>JARHVA010003052.1:232500-602500 GCA_037957365.1 Torreya grandis
TAGACAATTTAAAGTAGATGCAAGAATATGTGATTTAAATTTTATTGATTTGTATTATAGGTTAGTATTTAACTATTAGGATAGTACCAACATAATATCCATATCCCCTTCTTGATGTTCTTGACCTTGAATAGTCACAATCATAGTTTTAGTTTCACAATCACATACATATTTTTTTATTAGTTCTAGCCACTTTTCCAATTTAATACAATATATTTTACAAAATTTTATTAGAGGTTATTATTTACCTATAAGTATGGTACCAATTAGTTTGTCCTATCCTCTTATTGATGATCCTAAACCTAAGTCATTACAGTCATAATTCATGTGGCAAAGAGATTACTTCTTGATTAATTACTTTTTAGCAAAATATCTTTTGATATAATTATGGTTCATAGAAATATTTTTTTCCCTTATATAAAGTAATATGTTTATATTAAAAACATGTGTATGTTAAGGGTATCGCCTATGTTTTCAACATTATGATATTCTATTTTCTCTAGATTAAGTTCCAAAAGAAATTATTAGAAAGTGATTAAGAGAAATATGAACTCTAAATAAGGTAAGGTGGTTAAATTATAAGACACAAAGACAACATAATGACCTCCATAAGTTACTAATTGAGAGTATATATATGTTAACAATAAAATTATGGAATGTTATGATCAATTGTGGGCCTAACATATATTATTTTTAGTAAAAGTTGTGAAATGAATTCACACTGCCTAAATACTAAATTTATTTCAATATAATATTTGTAACAATGATCTATTGATGTTTATGTTATATAATTAGAGGTATATCCTTTATTTTTACCAGCCTTCCTTGATAATGTGGGGCCTAAACATGCTTTTTTATATCGTTGATATTCAAATCATGTGATTGTATAAGGTAGAACATCTAATTATTGGAATCAATTATACGTAATAAAGTAAATCATTTTTTGGTAGAAGGATTTTAGTCTTGAAAATTAATAATATTTAGGTTCATATTTTAAAGGTTGTGACAATAATTACATGACCAATAAAATTACCTTATGTTACTCCAAAAATACTCTTCTTTGGATTTAGTGAAATATTGTACCTTTTGCATCTATCAAAGCCATTTTTAAAATGATGTACATGCTCAAACCTATTTTTTAAAAACATGGTTACATCATTAATATGAATAATGATAAATTTATTGAATATTAATTAAAAATCAAAATCCATGGTACATTACAAGGTTTTTATTGAAATTATCAAACTAAAATGCATTATATTGTATGAAAAAGTGTCTCACTTGGTGGTGGAGATGGTTTTATTTATATTCTTTTGGTTTACTAAAACTTGATTGTAACCTAAAAATATGTCCAAGAAAGACATCATTTCAAAGCCATATATTATTTTAATCACTTCCTATAGGTATAAGGATGTTAATTTTCCTTGTTCAGTTATTTATTTATATTATGAAAATAAAAACAAAGTCCAATTTCTCCACTTTTTTTATTTATGGGAAATAATTTGGTGACTCTTGTTGAATGTCTAATTGGGAATATGACTCATAATACTAGAAAATTTTATCATTCCTTATGTATTACAGGTTATAACATAATGTTATCACTTTGAGTTTCACCATTTGAGGAGGTATTTTAGGTCTCCTCACATAATTGACACATTGGGAACTCTCTAAGGTTGTGGGTTGCCTATGAATAGAGATAACCTCTATAGAGTTTTGGCTCCCTTGATGCCACACCTAAGACTAACACTACACCTACTCAACTACAAGTAAAAAGGAGAGAAGGAAACATGAAAATAAAAAAGGGTGATGCAACAAATGTCTTAACCACTACCACTCATTTTTAGGTGCAATAATGAATAATAGGATTGATATAACACTGCACAACTCATAATCTAATATTATTGCATAAGTATTTAGTAAAGAGGCTTCAAAGTGAATGCATAACTAAGAGGGAGAAATATTTCCACTAATAAATAATTCATGAATATATTATGGCACTAAATAAAACCTAAAAGAGAGACTTAAAACTATATATAGGTGAGAAAATAGGACATCAAACCATGGAGAACTAAATCATCACATGATAAGATCAACTATTCATGAGCATACACTGAATACAATCATGAAAGAAGGTAAAAATTAATCATTTATTGATTCAAGAAGCTTAAAAAGGAGTATATCTTCACCATAATCAAGTGGAGTATCATTTAAAATTCCAAAAAAGGCTAAATTTATATAATAAATAAGGAGAGAGAGAAAGAGAGATAGGATGTGGAGAAAGTCCATCATGGCTATCGTTAGTCATAAAACTAGTTATAATACCAACAAAGATGGAAAAATAATTATATCATTTATATTGAATATGTGTTACTTGGTTTGATGATTTCCTCATCAAATATGGCATAGAAATTACTCTTTAACTCTTATTACTCATCCTTCTTCACTTGAAACTACTCTTTCTTAGCTTAGGAGGAATTACAAGTTGTTAGCTTGACACATGTCACATATGACCTCCTTAACATCTTGCCACACCATTATTAGATATTCAAATACTTTCTCATCTTAGTGACTATGAAACTTAATTTTATACATTTTATCATAATTATATATGTCATTAGAATCTACGATTTCATATTAAAGTTAGCTTGAACCCAAGGAGTACAATGAAGACAAGACTTTCTCAGCCAAGACCTAGTCCTTACTTGAAGACAAAGATAAAAACTTGTCAAATTAATATATATATTGTAAAATATTATATCCTTTTTTATCTTATACACCATATTCAATGAATTATCCTTCATATCCTACTAGCAAGGATTTTGAAAAAAAGCTGAAAGTGGTTCATATAATAGAAGATCTATGTTGGCCTAACAGCTTAGATAGGGATCTTATTACTATTTCATGAATTGTGTACTAAATTTTCAAGTATTTAATATACATTTATTAATTTTAAATAAATTTTTCAACTCTAGACACACTTGACAAGCTGAAAGAGACCTGTAATTTATCTTGAAGAGCTCTCATCACTTTTGAGTTATTTGATTACTTATACAACCAACCTTTAAACACTGAATTTAATCATTAAAATGGGATTTAATATGACTTGGATAAATATTAAATATATTAATCTGATGTTTAAAATTATGACCTGAGGGTTCTTACACTCTTGATAACCTTGAGGGGAGGTCTGCAACCCCACTCTCTTAATGCATGTATGAGCACAATCTTGACTTTGGCTTAGCTTAGCAACTTAAAAACATTTTTTATCACCATTAAATATATTTAATTGGTGGTATAAAGTCATAATACCTATATCCAATCCTATAAACCACTTAAAATGGTTAGGGAACTCAAACATAGTCAAAACCATGCAAAATAGTCAATAGTATGTAGTTTTAGACCATTTTCATGTACTTTCTCTTTCACACATGCTAAGATTATGGATCCAATAGATGATAATGAGAATCATATAGGTAATAAATGTGTTCTAAATATGTTTCATATGCATTTTATTTCATTATAGATCATTTGAATCCATTAAGCTTATTTGAGGGCAAATCAGGTAGTTTTGGCGTCTCAAACTTCTTAACTATGATTCATAAAGTTGAGGAACTTCATTGATGAAAAATTTAAAAAAAATGGATTATATATACTTTATTAACATATAATAATACCATTATTCCCCATTTATATTCTCCTCTAACTTCTCGCATGATGAAAGTTGATCTTCTTGACTATGTAGGCATGTTGAAAAGGTCTAGGTGAGTATTTTGAGAAAAAGACTTAAAATTATTAATTTTTGTTTTTAAATGAATTTATGAGGTATTATTGACCTTAAATTATGTATACCAACACTTATCCAATTTTATTATCCCATCAAAATTCCTAAAACTTGCTTTGACCCATAGTAAGGGTTTGTATGCATTATGGTGGTTCTATCCCTAATGGCTTTCATCTAATTTTTATTTATAAAGGAAATGGATATAAAAACCTATGAAATATCCAAACATGTTATCCAAAATTTAATTCATCCTCATATCTCAATCTCAACTCAAACCCTATCATTTATCTTCATGTTTTGTACAAAATTATATCTTATTTTAGGTGTTCTTTCTAGGTGATTGACTATGTACATTTATAGGCATTTTACTAGAAAATATGGTCATATAAGTTTTTATATATGATATAATAGGATGATATGGACCATTTACAGAAACAATAAATTGATATATCTATTGGTTTATTGAATATCAAACTTTCAGAACAATATGGATCTCATAGGTTTCTATAGGCCTGACATACCCTCTTTCAAGTGATTTTTACTCAAACAAAAGATTTCTCATTTTCACGCTAAATAAAAACACTTAATAAAAATTTTATTATGTATATCACACCATAAATTATCTCTCAAAACTATTTTTTAACACCAAAAAGTACTCTTTTCTCAGATTCCTATATGCAAGCTTGTAGTATTGATTTGATTTCAACCTTACTTTAAATTTGCCATGGAATTGATCACTCATTCCTTAATGATATTAAATGGTTAAAAAATTGATTCAAGGTTAATTTGAGTTGTTTTAATACCCTTTTTCCACGGATAAAACACACATAACTTATTAATGGTCTCTCAAACCTTTCTATAGACTTATACAGTCTACTTACATGCATGACTAGTTATCTTCTCACCATTTCTAACCATGAATTATTTTGAATAGGTTTTATGGATTTTTTTGGTATTTAATCATAAATAAGACACCTCAATAATGAATTAGTAATGTTACTCTTTGTTACAAGTATGGTATTTGTCCTTCATACCTAAAACCTTGTTCAAGCATACTAGGTTAATGGCCTTGAGCTTACCATTTGTAAATTCTAAGAAATAATGGTCCTTGATAGATATTACATTGATATTTATATATTATTTATAGTAATATATCAAAAAATACATTATTATTTTATTAAAGATCTAACTTTAATTGCAATGTTGATCTCTTAGGTCTTTCACAAGTGTGACACATTCCCAAAAATATTTTGACTTCATCTAATTTTTTCTCATTACAAGGAGTTTGAAAACTCTTGGAAACTTTTCCATTGACTTCCACACTTTTATTAATATTTCATATCTCATGTTAACTAAAAATTCTACATCCTTCTACTTATTCTTTTATTCAGACTTGTAGCTTCACATTCTAATCTTAGACACCTTTTTCTTAGAGTGACTCTCTATGATCATATAGAGTGTTAGGGAGGTGTTAATATGGATTTATTACCTACCAATGAGATACCAAGTACATTTTACACCTTCATAAACATCAAAAACTTTGTTCTCAAGTTTGAAACCTATCTAGTATGGAGGTTTTTTGCCTATTCAATGCTTGCACATGCCAAATGTATGTTGGGATATGGTATGAGAGTATTCATATAACCTTTCAAGAACTCACACAACATTTATATTTCATCAAAAATATCGTAAGTGCCTAAAAATTTGAGAAAACCAATCCTATAGGGTTTTTAAGGGTTTTAAGAGTAGTTATCTTATTAACGATGATTCATATAGCTCTGTCCCCCAATTTAAAAAATAATTACATGATTTTTAAGGGTATAGGGGTGGTAAACATCACCTAAGAGGATTTTACTTTAGTTTCCTCCTCCTTTATGAAACAATATTATGAAAATGGCTCTTATTAGCCTTCCAAGGACACGATGGAAAACTTGAGTGGTATTTTTACCTTTTTGATACCTAAAAATTCTATCTCTACATGAATTAATCTTTGGGAAGATGGAAGAGACATTTTATAGGCTTAGAAGACCATACCCAACTTGAAAACCCTTGTGATGAGACTTATAAAGACCTTATTTCTTCAAGAAACTTGCTTATCTTGCTAGAATAACTATTTTAACAACTGAACCATATGCCCATGGAGTTCCTCTTAGCTTGTACGATGGTGGATTAAGTAATATACCAAGAGTATCTTCACTTTATTTTACATACAATTCTTCGTCATTGCTCTATTTGGATATTATAATGATGAGTAATATAGTTTCAAATGTGAAAAATGTTGGAAAAATAATATTATCACACCTTGATCAAGATGTACTAATAAGATACATATAATATGGTCTTCACTAATGTAAAATAAGTCAAAAAAACCCATTTTCATAGTTTATGCACTTATCACTTGATATCTTCCAAGGTGGTTGAATTATAACATTTTAACAAGCAAAGGAAGACAAAACACTATAAATCTTAATATTTGAAAAAGTATGTTAAACACTCCAAAAGCTTGTAAAGAAAACAATGTCATCTCAGTAGATTTGATTCTAGTCCACCATCCTCTATAGATCACCACATCATATTGAAGAACCATGACATCATTATTTTCACCATGGGTTAATTATACCTTGAATTTCACAAATAAACCTTAATATTTTCTAAAATACCTTAAACTTTACAAAATTATATTGTAAAAGACCTTACAAAATTTCAAGGCATAAGACTGACCAGAAAAGATACATGATATAGACCCTATCAACTTGATAAGACCTTAATTAGACCTATTTTAAAAGGAATAATGATACGAGTATCAATTTTCAGATTATGTGGGTTGATATTTAGCTTATGAAGCCATATTGTCAACATTTTTGGTGACTCATAGGTGTTGGTTAGCCTACTAAAAATATAAACTAGTAGTCTTATCATTTCATTGGGATAAGGAGTCACTCATCACTTATAAATAAACATGACTTAGACTTGAAAACTAAATGCAAGCCTTGATAAAAAATTGAGACAACTTATAATACCTTTCCAAACACACAATAAATGAGACACATACTTATTCCATGAGGCACTTAGGGAAAAGATAAAAACAAAAAGATATACAACATGTTCTAGATGTACTTGGAGATAAATAAGAAACAAACCTATTATGTAAAATATGGTAATACCTCCAATTCACCTAGATCAAAGTAAAAACCTCGTAGGTCTTCTCTATGTGGTTTATAAAGATGAGGAACAAGTTATTGTTTGAATGTCCTTATCATTAGATCAACTTATTCCCTACCTATCAACCTCTTTGACTTGTCTCCAAGTGAATCAAATGAAACAAATATTTACCTAATATAGGAAAACTCCTCTTGATGTCTAATGTTCACCTTGTGTTATTCTTCAACACTAATAAATACCTCCAATGTGACCACATAGTAATTCATATGAATTTATATAACTTGAGCCTTAAGTGGCTTACTAGAACAATGTTATTATATTTCTATGACACCTTGAAATATGTCAATTGGATTTTCAAATATTTCAAGTTGTTTAATCTCTTCAAGGATCTCCCAAAACTGATCTCTAGCTTCATTAGGTTATTTTTGAGATATAATTTGATCAAAATTCTCTTGAGAACATTCTCCAATCTTGACAACCATCTCATCAAAATTTTCACTATGAGTTATAGGTATGTAAAGAGTCTCAATGTCTTGAATCAAATCAAGGTACTACTTCCACTAATTATCAAAAGTTTCTTTATTATCACTTGTATCTTCTTTAAGTCTCACCATGGCATATTTAACTTGCTCATCTTATTTAGAGGCTCATCAAGATTGGAGACCAAGATGTATTCATTAGGACCTCCATCATGTTTTTTTACAATCTCCTCTTAGACCTTTTAAAGATTAATTTCAAGAATTTTTGGATTTACAAGAGCCTCACACTCATCAAGACCATCATTTTTAATGAAGCAAGGGAGTTAATCTAGGATGCTTACCTTCTCTTGTTTCAAATATAATTCTTCCATTTTAGTGACATAAAGATTAGGCATTTTGTAACCAAGGTACCTAGTCCAAGAAGGTTTCTATGTGGTCATGTCTTCATCAACCTCTCTTTAAAAGTTTTCCTCTTCACTTTAATGCTCTTATATTTCTTTACATATAATAGGTCCTCCAATTCAAAGGGTGATTATGGGAGGGAAAGAAGTTCCACTTGGTGGCATATAAATATAGGGAATTACAGGTTGCTCTTGAATTAGTTTTAGGTTTGAAGAGGCACTCTTCTATCTTGGAAACTTGGAGGTAATGGACTTATTTAAGGGATCTTGAGGAAGAGGGAAAAAGGTTTTTGATAAGTATGATACATTTTATTCCTCCCATATAGCAATCACCCTATCAAAATCTAATATACTTTCATCCTTCTAAATAATTTTAACTTGAAGAATGGATGAGGGGTTTAATAAACTAGTAAAATTACTTGGTTGAGCTTCTAACACTTTATCCCTTTCTTTACATTAGACTGGTATATGAGGAGTGGATAATAAGCTTAAAAAATTCCTTGGTTGAGGATTTTCAAGAACTTGAGGATGCATGGTTGGAAATTGTATAAGCATATACTCTTTCATAAAAATTAAGAGTCCTAAAACTTAAAATCTTAAAGAAAATAGGCTCTCTTGTAGGTTCAAGGGGTTATTCTTATTTCTAACTCAAGGATTTAGATTCAACTCATTATACTCTCATGGGCATCTATTGAAAATTGTCTCTTGTAGCCTCATTGTATCTCTTCAATGATTATACCTCTTGCTAATGTATATAAGCATGATATGCAAGTTTATCTTGATGCCTATGGCACTCTCTCTCCATATCACTCTCCATACATTGTATCTAAAAATAAAGAGTGATTTATTTGAGACTTTTTACAAGTAGATTGGAAAGATGAGTAGGGTGGGAGAGAGGCAAGTGTCATGAGAAAGATTATACATTATTGGTACAGGGATAGTTGAGGTGAAGCCATAAAAATTATAAGTTTGATATGAAGTATATGAAGGCATAAGACATGTATTTTCACAAAATGGATGTTATTTAGGCAATTAGACTACTTAAACTAGATGTAGATAGTTCAGAGTTGCCATTGATTCTTGTATAAATGCCTCCAAATGATGGTGTATTAAATGATAACATTAACAATCCTTAAATAGATGATGTACTTTGAAACTAGTCCCACCAAAAATACCAAAAACTATTATCACTTTGAGTTGTACCCTTTGAGGAGGTGTTTTAGGTCTCTTCACCCAATTGACACAATGGGAACTCTCTAAGGATTTGAGTGGCCTATGACTAGATATAACTTCTAGAGAGGGTTGGCTCCCTTAATGCTACACTTAAGACTAACACTACACTCACTAAATTGCAAGGAAATGGAGAGAGGGAAACATGAAAACAAAAAGGAGTGATGAACCAAACGTCTTGACCACTACCACTCATTTGTATGTAAACTAAAGAATAATATGATGGTATAACACTACACAACTCCTAATCTAATTATCTTGCATAAGTATTTAGTAGAGAGGATTAAAATCCAATGTATAACTAAGAGAGAGAAAGATCTCCACTAATAACTAATGCATTAATATACTATGACACTAACTAGAACTTGAAAGAGAGACTTAAAACTACACAAAAGTGAGAAAATAAGATAAAAACCATGGAGAAATAAATCCTCACATGATAAGATGAACTATTCATGAGCATACACTAAATGCAATCATGGAATAAGGTATAAATCAATCATTTATTGATTCAAGAAGTTTAAAAAAGGATAAGGGATTTTACATACTCAAGTGGAGAATCATTTAAAATGACAAACAAGGCCACATTTTAAGAAGAAATGGGGGGGGGGGGGAGAGAGAGAGAGAGAGAGAGAGAGAGAGAGAGAGAGAGAGAGAGAGAGAGAGAGAGAGAGAGAGAGAGAGAGAGAGAGAGAGAGGACATGGATAAAGTCCATCATTATTGTCATTAGTCATAAAACTAGTTATAATGCCAAAAGAAGATAGAGAAATAGTCCTATAATTTGTATTGAACATGTGTTTCTTAGTTTGATGATGTCCTCATCAAAAGTGATGTAGAAATGACTCTTTAACTCCTATGACTCATCCTCCTTCACTTGAAACTACTCTTTATTATCTTAGGAGGAATTACAAATTATTAGCTTGACACATGTCACACTTGACCTCCTTAACATCTTGCCACACCATTATTGGGTCTTCAAAACCATTCTCATATTGGTGAGGATAAAATTTAATCTTGGACACATTATCATAGAGATTTATTTCACTATAACCTGTAGTTTCATATTAAAATTTTATTGAATCCAAGGACTATAATGAAGACAAACATATCTCTTACCCAATACCTAGTCCTTACTTGAAGACATCCATAATAACTTCTCAAATTCATTTATGTTTTATATAATATCATATCAAATTATCCTTCTATTGAGACCAACACCCCCACATCTTTCTTTTTTCAAAAGGGGCCCCCTATGATTGTTTCCAAAACTTATATATCCTGGAATAAGTGTGAAAGATTATTTGATCATGGTTTTAATGTTGCTAAAAATCATCTTGAATGTTATTAATTATAAGTTCCATGGAAGAAGTCAGGGTTATCGAGAAATAAACCTAGAAGTTTGAATTTAAATGTTCATGAGAAAATCTAGCAAGAAATTTTATGCATGATCAAGTTTTAACTTAAATTTCATGTGATTTTACAGATCTAACACTTTATGCTAGTTCACTGGATTTGATCCAATGGTGCATTAAGCTTGAATTCTTTTATAAAGGCATACAAATAATGATTTGGGCCCCAATAAGGATCCAATGATGATCTCTTGATCAAAGGTTTCTAATCTAATGGTGTGAATTAAAAAATTTATCATATTAAATTTGATATATTTACTCCAATAATTTGATGTTTGTGAGGACGCATTTGATGGGACTGAACCCATCAAATTTAACCTAGACAATCCTTAAATCTTTGAGATTTTCTAAAGGTTTTATGTATGGCACTCGTTCATTGGACATAAAGATTTTCTCATCTTAAACTTGATAGATTATCTCCCATCATTAACATTAGTGAGGATGTATTTGATGGGACAAAACTTGTCAAATTTAACCTAGATAATCCCTAAACCTTTAAGATCCCCCAAAGGTTTTACACATGGCATTCAATTATTGGATCAATAAATTTCAATGTTTTAAACTTGATAGGTTTTCCCTCATCATTTGACGTCTGAGAGGATGTATTTGATGGGACCAAACCCATCAAATTTAAATTGAAATAGAAAGATTTTATTATCTTAAATTTGACAAGTTTTCCCCTGTCATTTGACATCTATGTGGACGTATTTGATGAGACTGAACCCATCAAATTTAACATAGACATTTTTTAAATCCTAATCAAAGGAGGCATATCTAAGGTCTTTTAAAAAATTCTTAGTTTTCTTATGAAGGCAAGATTGAGACATAAAAATATTAGCCTAAGTCATTTTTATTGATTAAAAGGGCAAACATCTTAGAGGATCTAATGGTGATTGCTTGGTCACTAGATTTGATCCAATGGTGCACATCAACATAGAAGCCTCAAGATCTCCCAAAGGATATAATGTTGATTACTTTATTATTGGTTTTGATCAAAAAGTGTGATAAAATTGAAGACTTTTCAAAGGCCTCAAAAGCTTGACACATGGCATAATCAATAAGCTAAAATATCAAGAACCAATGAAATGCAAGAACCTAGATTTGGATTTTCAAAGCAAAATAAAAGGGACTTTTGAAAACCAACTATCACTCTGCAAATCAAATTTATGAAAAATTGTTGTGAAAGGCATGGAACCATGCCACATAAGCTCCATGTAAGTATGGAGGATCCGAATGAAAGCTATCTCATGATTGAAAACATTAGAGATATGATAAGTAAAGTTCCATCATATCTAAGGCACATATGAGATCAAGGTTGGATATTTTGTTCATTAAAACAAAAAACCCTAAACCCTCTATAAAGAAGGCTAGAGTTAGTTTAAATGGATTATGTGACACTTAAGATAATTGTGAACTAAATTTAGAGTAGGTGCCTTAGTAAGAACTTTGTTAGCTTTACAATTACAATACAATATTATCAATGGTATTAGGCAAGAAATAAATAAAGATTGAAGATAAGCTTTATCTAACTTTAGATGGTGAAGGAAGGGCCTTTAGAGACATAGAGTTGGATTCAACAACATTGAATGTACAAGGAATCAAGAATTGGTCTAAATTATTCTTCTTTGTCAAAGAATTACAATTAATTTCTTAGGAAGAAAAGATAAATGATTTAGTGTACCAAAGATACAAGGATTTTGTATCAATTCAGAGGGAAGGCATTCATCATGTAGCTACTAAACCAGAGGTAATGCATTGCATCGACCTTCATGTTCATATTTTCATTGACTATAGAGTAAATGGAGAATGGATTATTCATGAAGGAAATGTTAATAAAGTTGCATGTATAGCTCCCATGGCATTTTAGACTTATTATAAGCTCCTTTTACCTCATGTTGATCTTCTATATTTGATAGAATTGACAAATTACTAGATCTTAGATTCAATTCTTTCACCCTAATTAATCCAAGGTTCCCATGTATTCAGGACCCCTAATGGTGAGATTCTTGTTACCCAATTTAGAGAGGGTGTTAGGGTAGCTATGACCTTATTGAAAAAAGCCTTTGGAGCCTCTTATACAACTTATGTGAGTAAGGTATAGGTGTATTATGTTTATTGTATGTTGGAGTGGAACCTAACCCCTCCCATTTGAGACTTAATAAGTTCCTTCTTGGCCAAATAATTTATAGCCATCAAGAGAAAGACATCCAAACATTTATTTATGATGTCTTACCTCTTAGACTCACTCTTAGATTCTATTAATTTCCATAGCATATATAATTGGTCCCCTAATAGTAGGACTACCATTTCCCATCATTACTCTAAACTACATATTTTTAAATACAATAATCATATGCAGTTCATATGTGATGGTGTCTTCCTAGTCATTTTTGATACAATCACTTGTATTCCTATGCTTAGACTTCATCCTTTAATCAAAAAATAAGTGGATACCATAGGAGATGTGTGGTTCTATCCATATTGCACTGTAATAAGGATAGAAGGAAACATGGTCCAACCATACAGACTACCCATATATGTTCCAAATAAGCTTACAGAGTAATAAATTTCTTATCAAATCATTTAGGGCATAAATTGGCACTATAAGAAGAATAAAAAGGCTCAAGTTCATCCCTTCCCATTAGACATTGGTAAAATTTTAATCAAAGATTGGAAATAGTTGGAGATCATGGTGGTACATAATAAATATTTTTATTTCCAATTAGATGATCTTAAGATGTGGGACACCAATAATAGAGTGGCTAACCATATTCAGGATAGGAGGGTCCCAAAGACTGAGTACAAGCATCAAACAGGTGTGGGAGATGGTATTTACATAAGAGAAAATAACTTTGAAAAAGTATTATCTAGGGTTAAAAACTACAACATAACCTTAGAATGTAGGCTAGTTAGGGATAATAAGCCTTCAAGAGAAATATGGTAGTTACATCCTTTACACTATCACTTGTTGCTAGGACCATCTAGGACTACACATCAAGAACCACCTGTTGAGGGACAATCTTATGAGCCTCAATAGGGAGAATTGACAAAGTCATCTCAGATTGAGCAACTTGAGGATGCAAATAGAAAAGGTAAAGCTATAAGTGAAGAGTCTAATATTGAGCAATGACCTATTGAAAGCTTCCAAATTCAAGCATCCCCACTAAGGCCTTCTTCCCCAATATAAGGTATTAGCTTAATTACTTTAGAAACTAGATATATAGTGGAGAGTGCATTTGTTAACATTATGGATACTTATGGTTTAGATAAGTAAGAAGACCCATCTAAGGAAGTAGGCAATTAATTATTTCCATTGGGTAGTGGGAAGAGACAAGAAGAATTAGCCTTAGTTCCGCTAGCTGCAAGAAAGAGGCCTAGGTTAACTTAAACTCACCCTACTAGTGAAATAAACTTATTTAGTGATAAGAATCCTATTTATGGACCAACCATTCTTGATTGGTTTTTTTATGGGAAGTTTTAGAAAATGCCATCTCTTTTTCCTTCATTAGATCTAACTCGAGTGGAGATAGGTGTTCAGGATAATGTCAAGCCATGGATTCAAGATATGTTGAACAAACAAGTAGAAAGAAGCATCTAGATTCTTCATAACAAGGAAATCCAATGGGTTAGTACCCTAAGATCTTATGGGAGTTCAAATTTAAATATTATTGAACAACCATAGGTGAAATAATTTGATCCTCAAGTCTAATTTAATCCAAAGACATCAACTCTTGAAAGAGTAGTGCCCAAGAAAATTATTATTGGTAATGAGGAGTTCACCTTTCAGAAGGTGGATCCATTTACAGAGTTAACTCTTATTTCAAGGTAGGAAATAGTGGAGCATCCTATTTTTCAAGATGATGTATCTAGTGTGGTACTAGCCCAATCAAAAATGGCCTTATCTATATTTCAAGGATTGAAATAGAGGATCCTCAACTTTGAAACAAAAAATCAAGATTTGGAAGCTCAGGTCTTCTTGACAATTCCTAACAATATATTACAAATGCTAAATAAATCCTTGATGTATGCATTCAATAATTTGAAAATAATTGAGTCTAGATTGAATTCTTTATACCATCAAGTTGAGATGGCACAAGCCTTAATCACCTAATGGCAGAATTCTCAAGCTCAAATGAAGGAGCTCATCAAGGTACATAAGAAAAAGTAGGCCTTGAACTTTAGGACTATCAAACTCAAACATCTAGACATCCTCAGGGTAGTTTTGGTAGATAAACAAGAATATTTGATCACCTATAGTAGTGATTTTAAGGACTTCATGAAGGGAGACACAATTTGGTAAACCAGATTGAGAAACTTATATGGAATCTATTAATTAACCCTTCTCAAGCCACTACTTTAGGCCTATTTAATGATGAATAATTCAAGTAGAGGGTTGATACCCACATCCAAGGAATCAAAGACAACCAAGGTCATTCAGCTAAGGATAACCAAAAGACCCTTGATACAATTACTTTTGTAGGGAAGCAAATTGCAGAAGCACAATGTGTCAAGGAACTTGTATCTTGGGTAGATAGTGAATTTGAAAAGTTATCAGATAAATAAGAGGATTATCTAATGAAGCCTATAGTGGATTTTGAGTTGATCAAGGAGAAATACACCAAGGTGAAATACTTCATCAAATAGGGCTAATTGGAAGGACCCACCAATGGAATTCCTAAAAGAATATTCTTTTTTTAAAGTATATGCTAGTTTTTTAGCATATACTCTTTCTTGTCAAGTTGGCATGATTTTTTTCGCATTATATCTTTGCATCAAAGATATTTTTCCTTATCCAAATCTAGATATTATTGAAATTTAATCAATTAATCACCTATGTTTCCTATAAATAAGTAGATGGTTACCATTTGTAAGAGAGAGTTTTTGATCAATTGATATTAGGAACATTTAATACAACTAAGGAATTCTAAAAAGATTGGATAGTTTTCATTAAATGTCTATGCTATCTCTCAATTATAGGGAGTTATCTTGAATTTGAATCATTCTTATTATTTGAGGTACATTGTTTATCATAGGGTTGTTAATTTGTGCTAAATGTTAAATTAACTGTAAAGATCTCAAATATAGTTCATTTTTTTTGCTCTGTATTTGGATGTACTTAGGTTATTTAGATCACAATAGAAAACCTTTAAAGTAAATTTGGTTCTTACTTATAATTTATATTTTTCCTTTGAATTTTTCTTGATTTGTTATATAATTTGAGCTTATGTTATTTTATAACATAAATTGGTTCAAATGTGCTCAAAGTAATAAAAAATTTATCATAATATTTGAGATGAAAACTTGTAATCACATTTCTTTCTTCCTTACCCTTCCTTTTTCTTATTTTTATCAAGATTCACTCTAGCTTAGAGGTAATTGTTAATAATCATTTAGTTTAACTACCAGATCCTCAAAATTATTAAGTATTCAAATAGATTAGACCCTGGCAACTCCTAACCACTAAATCAAATAAATATTGTGGATAGTTTTCATACTTTGCTTCTATTCCACCATAAGCAATCACTGAATAGTCACAAACTGCAACTCATGCCATGGATTCTCAAAATCATAAAATGAGAAGTGTTCTTTGACACTAAGAGAACTTGTGGTACAATTAGAAGCATCAATACGATAAGCTCTACTGGTGCTAGAAGGAGGGCCTCTTTAAATATGTTTAATATGTTTTGAAGTGTATTTGGTCAGGATTATCTACATTTTACATGATTATGTTTCTTTTAACATAAGTTACGTAAATATTGATGACCTTTATAGAAATACATATTTTATTATTAAAAATTTATTAGTATTTGGAGTTAGGATGGCTTATTTTTCTCAAAATTGATAATTGCCTTATTAATAATATGCACACTAAGATTAAAAATTAATGTCATCTGTCCTCTTATGAACAAACTTTTACAAATTAAGCTTAGTGTGCATATTATTTGTCATTATTTATAAATTAATGTGTTACACCATGTTTCAAAAAAGGATTTGTAGTCTTTAAACTAGAATTACCAAGGATTAGGACCAAATCACATTCAAAGACTAGAGAACCCTTGCTCAAACTAGAAACTCACAGAAGGGCTAGGAAAGACAAAGGTAAGCGTAGGTATTCTAAATCTCTACCATCATCACCTTTGCAAGGGATTCCTATGCTTGATATTCATCCTAACATGGCATGGATTTGAATTTCCCCTATCAATATACCAAGTGCAGTTCATGATTTACCACGTAATGTGGAAAAATATTTTCCAATATTTAGTCCAACTAGTATTATGACTACTGAGGAGCATGTTAAATATTTCAAAGATACATTAAGATTGTTGATTGTTATTCATGAAGATGTAGCATATAGGTTGTTCCCATTTACATTTAAAGATGTTGCATATGAATGGTTCCTCAATTTACCTAATAATTATATTGCCTCATGGAATAATTTTGATCCTATTTTCATTGATCAATTGGAAAGATCATAAGTCTTTGTGTCATTTATCATCAATTCATAACTATTAAGAGAGATACAAGTGAACCTATTAGGTCATTTAATGCCAAGTTTCAAAATATGTTTAGTGGACCATGGATCCATATAAACCTAATGAACCTTTAGCTTTGGAGGTTTATAAAGATGTTGTTGACCCCATGACTTCTATGTTTTTGAAGAGATATTCCACTTATCATCACATTAGCTCAAGCCTATTCTGAAGCAGTGGTTATTAGTGACCAAATGCAACCCCAAGGATAGATGGCTTGTTCCATCCCAAATTTTAATCCTCAAATACATGTATTAAACCTTTTCCAAAGTAATAACCAAATACTCCTGCATTAAACCAGTTTCTTGCTTTGAATGTATTGCATACTAGTCATGCTACCCCTAATCAAAATCTAGGCTTCTTGAGCTATCAAGTTACCAATGTATTTCATGAAAATGATCAAAAGGCTTTAGTGCCTATCAATGGCATTAAAAATAGCCAAAGTCAAAAGTTTGAGGTTTAAAAAAATGAGAATGAATCTATTTTGAAATTGGTATAGAAGCTTAGCACTAATTTTTTGCAATTGTAAAAACAAGTTGGCAATGCTAATGATAATTTTGGAAGGAACTTCACTTTACAAAAGTTCAATAGACCCAAGAATAGGTTTTAGAATGATATTTTATACAATAAAAAATATAATGAGTCTTTCCCTAGAAAAAATAATATGGATATAAACCTCACTGATATTATCTTACCAGATTATTGTAGGGTGCATGTTACTTCCAAACATAGTGATATTGATTGTATTGAGTTTTGTAAAGCCTTTGAATCTTTTCAAGAAGAACTTGACACTTTTGAAGTGGTTCTAAACAAAGAGGTTGTTACAAATTATTTTGAATCTAAACCATCTGACCAAGTGGATATGGTGGAAACTTTTAATTTCCCTTTTCAAGAGAATAATGAGCCTAAAAATATTCTTAAGAAAATTAAAGAATTCCAATAATTTTTTAATACATATCCCTTGAGAAATAGTGAACAAAAACAACCATTGACTACCTCTACCCATCCTAATAATTATGGGACCCCTCCAAACACTATATCAAAGAATAAACCTAAACCTCTTGTAGATAGCCAATTCCTAACACCATTTGTGTTGAAATTGTCAATCTTACTTGAATTGCACTCAAATGCACATTTTAGGTCAAAATACATAAAACACCCTAAATGGTTTGAACTTGACACTTATAAGTGTCATTTTAGGTCAAAGTATCCCTAAATAGGTTAATGCATTTTATGGGCTAGCTAACTTTGATTAGATCATTTCAAGTCAAAATGATGATTTTGCCTTTTGTGTTATGGATCACTCTTTTCTTCTAAATCATTGGTACACACCATGTACCTTTGTTATTTGGTGTTGGTAACATCCTAAATGGGAATACAACTCTAATGCATCTAACATCACATTCCAGTTCCTCTTTAGTCAAATTATGACCTAGTAATATGACTTTCTAACCATTTTGATTAATCAAGGGACAGTTTTCAAATAAATTACACAAATGTTGATTAACCTTGTTTAAAGGCTAATTAATCCAAATCAAGGGCTTAAGTGGATTTTCCATGAGAGTTGTTGAATATTTATTTTTGAAAATTGATTCCTATTATCTGTATCACCTAATGACATCATCTATGGTTTGGCATCCATAAAGTCATAAGTGCATAAAATATCAAGATTATGGTTCACCCATGCCTAGTTAATGCCTCCAATGCCTCTTCAATGCCCCTTCTTCCAAGGTCATGATGAAGATCATTTTGGATTTAATTCCAAATATTAGGATTATCTTCAACCACACATCTCAATCTTAAGATGGATGGTCATGGTTGATCCTAACCAATCTAAAAAAACTATAAATAGAGAGGCCATGAACATCATTTCTAAGCTATTTTGGTGCAAGGTTATTATGCTCAAATATCTTCAAAGCTTGAACATTGCAAAGTTATAATGTTAAATTGTTTCCATAAAGATTCATTTATAGTCTAGTTTAGTGGTTTACAATCAAGAGCCTAGGTTTTATGGAGTGTTCTTGAGGCATTGGAGGAGTTTACCACCATTTTTGACAAAGACAAGGATGTTTGATCAAGGGAGAACATGTTTTTGAGACAAATGGGTATGGTGAATCCATTTAGGAAGGTAATATGGTGTTACTTTCTTTCATTTGTTTCTTATTGTCCTTTATAAATCCCATAAGAATAGATAGGCTTGGTTAGTTAGTTTTTTATGCATGTTTCATTCTTTATGGACTAATGCTTGACTAACTTGCTTTGTAATCCTCTCTACATCTTGACATGCCTAGTGGAACAAGACAAATCCTAAACCTAAATAAGATCACTTTATAGCTCTAAAATATTTATTTAAGATTTTAAAACTCTTAAAATTTGATTTTCTAACTTCATTTTTCCATTTTTTTGCCATAATTTTTACATAGTAACTGATGTTGGAAAAAATATCGACATCAACTACCTACTTAACCGATGTCAATTAGTAGGACTGACATCATTCAAATATTTTTTAGGAGTAATTGATGTTGATGGTATTAATCGATGTAAATCACTATGTTTTTCAAAAAACATAGACCTAAGACCTACTTTTATAAAGTCCATTGTTTCAAACTCAAAAGAGCTTCAAAGCTAAAGGACATGCTAACAATTTTGCTATAGGATGAAGTTTAAAATTGCTTAAAACGTGTTTAAATCACCATTACATGCTTAAAATTTTGATTAGGAACTTTGTTTTGGTGTTTAACAAATAATTTAGGTGTTTTTGGTGAATGTTTTCAAACTTTACAACTAAGACCAAGGGGTCAAATGAACACCACCAAACATTTCATTCAGGTTTAAAATTGAACACACTTGTTAATTCTTATTTGCAATAGCTAATTAGATTAATCTTGTTTGGAAAAAAGAGGTATGTTTCATGTATGATCTTCTATTTATCCCCTATAGGGAACCCTTGGAATCAAAATCACCATTCCTATTGCAAATAGCCTATTCTAAGGCTTAGAAAGAATGTCACCTAGAGCACTCCCTAAAAACTCGTTAAAGTTTGGGTGATCTTGAATATGACACTAAAGTCTTCCTATTCTATGATTTCTTTATTTTCATGAAAATTTGGCTTATGAAGGGGACTTCATCACCTCCTGCAAGTTATTTAGGGAAGCTTTGACCCAGGTTTTCATCTCATGGCATTGACTTCATTTGACTCCTTTAGAGTTACACATGGGACGTAGTGGTACTTTAAATATCACACTACACTGATCGAATAATAGGATGTAGTGGTTGCATAAAGGGGTAAAACTTTTTTCAATAATATGAGTGATATAGACCAAAAATACATGCTTTTATTTTACATTGTTTGGCATGAAAGTCATTGTGCAATTGATTCCCCTAGAATGATCAAAATCTTGCTAGTTTAGTAGACCCCACTTTACCATACCTTGTCAGTTTAGAATTAAGATGTTTTTTTTTTTGTCATTAGCTAACTTGGTCTTGATTTGTGTCTAAAATTACTTGTTAACTCAATGAACTTAACCAAAACATGTTATCCTTAATTTTCTTGAGCAAGGGAGGTGTTACGCTATCCAAATGGAAAATTCATCTTTTCTTTGTTCAATTTGTTATCAAAAGCTTTGTGTCATGACATCCACTTTGGTACAATCATGCTACCTAATTGAGTCTAGAAATCTTACCTAATTTGTTTAAATCCTTCATTTATAATCTACATTTGAAATTGAACCTTTCTGAGTTCTAAGGGTTGGTGCATCAAATTAGGTTTACCATTTGTGCACTAAGCTTGTTTTAACTTGGGTTTAATTTTATATTTGGATTGAAGGTCATTTACTAAGACTCAAAATCAAATTATCATCTTGGTGGACTCAATTCATCTTGCGTATCACTCACGCTTTGGGTCTTAGAACATATTTTATCCTACTAGAATCATGTGGCAACATTGTGCTACCTATTTGGTCCTAACTTTATACTTAGTGATTCATGTATGTATTTACATCTTGATTTGCTTAGTTCATTTTGTCTTCTTCATAATCCAGAGAGATTTCCTCTAAACTTCTAAGGTCAACTTGTCAAAGTTGAAACTAGATTTTGTAGTGTGGGTGTATCACAAAGATCTAGGCTTTGGTGTACTAGTTTTCACCTTGGGTCTTTGAGTTACCTTACTCTCTTCTGATTTATACTATTTAAAATTTACCAAAGGCTGATTAATTTTTTGAACCAAATCTTCTAAATTGTGCATGGTTTCAAACCACCCTCCCTTATAGTCTCATTGGTACCTTGGTTATTTGTTTAAAAAGAGAGCCAAAGAATACCTTGATTGGTTGTCGAACATTGGTCCAAAGTTATTCAAATACATAAAGTAGATCTTTTTAGACATGACTCAAAGGTTCACTCATAGTGGGGTCTCTTATGGCCTTAGTTATGAGGATGAGAAATTTTATGATGGTCAAGATAACCCCATTGTTTTTGATGATATCCCCATAATAGTAAGATTTGAAGATGACTAAAATGAATATCAACCCAAAGAAGATCAAGATGAAGCCCTTATTAGATTTATAGAATTAGGTGCTAGACTACCTTATGAATTTCCTATAGAAAAATTGCATACCTTAGTTAGAGAAGGAGAACAACAATGAAAAGAGCAAGATTTTACACAAATAGACATACCTTCTTCTAACAAAGGAAAGGAAATACAAACAGAGTCAAAACCCACAAATTTGTATCTTCTAGCTAATATCAAGATAATAAGTCAATGATATGTCGATCAACTTATCACAGACTTAACTAACTCCCTAGTTACTAGTTCAATTCACAATAATGCTTTGAAAGAACACAAAGATATGGTGGATATTACACAACAAATATTGGATGAGAACATTACCATAGTGGATCAAGGTAATCTAAATGAATAATTAAAGTCACAAGAGACCTTAAAAGATATTCTATTTGACACAAAACATACATTCTTCAACCATTAAGAACCTCTTATTACTTTAAAAACTTAGAAGCCCAAACATCAAGTTCAAATTGAGGAAATCCCTCAAACAAACCAAAGATTGGTAAATAAACATAGACATTTTTAAAATCAACAAAGTGAAAAATAGCCAAATTCAAGGAATGTTTTACAATCCATGAATAAAAAACCTATGTTTTCAACTCAAATAGAAAATCAGAACCCAATCATGGATCGAAAGGTATACGCTCCCTATAGATCTATGCAAAACTAGGGGCACATTCCACACTAACAACAATAAAATTAGGGGCACATTCCACCCCAAAAATAACAAAACCAAGGGCACATTCCACCCCAAAATCATATTATCCAATCCAAAAATGCACCAAACATGAAAGAATATAATTATATGAAGGAAATTATCCAAATATTGGAGACGAACAATAGAGTCAAAAAGTATAAACTTGACGAGATATGCCCATATCCATTTGACTTATCTATTCTCTAAAACCCCTTTCCACCTCACTTTGATGAACCCAAACTTGACAAATACAAAGGGAAAGGAGATCCACATGAACACATACAATCATTCTTCATATTGTGTCGAGAGGTTGCTTATAGTAGTGAGTACTTACTATGACTATTTTCATGAAGTTTAGCCAGACAAGCTCTTGATTGGCTACTTAAAATACCTAAGGGATCAATTGCAGATTGAAATGACTTATCATAAATGTTTGTTAACCATTTCTCATACAACATAGAACATTAATTTACCATTTTTGACTCATGCAAAGTTAAACAATGTGATGGTGAAAGTTTTGCTACATATCTACAAAGGTGGAGACCATTGGCAGGCCACTTTCAACACAATTTAATATAAAAATAGTTGGTTGATATATTTGCACATAATTTGCATCCCAAAGCTGTGCATAATCTATGGTTAGCTTATGTTAACTCATTTGAAGAAATTATTGACAAAGGAGTGTAGATTGAGAAGGCTCTTATTGTTAGGGGCCTTGTTAAGATATTTTCACAAGGATAAGCATCTAATCATACTAAATCATTGGCTCCTTAAATAGTTATGTAGGATAATTCTAAGGGATTTCATAAAAATAAGAACATGGTTGGAAATGGGGTGACAAAAACAAGACATGTACAAATGGTATAGACTATGCCTCCTCCAGATGTACAATTAACTCCCTCAAGTCTGTTACCTAATTTTCAAAGACAACCTCCATTAAGAATATTTCATAACAATTTTAGAGTCTTTGGAAAGTTAGGAGAATTAGATAAATTAGTATTACAAAAGCTCATTATAGCTAACTTAATTATATGGCTAATATCAAGGCCATTTCCTCAAGATCAACCAAAACTAAACTAGTACAATGAGAATGAATGGTGTAACTTTCATCATGTTGTTGGTCATGGTGCATATCATTGTGTTCAATTGTGACATATTATTGAGGACTTTATTGAAAGTGGTGAGCTATAAATTAAGTTGGCTCCTAATCAGGACACAAATCAGGATATGGGAATCTACAAAGACCCCTTTCCTTGACATGATCCACCAGCACTAAGAAATAATCAAAATGGTCACAATCAAGGATAGAAGTAGAATAAAAACCAACAAAAAGGTCAAAATAATAATGAGAATAATTAGTATCATGATCCCCACGCTAATAATGTGGCTTATAATAATGTACTTTACAACTACAAAAACACTATGTGATGCATTTTTGCAACCCACATTACCACTATTACTGTGTTGTCATGTGGCCAATCTCATGCTCCTCACAATATGAGACCCATCATTATAGGGTCAGCACCCTCTCCCCCTATTAATATCATGTTGATTTATCATCATCATATTTCTACTCTATTTGCATGGGTTACTAATCTTGAATAATAGTACTATTCTTCTAAAGGCTCCTCACTAACCCAAAATTATAGCAATGTCATTAATCACCCATGAATCACCATCCAAGGCCCACTCTTATAATTATAATGACTCCTTGCCACCTCTAGGTTATGTAGTTACAACTAGACACCCATGAGTTACCATCCAGGGCCCTTCACCCACTTCTTTCCATAAACCCAATGAAAACATTGTGCCAATGGTTCCAAATCTGAATACTATCCCAACAAAGACTAAACTAGTTCAATCCATAATTTAAAGGCCTTATAGTATAATGGGCTAATTAGATAAAAACCCTACACAAATTTCCATATTAGAAATCTTAAAGACATTTGATGTCCATAGAACCATCTTCAACAAACTTTTACAAGAGTCTATTATGCCTAATGATATAAATCTTGATCAGTTCCAGAACCTAACTAGACCTTTGTCTTCATTTTGGCAAATCACATTTGATCAAAAGGACATGTCCACCCTTGGCCCAAACCATAATAACCCACTATACATTGAGATAATTGTTATGGATCACAAGATCAAGTGGGTTATTATAGATAATGGTTCAGGGTTGAACATCATATCTCTTAAATTGGTGTGATGATTGGGTTACATGGACAAATACATTCAGCCAGAGACTATTATAATCAAGGCTTAAAACAACACCAAGAGGGAGTTATCTAATACAATTTGGTTGCCAATCATGGTTGGGGTTATTTCTCATCACACATTATTCCATATTGTGGATATTGAGCTTCCTTGTAACATACTTCTTGGTCATCCTTGGATCCATGAAGTATAGGTAGTTCCATCTAATCTTCACCACTGCCTTAATTTTCCCCATGATGGGATTGAGGTTAATATTCCCATTGATCAGTAGCCATACCAATACTACAAACATCTTAAAGTAGAGTTTCATAATTATAATTATTGCCCAGGTTCTAAATTCATTACAAAGAAGAACAAATCCATCATTTATCATCCATCTCCATCTAATTAGATAGACCTTGGTGATCTAGCCTCCACTTCAATTGATCCATTTTCTATAGCTTTGGCCAAGCAAGTGATTATTAAAGACGTAGGCATTTCCATGTATCATCTAAAATATGTCCTCTATATTGAAAAATTACCAAAATCCCCTAAAGCATTTGGTAAGCCTAAAACTTCCTAGACTCATAATAGACCTGATCAGATTTGACAACCAAAGAAGAAGCAACCAAAGCCTCCTATGGTTTTTGTACCTATAATTACACTAAATAAAGATTGAGAGGCTTTTATCGAGGGAGATTGGTTATATTCTGAGGGCCTTGTGGATTTTTTTCAGAATCCAAAGTATCATATCCCTAATAGGATAACGGATCATCTTGACTATACATGGAAAGGCCTTGGCCCCCAGGTGTAAGGAATTTTAGAGCCCTTATCAGATGGAGTTGTCAATGGGAATCATGGTCTTAGATTTAAACCACTAGAGGATGACCTCATAACATTTGGTAGTGATTTTTATTAAGTGACTAGTAACGAGACTCCTAATAGTGATGCAATTCCCATTATACCCTTTTTGATGAGCTTGTTGATTTAGATTTGTTTGATTCAAATGCCATATTGACCATAACACCTATTAGAGCTTCCCATCTTGAAGCAAAAATCCATCCTATTAGAGATTCCCATCCTGAAGCAAAAACCCATCCTAGTGGTGCTTCCCTTCCTAAATCAAGACATTATATCTTTACCATTGGTGCTTTTCATCCTAAATTAAACCCTCACTATAACCTATGACTTTTCCATCTTGAACTCATAGATTGGGATCAACAAAATTTGGTCATATGCCTTGATGAGTTTCAAAATGAAGAATAAATTGTAGAATGCATAAGCCTATGAGATGTATTCCCAATTGGTGATCATAAATAAGGTTTTGATTTTTCATTGAATCCTTATACCTACTTTGGAGAGAAGGCAAACTTTCTTGGTTATAATAAAAAACAAACATTAAGATCTTCAGGTGAAAACCTCTTTGAGGCACTCGTTGATCAGGGAAAAAGTAAGGAAAAAGATAAGCCTTTGAGTGAAAACCTATTTTAGGCACTCCTAGGTGGGAAAGTTTCTCATCCCCTCAGGATGTAGAAAGTCCATCTAGCCCAAGTTCCATAGCTAGTACAGGCATCTCTTTAGAACAACATAAAATATTTGAGAATATTTATCTTGAGTTTCTAGAGGTATTTTCCAGTTGGCCTTTACTTGAGAAGGTAGATTTTGATTCTTCATATTACCCAAATCTTTGGTAGGAACAAAAAGAAGACAACAGAAAAAGATGATCATGACCATACATTGCCTATAATTGTAGAATATGGATCCACACTCCTTATGAAGAGTACAATAGAAGTGAATTTGTGAACCCATGAGGATCCCAAAAAAATTTATCTTGGAGCTTCCCTTACTGAAGTAGAATGTGAACATATTATATCCATTTTTAAGGATTATATAGACATATTTACATGGGCATATTCTAACATGCCAGGCCTAGATCCAAATTTAGTTATGCACCATCTGTTTGTTCACCCTAATGCTAAACCAATCAAGCAAAAGTTAAGAAAGAAGCATCCATGCATCACCATTTTGGTTAAGGCCAATTTGGAGAAGTTGTTAGGAGCCAATTATATCAAACCACTGGACTAATCTGAATGGATTTCTAACATAGTGTTAGTAACTAAAAATATCCTAGGCATATGTGTTTGTACTAATTTTCATGATATCAGCAAGGCATGTCCCAAAGATTATTTTCCTCTACCCAACATCGACATGATTGTCAACTCAACTATTGGGTATGAGATGATATCCGTAATGGATGGCTTTTCTAGTTACAATCAAATCAAGATATCCCTTGAAGATTAGCATAAGACCATGTTCAACACTCTATGGGGAACATTTTATTACCAAGGCATGCCATTCAGTTTGAAGAATGATAGAGCCACATATCAGTGTGTAATGATTTTCATCTTCCATGACATGATGCATGACATTATCGAGGACTATGTTGATGATATACTAGAAAAATCAAGAACAAGAGCTAGACACCCTAACATTCTATGAAGAATATTTGAGAGGCTTCATACATATAAAGTCTACTTGAATCCTAAGAAATGTGTCATTGGAGCCACATCAAGAAAACTACTAGGGTTAATTATATCATAATGAGGGATTGAATTTGATCCTATAAATGTCACTTCTATTATGGAAATGCCTCCACCCAACAATCTTAAATAGTTGCAAGGTTTACAAGGCAAGATCTAGTCTATACGCAGGTTCATTTCTCAATTAGCAGATAAGTGCCACCCATTTACCCATATTTTAAATAAAGGGGTGACATTTTAGTGGGATTAAGATTTTTAGATAGCATTTGTGAAGCTTAAAACATAATTGACTAATCCAACAATCTTACAACCTCTAACACAAGGAAAGCCACTACTTCTTTACATATCAACCATAGAATATGCACTAGGGGCACTTTTGGCTTAGCATGATGATCATGGTAAGGAACATGTGGTTTATTATTTAAGCTACACATTGGCATCCTATGAATATAATTATATGCCTATTGAGAAGGCATGTTTAGCTATGGTGTTCACCACTCAAAAATTGTGACACTATATGCTGAATAACAAAACTATTGTTATCTCCAAGGTAGATCCTCTCAAGTTCTTCTTATCTAAATTAGATCTTCAAGGATGTATGGCTAAATGGATTATGCTCCTTAGTGAGTTTGATATTGAGTACCAAAATCAAAAGCCCATCAAAGGGCAGATTCTTGTGGACCAACTTGCATAAGCTCCTATTGTAGCCACTCAACCTCTCAACTTTGACCTTCCAGATGATTTTATCATGATGATAGAACAAACATCATAAGAGATTAAATATTGGACACTCTATTTTTATGGGTCCTTCACATCTTGAGGATCTAGAGCTATCATATTATTGATAACACCATAAGGGGATTTGATCCTTAAAGCCTTCCATATATAATTTTAGAGTACAAACAATATGGATGAATATGAGGCATTGGTTGTAGGGATTCATCTTGCCATAAAATGGGATATTCAAAGCTTAAAAGTCTATGGATATTTGTAGCTAATCATAAATTAGACAACTAATCAGTATCAAATAAGAGATGATAAACTTGTCCCTTACAAGCAAATTATTTATAACCTTAAAAGACATTTTAAATCTCTATAGTTTGATTAAGTTCCATGCATCAATAACAAGTCTGTCGATGCCATGGTAACAATTGGTTCCATGATTCAAATACATGACAGTGCTAAAGAGTATCAGTTCTTGATTGAAAATATTATTCAGCCAACACATATTTTATTAGATTCGAAGAGAATATGCACCATTGCTAATCCTAATCTCTCACTTGAGCTACCATGGTACCAATATTTTTATAACTATTTCCATATCCATGTCTTTCCTACAAACCTTTCCAATAACCAATAAAAAATTTTCCTTCATCTCCTAACATGTTATATCCTCCTTGGAAACATGATTTATAAAAAATGCTATGATGGAATACTTCTTCATTTTTTATCTTTGGGAGAATCCAAGCTAAGACTAAAGGAGGTTCATGAAGGAATGTGTCAAGCCCATACCAATGGTGTATTCCTAGCAAAGTAACTTCTTAGAACAGTCTATTATTGGCCCAAAATGTATATAGTTTCTTGTAATTATGTAAAGAAGTGTGTTTTTTTAGCATCATGGCAACTTGATACATGCACCTTCTTTACCATTGTATCCAATTACAACACCATGGCCATTCTCCACATGGGGTCTTGATCTCATTGGGAAAAATAACCCAACATCTTTAGATGGCCATAAGCATATTTTGACTGCAACCAAGTACTTTAACAAGTGGATTGAGGCCATTCTTCTCACTTATGTTAGTGGGAAACAAATAGACAAATTCATTCATTACCATATCATCTATCGATATGGCATCCCAGCCTGTATTATATTTGATAATGGTAGATCCTTTGTAAACCAAGATGTAAAAGCTCTTTGTGCAAAATTCAATATCAAGCACAATAAATCTACTCCATATAACTCGTAAGGTAATGGACAAGCTGAGACATCAAATAAAACCATTCTAACCATCTAAAAAAAGATTGTCAATAATGCCAGCCATAATTGGCACTTGAAACTCTTTCCTACCCTCTGGGCTTATAGAAATAATCATCACACCCCAATTGGAGCTACTCCATACTCCCTTATTTTTGGCATTGAAGCTATCATCCTGGTCGAGATTGATATCATATCATTAAGAATATCACAAGAGCACATTGAAGATGATGAAGACTATAAAGCCTCACAGATGCAAGAACTATAACTTCTTAATGGTAAGCATTTGGCTACCCTAGAAAACTTGTAGGTCTATTAGAATAGATTGTAGAGAAGATTAAAAAAATGTGTTTTCCCTCAAGAATTTGAGATTGGCAACTTTTTACAGGTGAACAACCACATCTTCTCAGGATAAGTATTTTGCTACTTTCTTATTTTATCAAGAACCTCACTCTCACCGATTTATGAGCATTGGCCATTATAGCTAACTTAGCTATGTTATTGGAACCTCTACTCTTAGGACATGCATCTCCTCGAATAGATGGTCCCACCTTATGCATATTTTATCCCAAAAACACTAAAAACATTAGAACATGATCCATAAAAGAACAAAAACATTGTCTCATGCTTTTGTACATTTGTACATTCCCATTCCACCATCCCATGCTCTCACCATTTTGTGAGCAACTATTAAGTTTAAACACTCTCATCATTTTGAAAGCAACTGTTAATTTTGAACACTCTCATCATTTTGTGAGTAACTATTAAGAAATAATTCTCTTTCCATTTTGTAAGCACAAAAACACCAGTTCATTTCATCTTGTCCCATGCACTTGCCATTTTTCAAGATCATTCTTTCTCATCTCATCAGTTTCTTATTTTCTAGACCATTCTCATTTTTTTTTCATATTTTCCATTTCTTCTATAACATAAATCATGTTGATATGATCATCATTTTTTCTTCTATCCCATTTCCTAGGAGAACTACATTTGGCCTGAATTTCATGTTGGAACATGCATCCATGGAACTATGTAGGCAACATCCACTTGTCATATACATCTGGAGTTAGCTCAACCAACCCCTTTCCTTTTCTTCTCTTTCCCCATTTATTCTATCATTGTTCCTTTTTAATTAAGGAATAATTGTCATTATTCTTTGTTATGATGTGGTAGAAAGTAATGCCTCTATCGTACATGCACGAACATTTGTCTATAAACTGCACTAACTTGGTTTTTGGTTTATGTGTATTTATTTGGGTTTTATTGGTGTTTTGTTGTGTTTTCTTAGTATTTTTTTGTGCTTTCACACCTCTCCTTTTATTTATTCTCCTTTCTTTTTTTATTCCTTTTTGTCTCATTCTTGGTCTTGTGTTTCTTTGTCTTATTTTTCTATTTGATTTTGCTTTCTCTTTTGTGTTCAAGAATCCTTGATGGTCCACATGGATCTTGATTATTCATATCTTGGTCTCATGTCATTAAGACATTCTTGACTTTTGTTTTTAAACATTTTGTTCCTACTTAAGATCATATCTTGATTTCAAGTTAGGTTAATTTATGTTTATCTTTTTTTTTGTTTTTGTTTTTTTGTTTAAATATAAATTGTTGTAACTCTAGTTTTGGTCATTGTTTTACCATTATCCTTAGTTATATTTATTCACATTTGAACTAGATTAGCACAATTGGAATCTTTTTTCATTATAAGTTATTCATATTTATGATGCCTAATTTCTTTTTCTATAGTAAGCATTTTGTGCTCAAGTCTCAAAATCTTAACATCAACATCAGCTATGATGAACAATTCTCAAGAACACTCTATAAAACCTAGGCTCATCATATGGAATTAGGCTTCTAGGTAGCATCCATTTTAGGATTCTTTGTCTATGATTAGATGTGCATATATTTGCATACATTTTAAGTCTAATCAATTCTTGGTCATTTTTCATCATGCTTCCTTCCATTCTCTCCCAAACTTAGGTGAACTACATTAGCCTGAGGTTCATGTTGGACAATGAGTCCATGAAACTATGTAGGCAAAGCTCAATTTATATTGAGGTTAGCTCATCTATCTCCATTCTTCTTTTCATCTCTATCATCACTTTGTGCATTCTCATATGCTTGGATTTATATGGATTTCTAAGCCATTACCCCATTACATATACATTTGTGCCTGCTCACTTTAACCTATCTTTTAGGTTATATCTTTGAGTTATTTGGCTTGCCAATTGCCCATGCTAGGGCACAATATCTAAACCACATCTGATCAAATCAGCTATATAGGGGAAAAATCATTATTTATTCTTTATCAATGATCACGATTTGCCCTACTAGGGCACAACTATTTTATCATGATCAATTTTGCTCTACTAGAGTACTTTTTATATTCTCTTTGGAGACCTTGCTCTAGTGGTGTTTCCCTTATTAAAGTAAAATGTTATCTCTTTTCCTCTAATTCTAATATCTCCACATTAAATCCCATGATGCAAATATTTTATTGTTTAACTTATCTCAGGATTAATTAATGCCATAAGCACGTAGCTTTTACTCTCAAGTTAGGTACATTTATAGTGTGTCACTTACATTTATGGATTGTATCTTCCCATTACCCCCATCTCTAGGTCCTATTATACCTCTCATTATATTTTGATCATTGATGGTAATCACATGTGCAAGCATTAACTCATTTGAATGTGATCTATTCCATGCGTTAACCTCTCACTTTCTCTCTCATTTTGATAGTTCATCCTTCTCTTTCATCCTAGTATGTCCTCTCAAAGGGGCATCATGGGTCTATTCTAATTTCTTCTTGAAAACTCTTTCCTTTGAAAAGATGTTGCTTCACCTGAATGTCTTACTACACCTTTTTAAATAGGGGCAAAATGTAGACATCTAATTCCTAACACCATTTATGTTAAAATTATCAATCTTACTCAAATTGCACTCACATGCACATTTTAGGTCAAAATTTATAAAACACCCTAAATAATTAAAACTTGTCACTTACAAGTTCTAGTTTAGGTTAAAGTATCCCTATATAGGGTAATGCATTTTATGGGCCAACTAACTTTGATTAGATCATTTTGATTCAAAATGATGATTTTGCCTTTTGTGATCTAGATCACTCTTTTATTATAATTCATTGGTACATGCCACATACCTTTATTATTTGGTGTTGACAACATCTTAAATGGGAATACAACTCCAATGCATCTAACATCACCTTCCAGTTCCTCTTCAGTCAAATTATAACTAGTAATATGACTTTCTAACCATTTTGATTAATCAAGGGATAGTTTTCAAATAAATTGAAAAAATGTTGATTAGCCTTGTTTAAAGGCTAATTAATCTAAATCAAGGGATTAAGTGGATTTTCCATGAGATTTATTGAATATTTCTTTTTGAAAATTGATTCTTATTAGCTACATCACCTAGTGACATCATCTATGGGTGGCATCCATCAAGTCATAAGTGCATAAAATATCAATATTATGGGTCACCCATTCCTAGTTAATGTCTCCCTTGCCTCTTCAATGCCCCTTATTCCAAGGCCATTATGAAGATAATTATGGATTTAATTCTAAATATCAGGATTATCCTCAACCACACATCTCAATATTGAGATGGACGTCATGGTTGATCCTGACCAATCTTAAAAATATAAAAATAGAGAGGCCATGAATAGTATTTCTAAGTTATTTTGGTGCAAGGTTAGTATGCTCAAATATCTTCAAAAATTGAACATTACAAAGTTATAATGCTAAATTGTTTACACAAAGCTTCATTGATAGGCTAGTTTAGTGGTTTACAATTAAGAGCCTAGGTTTTATGGAGTGTTCTTGAGGCATTGGAAGAGATTACCACCATTATTGACAAAGAAAAGGATGTTTGATAAATGGAGAACATGTTTTTGAGCCACATGGGTATGGTGAATCCATTTATAAAGGTAATATGGTGTTGTTTTCTTTCATTTGTTTCTTGATATCCTTTATGTTTCCCATGGGAATAGATAAGCTTGGTTATTTAGTTATTTATGCATGTTGCATTGTTTATGGACTAATGATTGACTAAATTACTTTTTAATCCTCTCTACACCTCCTAGAGGAAGTTATTTTAAGTTAACATTAACTATTGATCCTCCAAGCAAAGTTGGCTACAACATTGTGGACGATATGAAAATGATTAAAGATAATATCACTCTGCATGAGCTAACTCAAATCATAAAACAAAGAGACTTACTCTTAGAATATTTATCAAAAAAATTAGGAAACCCGCTAAGAATTATAGTGCAAATGTAATTACACAAGTGATCAAATCAGAGTCTCCACCTTTTTTACTTAAAGTCAGGATATTTGAAAAAATATTCATAATTGTCTTTTAGATTCATGAGACTCAACCAACATTATGCCTGCTAGGATATGTGAAAAAATTAGGTTAACTCCAATCAAATCTAATAGGGTAGTCACTCAATTGGATAAATCTAGAGTTAAGGTTGTAGGAGAATTATTGAATGTGCATATACGGCTGGCTAGTGAACCAAGGGTTCAATAATTCATTGATATCCAAGTGTTAGAAATGCTTAGTGCTTATGGATTGGTTTTGAGTAGAGAATAGACTAAGGCTTTAAATGGCTCTATGTCTATTAATTATTTGTATGTATGTCTTCCTTGGAAAGGTGTGATAAATAAAATAATATTAGAAAGGGAACCTCAAATAAAACACATGATAATAGAATATAATGTTGTTAATGAAAGGGTAGATTTATTGGATTTTGATTTGGGAGTTTTTACTTTGGAAATTACAAAAGAATCAATTTCTAAGAGTTCTTCTCAAATTTTTGGTTTGTGGAAGTTATACATTGATGGTGCCAAGTGTAAATTAGGATTAGGAGTTGGTATTGTATTGATGAATCCTTCAAAAAAGTAATACTATGTATCTTATAAGTTACAATTTCCTTGCACCAATAATTTAGCTAAGTATGAGGCTCTCATACTTGGATTGTAGTTTGTCATTAAACACAAAGTTAAAGAACTCTTTGTCTATGGAGACTCTGAACTTGTGGTTAACTAAGTGAGAAGTAAGTATCAGTGTAAATTATCTTACTTAAAAATATATAAGTTTAGGGTGTAGGATTTGATCAAATTTTTTGATGCCTTCAACATCTTAGCTATTCCAAGAGAAGAAAATAAAAATATTGATGAGCTTACCTCTGTTTCAACTAACCTCATGCCTAATGATGATTCTCAAAACATCAGTATTGAGATAATACCTTGTCCTTCAGTTCCTGATAATATAAATCATTTCCAAGTTTTTAATGATGATCAACAAATCATAGATTTATTAACTAATTTTGGGGATTTTGAATCTCACATTATTGATGAGATTGATGAAACTTCTCATTAGGAAGAACTTAATGGTAAAATAATCCAATTAAGTGATAATAAGATACTTAAAGGGATGATTTCATTAGAAAGACTATTTGATTTTGAGAAAATTTATAAATCACCAAAGTAACCCAAGGTAAATGGTAAGGATTATCATGCAGCAAATCTTGGCTCACATGATCAGCCCCAAATGGTGAATATAGGGAAGGGTTGCACTAAAATGGAAAATAAAAAACCTAGAGAGTTGATTACAAAATACAAGGATATAATTTCTTAGTCTTATGAAGATTTGAAAATATTTGACCTAAGGGTCATTACTCATACCATACCTCTTCAAGAAGGTTGTAAACCTTTTTAGAGAAAATCAAAGGCTAGTCAACCCTATTTTAGAACCCATGATTTTAAAAGAAGTCAATAAGTTATTAGATGTAAGGATAGTGTTTCCTATTAGACATTCCACTTGGATGGCAAACCTAGTCCCAATTAGAAAAAATAATGGAGAAATAAGATTGTGAATAGATTTTAGAAATCTAAATAGAGCATCTGAAAAGGATAATTATCTTTTACCTTCTCTGGACCAAGTTTTCCATACTATTTCAAGATCTTCCATGAGGTCTTTTTTGGATGGATTTTTTGGATATAACCAAGTACTTATTACTCCAAAATATAAGATGAAAATAGATTTTATTACTAAATGGGGAACATATGCTTATAAGAGAATGCATTTTGGATTAATTAATACATGGGCAACTTTTCAAAGGGCCATGGACCATGCTTTCCAAGGTTTAGTGGGAAAGTGTATCATCATATATATGGATAATCTTATATTATTTTCTAAAAATAGAGAAGAGCACTTCATAGATTTGAGACAATTATTTGATAGATGCAGGAGGTATGGTGTATCTCTTAACCCCAAGAAAATCATATTCTATGTCACTGAAGGAAAATTACTGGGACATGTCATTACCAAAGATGGAAACTCTATGGATCCTAATAGAGTATAGGCCATTTTTTAAATTGGGTTACCCAACAGCAAAAAAGAGCTTAAGTCATTCTTTGGAAAGATTAATTTTGTGAGGAAATTTATTTCAGGCTTCACTGAGATTGTTAAACCTTTGAATGATATGCTTCAGAAAGATGCTATAAATTTTTGGAATGAAGAATCTAAGAAGGCCTTCATTGGCATTACGAAGGCAATTACTAAAGATCTAGTCCTCATAAGTCCTAATTTTTCAAAGGATTTCTATCTATATTCATTTGCTTCTGAGTATACTATGGTTGTAGTGTTAGCTCAAAAAGTTGATGGGAATGATCATCCTATAGATTTCATGAACAAAATTTTTAAGAATGTAAAAGTGAATTATTATATGATTGATAATAAATATTATGCATTAGTTAAGGAAATAAAAAAGTTTAGACATTACCTCCTTAGAAATAAGGTACATGCTATATTCCCTGATCCAAATACAAAACTTATGTCGAGTTAGAATGAGCTTGGAGAAAGAAGAGGAAAATGGATGACAATTCCATAAGAATATGATATAGAGATGAAAATAGCCAAATTAGTTAAATTTCAAGTTCTAGTTTAGATGATCACTAGTATTGACCCAAAATTTCATATCATGTAAGTAGATCAACAAAAAATTTAGGCTAATGAGTGGTATGACTCTATTATCTATTTACTTGTCAATGGTGTTTGTCCCTAAAGATTTATAAGAGAACAAAAGAGAGCCTTGAGGCTCAAATCAGCTCATTACCTCATCAAAAATGGATTCTTGTATATGAATAACTTTTAGGTAATTTATTTGAGATGTGTGTCTAAGAAAGAAGCAACTTGGATTATAACTAAATTTCATGAGAAACTAGGAAGTGAACACCCTTCAAGAAGAAACACAACTCATAAAATTCTTAGGGTTGGATATTATTAGCCCGCACTTTTAAAATATGCTTATAAGCATGTGAAGGAGTGCCATTCACGGTAGATCTTTAACACAAAGGAACCAAAGGTAGTCATGCCTTTATAACTTGTGATGGTAGATAAACCTTTTGCATAATGAGGATTAGACTTTGTTGGAGTAATAAACACCAATTCATTTAAAGGTCATAAGTATGTCTTGATTGCTATAGATTATTTTACTAGGTGGACTGAGGCAGTGGTCACTAAGCAATGTAGAATAGGAAGTGATCAATTTCCTAGAAAAAAAATTTTGTACTAGATTTGAAAACCCAGTTTCTTTGGTTTTTGATAATGGATCTACATTCATTTCTATTGAAATGATGGAATGAGATTATGACCAAGGCATTACACTCAAGTTTTATTCTAATCAATATCCTTAAGGAAATGGTGTTTCTGAATATACAAACAAAATATGATGAAAGCTATCAAGAAATCTATTGAAGATAGACCTAGAACATGGCATAAAATTCTTAAGTTTGCATTATAGGCAGATCAAATCAGGATCAAACAAGCTCTAAAAACTTCACCATTTTTTTGGTATATGGTCAAGATACCATCTTTCCCATCACTTTGAAGTTGCCTACATTCACATTCATGTAGGAGTACATGGAAAATAGTCAGGAAATTGCTAATTCTTAGCTGTTAGATATTATTCAAATGGAAAATGCCAGAGAAAAGGCATTTCTAGAATTCAGTAGACACCAATCAACCATGAAAAGATGGTTTTATAAGAGATCTATAGTAAAGGTATTTAGATAGGGAGATCTAGTCCTTATTTGGGGAAAGGCATTAGAACCCAAAGGTAAACATGGTAAATTCACTCTTTTATGGATTGTTCCTTACCAAATTGAAAAAAACTTAGGCAACAATACTTTCAAGTTGAAAGATCTCCAAGGAACAGAGTTCACATTGCCTACTAATGTACTATATCTCAAACATTACTTTTTTGTTGCCCCACCTAAGGTCTTCATGGAATAAATGTGTATGATTTTTAAAATTAGAATAGGTAGGCTAGTTAGTTCCTTTTTTGCTTTGTTTTTTCTTCCTTGGTGGGCTTGTTTATATTTGTTTTGTTTACATTTTTTTTTCTTACTTGGTGGTGTTTCTTGGTTGTGGTAAAGTCTCATGTTATTATTTTTTGGCTTAGAATTTCTCAAAAGTGTGAATATAAATCTTACAAAACTAAACATGGCTAGTAATAAAGCAGTATGAAGCAACTAGGGGTATTGGTATAAATTGGTAAGGAACTTATTATCTTACAAATATTTAAACCTTATTCCACATAGAAACTTGGTTTTAAGAAGAATCATATGTATACAATGTGAATTTAGTTTATTAACTCATATTCATGCTTACAATTAAAACACATCCTTATCATGGATTAAAGTTTCAATTAAATGAGAGTATCCTAATGCCATAACATTTGACCAAATCCTTAAAACTAGGTTTTATTGGTTTCCAACCTTTGCAAAAGGACATAGAAAATGTAAAAAAAAAAACTCATTACAAAATCTATGTAAATAGAAGCAAAGGTGATTCATGTAATCTCCATCGAGGCTATGGATGCCTAGTTGGCATTGAAGCAAGACCTTGAGTGGAACCAAAGGTATCTTTGTTAGGGCTATAGATGCATGGTTGGTGGTAGAGCAATGCCTAAGCCTCCCCTAAATTAAGATTTATTATTCTTAAAGAATATCTAAAGTTCTCAACGTTAAGTGTAATGGACCGAAAGGATATGAACCTAGACATTGTTTCTTGAAATTCATGACAAACAGTAAGTGGAATCAAAACACACACTGTATGTTTATGTTTTAATATCTAAGTTGAAATTGTATACATAAGGAGCTTATTTCAACCAAAATTTGATTCAGGAGAGAGTATATGTCCAAAAAGGGATATAAAATTCATTTACAAGTTTAAAGCAGAGCCTTGTGTTCCAACATATTGCTATGTTTCCCTGTGAGTCTCCATTTGTTGAGACCAACACCCTCCCCATATTTTTTTTCTGAAAAGGGGACCCCTGTGATTGTTTCTATAAGTTCTATATCCTGGAATAAGTGTGAAATATTGTTTTATCATGTTTTTAATGTTGTTAAGAATAATCTTGAAGGTTATTAATTATAGGTTCCATGGAAGAATTCAGGGTTCCCAAGCAATAAACCCTAGCAATTTGAATTTAAACACTCATGGGAAAATCTATAAAGAAATTGTATGCATGATTAGGTTTTAACTTAAAGTTCATGTGCTTTTGTAGATTTAACACTTTAAACTTTTTTACTGGATTTGATCCCATGATGTGTTAATCTCGAAGTCTTTTAGAAAGGCATATAGTTAATGACTCAGGCCCCAGTAAGGATCCAATAATGATCACTTGATCAAAGGTTTTAAATCTAATGGTGTGAACTAAAAATTTTACCATATTAAATTTGATAGATTCTCTCCCATCATTTGACATCTGTGAGGATGTATTTGATGGGACTGAACCCATCAAATTTAACCTAGACAATCCCTAATGCTTTGAGATCTCCTAAAGATTTTACGTGTGGAACTCATTCATTAGACATAAATATTTTATCATCTTAAACTTGATATATTTGCTCCCATAATTTTACATCTCTGATGATGTATTTTATGGGATTAAACCCATCAAATTTAACCTAGATAATCCCTAAAGCTTTAATATCTCCCAAAAGGTTTACATGTGGCATTCAGTTACTGGATCAATAAATTTCATTATTTTAAATTTGACATGTTCACCCCCATTATTTTACATCTACAAAGATGTATTTGATAGGAACAAACCCATCAAATTTAAATTGAAATAGAAAGATTATATTATCTTAAATTTGATAGGTTCACCTTCAACATTTGACGTCTATGAGGACGTATTTGATGGGACTGAACCCATCAAATTTAACTTAGATAATTTTTTAAGCCTAATCAAAGCAAGAATTTCTAAATCATTTTAATAAATTATTAGTTTTCTTATGAAGGAAATATTAAGACATAAAAATCTTGGCCTAAGTCATTTTTACTGATTAAAAGGGCAAGCATCTTGCAAGATCCAATGGTGATCACTTTCTTACTAGATTTGATCTAATGGTGCACATCAACATGAAAGCCTCAAGATATCCTAAAGGATCTAATGTTGATCATTTTCTCACTGGATTTGATCCAACCGTGCAAAAAAATTGAATACTTTTCAAAGGCCTCAAAATCTTGACACATGGCATAATCAATAAACTCAAAGATCAACAACCAATGAAATATAAGGACCTGAATTTGGATTTTCAAAACAAAATAAAAGGGACTTTTGAAAACCAATGATCACTCTTCAAATGGCATTTAGGAAAAATTTCCATGAAAGGCATGGAACCCTACAACATAAGCTCCATGTAAGTATGGAGGATCCAAATGAAAGATATCTCATGCTTGAAAACACAAGAGATATGATAAGTAAAGTTCCATCATATCTAAGGCACATATGAGATCAAGGCTGGATGTTTTGGTCATTAAAGCAAAAAAACCTAAACCCTTTATAAATAAGGCTAGAGTTAGTTCAAATGGATTATGTTACACTTGAGATAATTCTAAACTAAATTCAGAGTAGGTGCCTTAGTAAGAACTTTGATAGCTTTATAATTACAATATAGTTTTATCAATGGTAGTGGGAAAGCAATAGATGAATATTAAAGCTAAGCTTTATCTAAGTTCAGATGGTGAAGGAAGTGTCTTTAGAGACACAGAGTTGAATTCAATAGCATTGAATGTATAGGGAATCAAGAATTGGTCTAAATTATTCTTTTTTGTAGAAGAGTTGTAACCAATTTCTTAATAAGAAAAGAGAAATGTTTCAATGTACCAAAGATACAAGGATTTAGTATCAATTTAGATTTTAGGCCTTCATCATGCAACTATTAAACCAGAGGTAATGCATTGTATTGACCTTCTTGTTCCTATTTTGATTGACTACATAGTAGATGGAAAATGGATTATTCATGAAGGAAATGTCAATAAAGTTGCATGCATATCTCCCATGGCCTTTGAGACTTATTATAAGCTCCATTTACCTCATGTTGATCTTCCATATTTGAGAGAATAGACAAATTCCCAGATCCTAGATTTAGTTCTTTCACCCTGGTTAATCCAAGGTTCCCATATTTTTAGGACCCCTAATGGTGAGATTTATATTACCCAATTTAGAGAGGGTGTTAGGGTAGCATAAGGTTTGGGTGTCTTATATCCATTTCATGTTGGAGTAGAACCTAACCCCTCCCATTGGAGACTTAAAAAGTTTCTTCTTGGCCAAAAAATTTATAACCATCAAGAGAAAGACCTCCAGACATTTCTTTATGGTCTTATTTCTTAGACTCACTCCTGGCCTCTATTAATTTCACTAGCATCTAAAATTGGTCCCTTGATGGTAGGACTACCATTTTCCATCATTACTCCAAACTACATATTTTCAAATATAGGAATCATATGCAATTCATATGTGATGGTGTCTTCCCAGTCAATTTTGAGATAATCACTAGTATTCCTATGGCTAGAATTCATCCTCTAATCAAAAAATAAGTGGAGACCATGGGGGATGTGTGGTTCTATCTAGATTACACTATAATAAGGATAGAATGAATCATGGTCAAACCATATAGACTTCCCATATATGTTCCCAGTAAGCTTTTAGAGCAAGAAATTTATTATTAAATCATCCAAGGCATAGATTGGCACTACAAGAAGAATAAAAAGTCTCAACTTCATCCATTCCCACTAGACATTGGTAGAACTTTAATTAAGGATTGGAAATATCTAGAGATCATGGTGGTATATAGGAACTCTTTTGATTTCTAATTATATGATCTTAAGATGTGGGACCCTAATAATAGAGTGGCTAACCATATTCAGGATAGGAAGGTCCCAAAGACTGAGTACAAACATCAACCAAATGTGGGAGATGGTATTTACCTAAGGGAAAAGAACTTTGAATAAGTTTTATCTATGATTAAAAACTACAAGATAACCTTAAAATGTAGGCTAGTTAGGGATAATAATCCTTTATGAGAAATATGGTAGTTACATCCTTTGCAGTATCACTTGTTTCTAGGACCATATGAGACTATGCATCAAGAACCACTTATTGAGGGACAATATTTTGAGCCTTAGCAAGGAAAATTGATAAAGTCATCTCAAATTGAGTAACTTGAGGATGCAAATGGAAAAGGTAAAGATATAAGTAAAGAGTCTAAGATTAAGCAAAGACCTATTGAAAGCCTCCAAATTCAAGCATCCCCTCCAAGGCCTTCTTCCCCAATATAAGTTATCAACTTAATTGCTTTGGAAACTAGATAAATAGTGGAGAGTGACCTTGTTAACATCATGGATACTTATGGTTTAGATAAGGAAGAAGAAAGATCTGACGAAGTAGGCAAGGAATTGGTTCTATTGGGTAGTGGGAAGAGATAAGCAAAATTAACCTTAGTTCCTTTAGCTCCAAGAAAGAGGCCTAGGTTAACTTTCACTCACCCTACTAGTGAAATAAACCTCTTTAGTGATGAGAATCCTATTTATGGACCAAACATTCTTGATTGGTTTGTTTATGGGACGTTTCATAAAATCCCATCTATTTCTCCTTCACTTGTTTTGACTTGAGTCAACATAGGTGTTTAGAATAATGTCAAGCCATGGATTCAGGATATGTTAAACAAACAAGTAGAGAGAAGCATCTCGATTCTTCACAAGAAGGAAAGCCAATGGGTTAGTACCCCAAGAGCCTCTAGGAGTTCAAATGTAGAGATTCCTAAACAATCATAGGTGAAAGAGTTTGATCCTCAAGTCCAATTTAATCCAAAGACATCAACTCTTGAAAGATTAGTGACCAATAAAATTATTTTTGGTACTAAGGAGTTCACCTTTCAGAAGGTGGAGCCATATATAGGCTTAACTCTTATTTCATGGTAGGTAGCTGGGGAACATATTATTTGTCAAGAGGATGTAACTAGTGTGGTACTAGCCCAATCAACAATGGCCTTGGCTAGAGTTCAAGGATTGAAATAGAGGATCCTCAACTTGGAAATAGAAAAGAAATATTTGGAAGCTTAGGTCTTCTTGACAATTCCTAAAAATATATTACAAATGTTGAATAAATCCTTGATGGATTCATTTGATAATTTGAAAAGCATTAAGTCTAGATTGAATTATTTGGACCATCAAGTTGAGATGGCACAAGCCTTAATCACCTAGTGGTAGAATTTTCAAGCTCAGATGGAGGAGCTCATCAAGGTACATAAGACAAAGTAGGCCTTGAAATTTAGGATTATCAAACTCAAACATCTGGACATCCCCATGGTAGTTTTGGTAGATAAATAAGAAGTTTTGATCGCCTAGAGAAGTGATGTTAAGGACTTCATCAAGAGAGATACAAACTTAGTAAAATGGATTGAGAAACTTCTAGGGAATCTATTACTTAACCCTTCTCAAACCACTACTTTAGGCTTGATTGATGATGAAAAATTCAAGCAAAGGGTTGATACCCACATCTAAGGCATCAAAGATAGCCAAGGTCATTCAAATAAGGATAACCAAAAGACCCTTGATACCATTGATTTTATAGGGAAGAAATTTTTTGAAGCACAATGTGTTAAGGGACTTTTATCTTGGGTAGATAGTGAATTTGACAAGTTAGCAGATAAAGAAGAGGATTGTCTAATGAAGCTTGTAGTGGATTTTGAGTTAATCAAGGAACAATACACCAAGTTGAAAGACTTCTTTAGATATGGATAATTAGAAGGACCCACCAATGGAATTCCTAAAATAATATTATGTTTGTAAAGTATATGTTATTCTGTTAGCATATACTCTTTCTTGTCAAGTTGGCATGATTTTTTTTTGCATTATAGCTTTGTATCAAAGACATCTATCCTTATCTACATCTGGATATTTTTGAAAGTTAACTGGTTAACCACCTATGTTTTCTATTAATAGGCAGATGGTTACCATTTTTAAGAGATTTTTTTAGAAATTGATACCAAGAGCATTTAATACAACTAAGGAATTATGAAAAGATTGTATGGATAGTTTTTGTTAAATGTCTATGTTATCTCTCAGTTACAGGGAGTTATCTTGAATTTGAATGATTCTTATTATTTGAGTTACATTATTTTTCATAGGGTTGTTAATTTGTGCTAAACTCTAAATTGACTGTAAATATCTCAAATATATTTCATTTTATTTGCTCTGTATTTGGATGTACTTAGGTTATTTAGATCATAAGAGCAAACCTTTAAAGTAAATTTGGTTCTTACGATTTATATTTTTCCTTTGAATTTTCCCTGATTTGTGATATAATTTGAACTTATGCTATTTTATAACATAAATTGGTTAAAATGTGCTCAAAGTAATTGGAATTTTTTCATAATATTTGAGATGAAAACTTGTAATCATGTTTCTTTCTTTTTTACCCTTCCTTTTTCTTATTTTTATCAAGATTAACTCTAGCTCAGAGGTCATTGTTAATAATCATTTAGTTCAACTACTAGATCCTCAAAATTATTAAGTATTCAAATAGTATAGACCTTGGTGGCTCCCAACCACTAAATCAAATAAATATTGTGGATATTTTTCTACTTTGCTTCTATTCCACCACAGATAATCACTAAATAGTTAAAAATTACAAATCATGCCATGGATTCTCAAAATCCTAAAATGAGAAGTGTTCTTTGACACTAAGATCACATGTGGCACAATTAGAAGCATCAACACCTTCACAACATACTAGCAATGATTTTTAAGAAGTTTTCAATAAGTTCATGCATTAAATGCTCCATGTTGGCTTGAGAGATTATAGAGGGATCTTATTCCTATTTCATGACTTGTTTACTAATTTTATAGGTGTTCCATATTTATTTATTATATTAAAAGGATTTTTTAAAATTGATACACAATTTACAAGTTGAAAAACACCTATAATTTATCTTGAAGAGTTCTCATCACTTTTGAGCTATTTGACTACTTACATAACTAGCCCTCAAACACTGCATGTAGTCATTGAAATGGGATTGAATATTATTTGTATAATTTTTTTAAAAAAATATATTATTTTCACAAGGATTCTTTGAGGGTTCTTACACTCTTGATAACCTTGAGGTGGTCTACAACCCCAATCTTTCATTACAAGTATAAGTATAGTCTTCATTTTGGCTTAGCTTAAGAACTTAACAACCTATTTGATAACCATGAAATATATTTAATGGATTGTATAAGGTCATAAGACCTATTTCCAATCCTATATACCCTCTTAAAATGTTTAGGGAGCTCAAACATAGTCAAAACCATGCAAACAGTCAATAGTATGCAATTTTAGACCATTTTATTGTACTCTCCTTTAGACATGCCAAGATTATGGCTCCAATATATGATCATGATACTCATATAGGTAATAATATTTTTTTAAATGGATATCATATGCATTAGAGTCCATTATAAATCATTTACAACCATTGATCTTCTTTGAGGATAAAACAAGTAGTTTTGGGGTCTCAAATGTCTTAATGATGATTCATAACATTGAGGGCCTTAACTGATGAAAAATGACAAAAACATGGAATTTATATACCTTATAATCATATCATAATACCATTATTCCAAATTCATCTTCTCCTCTGACTTGTCACGTGATGAAAGTTGACCTTCTTGACTATGCAGGCTTTTTGAGAAGGTCAAGGTGAGTATTTTGAGCAAAAGACTTCAAAATTATTGATTTTGGTTTTTAAATGTCTTATTTATGTCTTACTCACCTTAAATGAGATATAAAAAAACTTATCTAATCTTTTTATCCCTTCAAAAATCCTAAAACCTATTTTGACACATAGCAAGGGTTTGTATGCATTATGATGGTTCTAGCCTTAATGGATTTATTTTTATTTTTCTTTCCTATGGTAGGGAATAACATATTCCCACATGATATATACAATTAAATTCATCCTCCTATAGAAACTTCAAATTAAATTCTATCATTTATCTTCATGTTTTGCACAAAACTGTATCTTATTGTAGTTGTTCTTTCTCAGTGACTGACTATGTGAAATTGTTGGTATTTTCCTAGCAAGGATGGTCATATAAGTTTTGTAGATTTTATACATTCTCTCCTAAGATTATATGGACCATTTAAAATAATAATAAACTAATTTATCCATTGGTTTATTAAATATCAAAATTCCATAATAATATGGATCTCGTAGGTTTCTATAGGCCTGACATACCCTCTTTCATGTGATCTTGACTCAAACTAATGATTTATCCTTTTCAAAATGAATAAAAAAACTTAAAACACATTTTATAAAGTATATCACACCCTTAATTATCTCTTAAAACTCTTTTTTACCACATAAATGCACTCTTTTCTTAGAATCCTATAGGTAGGCCCATAACATTGATTTGACTTCAACCTTACTTCAAATTTACCATAGAATGATCACTCCAAACTTGATGATACTAAATGGTTCCATAATTAATTCAAGGTTCATGTTATTTTTTTGAATACCCTTTTCCACTAATAAAACACATATAACTTGTTAAGAGTCTCTCAAACCTTTATATAGACTTATATAGTCTACTTGCATGCATGACTAGCTGTCTTCTCACCATTTATAATCATGAATGATTTTGAAGAGGTTTTATGGAGTTGTTTAGGATTTTATCATCAATAAGACACCTCAATAATTCATTAGTAATGTTATTCTTTTTTTCAAATCTTTTATTTGTCCTTCATACTTAAAACTCTGTTTGAGCATATTAGGTTAATGGTATTGGGCTTATCACCTATAAATTATTATCAATAATGGTCATGAATTTTTTTTACATTTTTTAGATATTAAATTTATATGTTTAAATTAATTATATCAATCAAAAAACTAGTAAATTATTTCTTTCTTAAATAACTAGCTTCAACTGCAATGTTGATCTCTTAGGTCTTTCACATGTCTAACACCTTCCCCAGAATATTTTGACTTCATATGATGATTTATTATCACTTAAATGGGTATAATAATTATTGGAAACTTTTCCAATTCCTTACACACTTTTCTTTGTCTTTCATATCTCATGTTCAATACAAATTCTGCATCCTTCTACTCATTCTATTATTCAGACATATACCTTCACATTATAAGCTTAGACACCTTATTATTGGAGTGACTCCCTATGACCTTGTAAAGTTTTAGTGAGCCATGAATATAGATTAATTACTTATAAATAATCTCCCAAGTATATTTAACCCCTTCATAAACATCAAACCCTCTATGCCCAAGTCTGAAACCTATCTAATATAGAGGTTTTTTGCCTATTCAATGCCTACACGTGCCAAATGGATGTTGAGAGATCTTGTGAGAGGACTGATAGGAACTTTTACGAACACATAAAACCTTTCTCTTTCAATAATGAGCTCATAAGTGCCTGTAAAAATGAGAAAATTGAGCCTATAGGGTTTTGAATAGGTTTAAGAGCACTTATCTTGTTAAAAATGATTCATAAAGAAATACCCCCAATCTCAAAACTAATTCCATGATTTTTAAGTGAATGGGGGTGGTAAACATCCCCTAAGAGTATTTTCCCTGAGTTTTCTCCTACTTTATGAAACAAGCTTATGAAAATGGCTCTTATTAGCCTACCAAGGACCCGATGGAAGACCTGAATGTTTTTCTACCTTTTTGAGACCTAAAACTTATATATCTATATGGTTTGAGCTTGGGGAAGATGTAAGATGCCTTAAAGAGGCTCATAATACCATATCCAACTTGAATACCCTTCTAATGAAACCTTTACAGACCTTTTTTCTTCAACTTGCTTATCTTTCTAGAATACCTATTATAGCTACTGAATTAGATGCCCATGGAGTTCATCTTAGATTGTACAATGGTGGAATAACATATAAAGATTATTTTCCCTATCTTTTACCTAAAATTATTCATCGTTTCTCTATTTGGATGTTATAATTATGATTAATTCAATCTAAGGTGTGATGTAACGTTGGAAAAGGAATATGGCCATACCTTGATCAAGATGTATAGATAATATACATATAATATGGTCATCACCAATGTTAAATAACTCAAAAAAATTCTTTGAATAGTTTATAACCTTCTCACTTGACATCTCCCAAGGTGGTTACATTAGAACATTTTAGAAATAAAGAAGATAAAACACTAAAAACCTTAATATTTGCAAAAGTACCTCAAACTCCCCAAAAGCTTGTAAAGAAAATAATGCCATCTCACTAGCTTTGCTTCTAGTGCACCATCCTTTGTAGAGCACCACATCATATTAGAGAGACATGGAATCATTATTTTCACCATGGGTTAAGTATGACTTTACTTTCACAAATAAACCTTAGTCTTTTCTAAATCACCTTAAACTTTTCAAACTTGCATTGTCAAAGACCTTACAAAAGTTTAAGGCACAAGATTGACTTGACAAGGTACATGATGTAGAACCTATTAGTCTGATAAGACATTGTTTGGACCTATTTTTAAAGGTACAATGATGAAATTATTAATTTTTGGATTATGGGCTTTGACATTTGGCCTAAGAGGCTAAATTGTCAACATATAAGATTAAATGGTCCTTGTCTTTATTTGAAAGGATTTTATCCTTTCTTAAAATGGATGGTGTGTGTAATAACATTGGGATCAAATATATTTAGGTCATAATAATACCATGAAATGAAATAATTGTATCATTTAAAGAGATATTTTAGTTCATAATTTACTATCTCAAAGAAATTCATGCTAATGTTAACATACTAGGGTTATTCTACTATCCCTAAAATAATAAGAGAATATTATTTTTAATGGATTCTAATTTAGAATCAGTCAGATCATTCAAGTCATTTTTTAGTCATGAACAATTAGATTATACACATAAAATACCTAATTATTATTTTTGTTAATAATTCACCTTATTTCATTTGATCATGTTTCATCTATTTCATTACTTTGCTTTCATTCTACTTATTTCAAGTTGTTTTATAGATCTCCCTATCTTTATATTAATTATAATTAATCACCAAATTAATTACAAATTTTGATAAAAACATGTCCTTCCTTAACCCATCCACCTCCCAAATATCCTCTTGATAGTGTTTGTATGCATAATAAAATCAAAATTAACCTTAAAAATAAAGAAACAAATGAATTTATTACACCTTAGGTAATTTTTTATATGCCTCTATGACTTTTAGATTAAATAATGTTAAATCTACTTATCAACATGCTATGACACACATTTTCCATAATTACATACATAATATAATATAATATAATGTATATTATTCATTGATAAATTATAAACAAAGATAAAATTATGATATCAATTTACAAATTTTGAGTGTCTATACAAATCCAATATACACTTAAATCCACACAGTGCCTTTGGTGTCAATTCTATAAATCTATTAGGATACATTATATCTCAATGTGGCATTATAGTGAACCCTAAAAAGGTAAAATCTATTTTAGACATGCCTCCACCAAAAGGGTTAAAATAAATATGATCTTTACAAGGAAAAATTCAAGAAATTAGACATTTTGTGGCTTAACTTGCAAATAAAACACAACCATTCACATAATTATTAAAAAATGGCACAAAGTTTGAATGGGTTGAAAATTCTAATTTTATTTTTGATTCTACCAAATAATATTTACTGCAAACACCTATTCTCATGTTTCCTATTCCCAATATGCCCTTATTATTATACATATCTAATAAAAATAATACCTTATTGGATTTATTGGCACAATATGATGATGATCATTTGGAACATGCAATATATTACGACTGTCACACTTTGGTTCACTACAAAAATAATTACATTACTATGGAAAATTTATGTCTCACATTAGTTTTTTCCACATAAAAGATATAACACTACATGCTAAACTATTAAATTCAAGTAATCACAAAATTGGATCCTCTAATATTATTATGTCTAAATCACATTATTATAATGCATTTATAAATAGTTCATGTTACATAATTATATTTGAAATTCAATTCACATAAATTTTTGAAATGACATGTTATTGTAGACCAACTTGTGGTAGTTCCATTAACATACACACTACCAATTAATGTTGATTTCAATTCATATCATATCAATGACGAAATTTGGACCATGTATTTCAATGGATCCAAATGCACTATAGGTGCTAGTGTGGTATTATTTTTATTACACCTTAAGAACAACTTATGCCATTTTCATATCATTTAGGATTTTCTTGCATAAATAATAGACCATAATATGAAGCATTAATAATGGGTTTACATATAACATGAACTTTAAAACAAAATCACTGAGGTTATATGGAGATTCTCAATTAATGGTTATTCTATTATTAAATATATATATAACAAAATAATAAAATCTAATCCCATATAAAGAATTGGTATAATGATTATTGACACATTTTGAATATTTTCTCATGAAAATTATCCCTTAAAAATATAATTGACATGTAGATGCCATCGTTAGTGAAACTTCATTGATCCCTATTTATGTCAATGGTGATTAGGTTATATTTACTATACAATATTCATAAATATCTACAACATAGGTACAAGCTTTAGAAGTTATAACAATTAAGTGCAACACATTTAATTCAAAATAGTATAGTTATAATCAAAATTAAAATGTGAGGCTAGACATTATGTTACTATTGGATGATATTTATTAAAAGTATTGACTGATGGGAAAATTCTTTGATGCTTAAATAATAAACAAGATAAAATAACAATACTTCAAATACATGATAGTGCATGTGGTGGCCATTTTAGTTACAAAACTATGTTGCATAAATTATTATGATAAGGTTACTATTGGCCTACAATGGAACATGAATGTCATGAACATGTAATTTTTTTTAATAATGTCAAAATAATATCAAACTTAATAATGATCCATAATATTAATTATAACCCATAATTTAACCTTGTTTATTTTCACTTTAAGGATTTGATTTAATTAAAAAAATAAATCTAGGAACGTTAGATGGTTACAAGTTCATCATTATTGCTATAGAATACTTAACAAAATGGGTTGAGGCCATATATTTATGGTATATTTTAGGTGAAGATATATGTCAATTATTAATGATGCATATTGTTTTAATTTATGTAGTGCCATCAACTTTTATTACATATAATTGATCATCTTTCAAAAAAAAAATAGTTAAGAGATATTATGCAAAATAAAAATTTCGTCACATATTTTCTCCATAAGACAATGGTCAAACATAATATACAAATAAAATCCTTGTTAATATTTAAAAAATAATAATTTTAAATCATGAAATACATTATAAAAATCATATTATTTATGCACTTTGGTCATATAGTATGAGTGTGCGTACAGCAAAAAAGGCTACACCATATTCTCTTGTTTACTTTAAATAAGTAGTAGTAGCACTTGAACAAGAAATTACTTCCTTGAGGGTATCCCTTAAAGATATAATAAAAGATAATTAAAATCAATAAAAGTGATTACATGAATTATAAATGCTTTATTCCAAGTGTATTAAATATATTAAACATCTTGAAGTCTACTAGGATCACATCAAGTGTGCATATGGAAAAAAGGTTCACAATGAGGAATTTCAAGTTGGAGATATAGTGTAAAAAAATTGAGAAGCATAAAAATTTAGTTAAGGAATAGTAAGGAAAATTAAAACCCAATTATTTGGCTTCATTCATTATTATATAAAAATTGGTTATATGGGATTATCAATTAGCTACACAAGAAAGAAAACATGTAAATCCTATGAACATCATGTACTTTCACAAATACTATAATTAGTATAATAAACCAATAATAAAATTTATTGAATATATCTTCTTGATTATTTCATCATGCTATTATTTTACTTCTTTCAGATGTGATCAATTTTATCAAATTCCTCTATCCCTTGGCTCTTAGAGACTCTTTGGCCTCTTGGATCTACTTTTTCACTTTTTAGATTTGAATAGTCAAACATAATCATATATATTTCCATATTTTTCCATTCCCATTTTTATTTTCACAATTTAAAATGATAAATTTTTGTTAATATTAAAAGATAATAATATAAAATATGGGTTAAAAATGATTTCCAATACTGTTGTGAGTTGGTGGATCTTGTCTTATACCAATTTTTTCATAGTCAAATCATAAACTAAGCCCATAGACCTTAATACATAAGTTTTTAATATTTCACTCAATTTATGTATACACAATAATACTTATTCATGCAAAATATTTATTTTGTGTGCTATTGTACTCATACATGCATGTTACATACTTTTACAAGGGTTCATTTGATGAGACAAGGATGTAAAATTATTCCTCCACATACTTATTCAATATCCTACATTTTTTTTCAAACTTACGATTTACATATACCATGGGGGAATCTTTCTCATACATGGACATGCTTTCATTTTTTATGCACACTTTACCTAGACACATGTTGTGGATTGTTCACACCCCTTCTTTTCTTATACTTTCAAATCTTTGTTTTCTTAATTTATTCTAGGTTGAAAAATTCAAAAATGTAGACAAAAATTTAGTATTTCAAAAATACAAAATTAGGACCCCTACGTATGATTAGAAATATATTTTACATCATTTTCATATGTTATTTATCTCATGATTGATAGACCTCGTATTCATTTTATATCAACCATGCATTACACTAGTATTCATGAGTGTTATGTAGGACATAAAAATTTTACATTAACTAAGATGTTAGACTTTCCTCTACCTAGTACCCATGCTATAATGGTGGCATATTATAAAAAGGTTATATTATTCATAGGTGTTACCATTCTATGACTCATATACTATTAATCTATATACTTGTTGAAATGTCTTGTTAACATTTCTATCTTACATTGTGTAAATGTTTATGTCATTTTTTACGATATGATCACATTACATATATATGGTCTAGATTATATTTCTAGTTTTATTCTCCACTGATGTTATTTATTTATACATAGTAGATTATATTTTTATTGTCTATTGTGTATGTCCCTTGGTCTATGTGTGAAAATTTCTTGAACATATCTATCAAGTCTTATTTGGTATGTGCGACATTTGAACATGTCATTTCTTGTGGCCCCATGACTTTTTATTTGTGTGACATTTAAACATGTACCTCATTGTTGAAATTATTCTTGAACTTTGCATGTGTCCTTTTGCCTTATGTGTGTAATATTTACTTATGTGACATTCAAAATGTCCCTTGTCTATGGCCCTTGGCCTTATTTATGAAATTATGATTATTGTGTTTATGTGATTATTGAGCTTGTTAAGTTTGATGAGTGGCATGATCCATAACATGCACTATTTATTGTGTATTATTATATTACATTTAATAATAAGATATTTATTGATACATTTCTATAGTCCTTGTCTCATATGTTGCATACATTATTCAAATGGTACATATCTTACTATGTTTACATTATTTTTACATGTGCTACAATGTTTAATGGTTAAAATTAATGATGCATGATATAGTTAAAATTTTACTATTATTTTCATAGATGATATGGGTCTATTCAATAAAAAATAATTTTTTTGGTACAACATATAGTTTTACAATTAAAAACATTGGGAAAAATTATGGAAGTGTATGCTAATAATATGCACTCACGTTATAAGAATAGGTTATAAATTCATACAATTTTGGGTACATTAATTTAGATTCATACACAAGCTTAAAACATAATTTAAAATTTTTCATTACATATAGTTATAGATTTTACATTTATCAATGGTGGCATGATACATATTCATGCCATGATTTCAATACTATTTATTGTCTACAGTCATGGTAGGAGCACGGATGTACTCCATTATCTTTTAATCATGCATAAAATAAATAATAAAAAAGTGACAATTGAATATACAAGACATGTACAATTATCAATTCATTTAAATTGAATAATGAATAACATGGAGGCTTAGTACCCTTTAACATTATTGCCTACAAATCCATTGTGGATTCTAACTCATTTCCATCTTGGGGTTAAAAATACCATAAACACGAAGTGAGGCTTATACATCCCTCAATGGGTTCTATTTTATATGCAAGTTCAATCCAAATTAGGGCTTGATCACCTCAATTCATCATTGGTTCAACCAAGGAACCAATCTCTCCAAGTGCCTCATGGGAAACACCAATTCCCATTGCTTCAAAGAAGTATAATCTCCAAGCAATGTTACAAGAGAAACATTGGTTTCATAGATACATGTGTACTCTTTCCTTGTTATTTTTAATATTTTAAATTTCACATATGAAAATTACCTATTTTAAAATCATTAAAGGATACACCATGGAATGCCCTGCATGATTAGAGCTTTCTCCCAAAGGAAAAGCATGTTGTATACATTTAGTTATATCTTTCATTTTACTCTAGTAATTTTATTTATAGAATAAAGGGGGCCAAATTTCGTCACTCAACTTTGGTCATAAATACTTGATAATGTTAATTTTGGTCCAATTTCACTTTAATTGACTTAAGCACTTAATATAAACCTATTTCACCACCTCACTCTATCCTAAGTACCTATATGGACCCATCCCTTTTATGTTTTTGTCTAATGCCTATAAAAATGTTATTAATTAATAAAAACCCCTCTGAACATTTGTAAAAACATCCTAGATTCCAAAATTCACACCTTATCCCTCAAGACAGGATTGACTAGTTTAGTTTAATAGTTCCAGTCGATCTTGACCTCTATGGTTCAATCCTATCCTTCACCTAGTAGTGGATATTTTAAAATTTTAGATCCTCACATATAGGTTGGTCCATAATTTTAAGATAAGTAGTGTGAGGTTTCCACATTTTGGATTGATTTAAATGCACACCTAAGTCACCTATTTTATTATTAGAAAATCACTTAGAGATTTCAATATCAAGGCACACTTATACTACTACACACCATGTAAAACTTCTCTATTTTTCCCAAATCTAATTCTAATAATTTTAATCAATCCTTAGACAAGTAAAGATCCTATTTTATCCAAGTTAATAAAATGATTATGAATTATTAAATCCATCTCTAGATGCATACATATATCAAAAGGAACACAATTGTACAAAATACTCTAAGTGGGAAAATTAAATGAGTTTGATTTCCCTTTAGATTATTGGGTACATAGGAGAGATAAATCATCATGAATGCTATTTGGGTCAAATAATCCCATTACACTCACCCATTTATATTTAAATTTGTTTAAATATTGTAATATTTATTAGGGTTTAAACTTTGAATAAGTCATTTTTAGGTCATTCACACACATCCAAGGGACAAATTTATGCACGCATGTGTGTTTTAAATAGTAACAAGATACCATGGTTTTAGTTTTCATTATTTTTATCAGAGGTTAGGATTTTCCTATAGGTAAAGTACAAACCATCTGGTCCTATCCTCTTTTTGATGTTCTTGACCTTGAATGGTCATAATCATAATTTTAGTTTCACACTCTTAAACATATTTATTGATCAATTCTAACCACTTTTATAGTTTCATATAATATATTATCATAATTTTTATTAGGTCTAAATATTTAACTATAAGGATGGTACCAACAATCTAGTCAAGTCCTCTCCCTGATGATCCTCACCCTGAATAATTATAGTCATAATTCTTGAGGCACTTGTAGAATCAATCAAAGTTAATCACTTCTAGTCATCTATAAATCATGCATAGTCAAATTATAGATATAAAAAAAATAAGTATTTTTTTTGTTCATTATTAACCTTATTTCATTTTATTATGGTTTATCTATCTCATTTATTTACTTTCATTATATATTTTTCAAGTTGTTTTACAACTTTTCCTATTTTTCTATGAATTTTATCTTAATTAGAGTTAACAAATTAATTCCAAATTATGATAAAACACTTTTTACTATTGATAAATTTGGGATTTTACTTTTTATTTTATATAAAACTCATCCTTAAGTGTGTAGTGTGACTCTTAGGTGATGTAGGTTGCTACAACTTGACATTGATGATCTTTTCATTTCACCTCAAATTTCATATGGGATGGTACACCTTGAATTCTATATACATCAATCCATGTATAATATGCTTGGTGTTTTATAAATATATATTTATATAATTATATGAGTTTTTTGATGGAAACTCTCCACAACTATCATAGGGTGGACAAAGATAAATTGAAGGATAGATGTAGATGACCCATAACCAGATACATAAATGAGTATAGGGATATATAAGGAGGCTAAAAAATTGTAACCCCTCACACCCACAGTAAAAGGGAGATACATAAAATTATCAACACAAGGAGGATATCCAAGAGAGGTGATATTATGAATATCCTCATAGACTACCATCATAATATTTTTTCTAGGACTTGATCTGATTCTAGACACCTAATTTTGTAGATTTCATGAGGGGTGTGTCAATAACACATGGATAGTTAGTTTACATGGATCCTTCACCATTTATGATTGTGATTCCAATGGAAAATATTGATTGGATACACACCTTTTGAGAGGCACATTGAATATTTGGTGGAGGATGAGGATTAGAAGATCCATTTTTCCATAGCTACCATTACATAGGAATGTTTATGGAGCCATTTAGAGACCATTAAATTTATCCAATATATGTATAGAGAAATGTGTATGAGTTTTGTAACATTTGGTATGGGAGTGATACAATGGCACAATATGAGTGTCATTTCTTTTAATCATAATAGTATGTGGTCTATGATTTATATGAGGTTATTAATGAACTATTTTTCTAGAGGTTTGAATGTAGATATAGTTAGAATGGTATGTGTTGAAGACCTTAGTAGTCACATTGGATAAGGATTATATTATAAAGGAGTATCAAGGGAGGTATTAAGAGGATAAAAATATTTTAGAGAAACTTATATCATTGACATGATGCTAGATCTCATGGTGTAGAGCCTACACCTAGGGGAGATTAGATAACTACCTAGTCAAATCCATTACCCTCTCATCAATAACATCAAAATAATTATCCTAATCATAGTAATTGGATATTTAAGAGAGGTAAAAATAAATAGGGCTAAAATATTTATATGATGTAGGATAAGTAAACTAATATACAAAAAAATGGTTTATAATAGACTTAATAGTTTACACAAGTAGGACCTTCAAGGTCCACAACTAGAATTGGACAGAGGACCATTAGAGCCCCATCAAGGTGAGAGTAGGTAAGGGTTAAATTATATACTTGTGTATCATCTAGTATTATTCATAATATTATATACAAATATTATCATCTTATTCAAGATAAAAAGATCCAATGTCTAAGCATACATTGGGTGATGTGGGTCGAGACCACATGATGTATGTAGTGGGGGAAAACCACCAAATAGATCATAAGGTGATGGTCATTGAGACAAAAAGTATGATTAATAGGGTATCCATTGAAATTTTATTTTATTATAGAGTCTCATACTCCTTTGTATCTCCTTTTGTTATGGGTTATTATAGATTAGTGGCTTATATACAACATGAGATTTGGGAGGTTAAGCTAGACACTAGGGATAATATGCTTATTATATCACTAGTGAGTTATTTTATTCAATTTGATCCTAATAATAAGTATTGCATAAAGGCCTAGTTTATCTTAGTTTTTCCCCATGAGAAACACATGTTATCTTTGTGAATAAGGCCATGTTCCTTTGACTTTATGTGGACTATTGCCAACTAAAAATATTAATCATAAAAAATTCTTACTCTTTTGCTAGGAATGATGACTTGTTTGATTATATTTGAGGAGCCAAAGTGTTATCCAAAATAGAATTAAAGTTTGGGTATCACTAGATTCAAATTATATATGTATATATTCACAATATAATGTTTAGTATGTGATATAGGCATTATGAGTTTGTAGTGGTACCCTTTAGGTTGACTAATGCCATAAAAGTGTTCATAAGCCTCATAAATGGAATTTACCATACCTTTTTATATTGTTTCATGTTTATATTCCATAATTTCATCTTGATATATTAATGGAATGAGTAGAAACATGAAGATCACCTATAATAAGTTCTAAAAGTTTTATGAGAGAACCATTTGTATGGTAACTTGGGGAAGTGTGTTTTTACACAATCAAATATACAATATATTATGCAAAAACATTTGGGGGAGGGAATATCAATTTAACCCTATAATATCCATAATATTATGAAGTGGATAGTACCCATGAATATAATGAAGGTTTTTAGCTTCATGGGTTTGGTAGGCTACTATTGTCACTTTGTCAGGAATTTTTATTAAATTATGAACCAATACATCCCTTCAGAGGAAAGGAAAATTTTTCACATGGATAGAGGAGTGTGAGTAGGCATTTTATTTATTTAAGGAGAATAACACTAGTGTGATCATACTAGTATCATCTAATCCTTTTGATGAGTTATTTATTTTTATGGATTCCTCCCATGTAGGGTTAGGAGCCATCTTCATGTAGGGAGGTAGGGTTATTGCTTATGAATATAGAATAATCCAAAAAAATAAGCAAAGATATCTGAATCACAATATTGGCTAAAGTGTACATTTTTTTATATGGTGAAATTCTATTATTTATCATCCATTTGTACTAAGGATATATCACTTGAGCATACAACACATTTTCAATCATCCTAATATTAATGCTTGCTAACAACATTGGATATAAATTTGGTCTGAGTAAAACTATGATATATTATACACTAATCAAAAGGATAACTTGGTTGCATATTATTTGAGTAGAATATCCCAAAAGTTGGTAGTGATGAGGCTTTACATAATTTTTTGAATTTGAATCCTTGAGTAGCTTCCTAAGGATATTTTATACCAAGAGGTGAAATAGATGTTAGACTTAGAGAGGGTCCTATAGGGAAAATATTAAGGATTTAATCTTGATGAGAATGGTATTTTTTGTCAAAATGGGCATATTTATGTGTTTGTTTTGGGTAACTTGTGTATTTTTTTAATGTCACGCTATCATCAAGCTCTTTATTAGAAACACCTAGGAGTGAAGAAGATGCATGTGGAGTTATGATAGTTATATCGTTAGGATAGTTTTTGGATTGACAATGAAAAATTTGTAGCTCATTTCCTTGAGTGTTAGAGGGCAATGACCAAGAATTAACATATTTTAGGGTTTTTATACCCCCATGAGATTTTATAATGGAATTGGGGTACCATGTCTATGGAATTAATTATTTGACTAACTACCTCATCCTATCAACATGATGTGATCATGGATAATTTTACAAAGGTATCTCAATTTTATCTAATGAAGACCACTTAAAACTCCATGTTAGTAGCAAAGGTTTTCTTAGATGACATAGTTTAGTTACACTAGATTCCTCATAATATTATCACTAATCAATATCTTTTTTACACGTCCAACTTTTGTAAAAATCTATAGAAGGCATTGTCTTCTCAACTTAATTTTAATACTTCACTACATACTAAGACTGATGGATAGATGAAGTGAGTTAATTAGGTTTTAGAGGAAATTATTCATATGTACATCATTGACCAATAGTCTCATAGTGAATATTATTTATACCTTCTATAATTCTATTACAAAAAAATAACACAATTTGATCACAATGGATCCCTAAAAGGTGTTATATTGTAAATATTTCAAGGATCCATTTCAGTTGAGATCACATCAAGGATAGGGTTTTCATTGGTCATGTCATATTCCAAGACATGCATAAATAGGTTGTTAAGATTTGGTAATGCCTTGAAGAGGCACAAGAGTCGTATAAGAATAATGTATAAGCAAAAAAGATTGATTAACATTTCAAATTGGGTGGTAAAGATTTTTGAGAGTGACACCCAACAAGATCCCTATTTGTTATGGAAAAGGTTAAAATTTGGCATGTTTTTTATTGAGACATTTGATATATTAGAGACCATCAAACCTATAGTTTATCATCTATCCTTTCTACATATCTTATCACATGTTCACAATGTGTTCCATATTTCTATTTTGTGTCAATATATACCTAAAAATAATCATGTTATAGATTGGATGGAATTATAATTAGAGATTGATGGGTGTTTGGATTTAGATCCATATGGATTCTAGCATGTATGAATCTCTAAATTCAATACCAAGTGTTGAATTAGGTCAAGTTATAATGGGACCATTATGATGAGACAAATACCACTTGGGAGGATGTAACAAATTTGAGGGTCCAATATCCCCACCTATTTCATTAACTTCCAAGAGGAAGTCTATATAATGGGAGGGGGATTTTAGGCCCCAATTTTTAAAAAACTAGTTTTTGTTAAACCTTTTTGATCTTACACATGGTATATTGTGATATGATCCTTTTTTTATTGAGACAAAAGATGTTTATTATTTTATTATTACTTATAAATTGGATTTTATGTTCTAGATGATATTAGTTGCTTACATAATTACAATTTAAATTCTAATTATGGATGATTTCATATGATCATTGAGATTCATAATACATTTTTATATTAGTGGAGATAGTACTAATTTATTATGTGATTTTGGATTAATATTATAAGATGTTAGGATGTAATGATTACCTCATATGGATATTTATATATTATGATTTGGATGTTATGTATGCGTTTTACATTATTAGATATCACCTAATATGTTATTGTCAATAGCTTCATCCACCTAGGGTAGTGAAATTTTAATTGTGAAATGATGTACATGTGACATGGAAGGCAAAGAGATTGAGTTAGGACTACATTGACCATAATTACACCATCTAGTTTTAGTTATGTAGTAGTTTCATGATTCCCTTAGACTAAACTCTAATGTTACTGTCATTGTTTAATCTAGTTTTGAGTTTTCAATTCTTTCACATTCTTAGCATTATTTAGAGCCCTTGACACTATTAATTACCTTTATATAATAACTTAAAATTAACCTTAATATTCAAGTCAATCATAAGTTGAATGTGAAAGACACTTTAATGGACCCCTTAATTAAAATTTGAATGGGAAATTAGACCCATGTTTGAAAGTGGATGTAAAGTTTTTTATAGGTGGTTATATGTGCATTTAAGACCCATTATGACTAATGGATGGGATAATACATTTTTGGAGTGTTTATAAATTCATAGGGCATCATGTGTGCCCATTTATGGCATGGGGAAGTAATATCATTAATAGGTATTGGAAATTATTTCTTACCCAAATGGGTGTGTAGGATGAGTTAATACTAGAGAATAATTTTTGGAGAAGGGCCAAAGAATGGGAAAGGAAAAGTGTCACCTTCCCATTTTTAATTTAGAGAGTGGAGGAGAGCTTGAGGAAGGAGAGAAGGATCTTAGATAAGGAGGAGGACAACTAGCTTCTAATACTTAAAGAAGAATTATTTATGTAAATCCAAGAAGTGGATCCAAAGTAGGATTTATAGTCACATTTAATTTGAATTTATTACTTTGACATGAATTATATTTCTCCATTTTCTTGTTTTGAGATTTTAGAGGGTGTAAGGCCATTTGGTTACCCTCTCTCTTTACTTTTTTCCATGGATTATTCATATGGAAACCATGTGTATTTGATTACCTTTTGGATTTGGAGATGAAAAATCCATCCATTTCTTGTTGGATATTTTTATAGCCTATTTTGAGATTTAAAATTTTATAATTATACTACCCAAATGGGCTAAAATTGTTCTACATGGTATGTCGATTCTTGTGTAGGGTTTTGGAATGGAAACTAGTTCCAAGTCCTCCTATGAGACTCCTACACATGGGGTTTGGGAAAATGGAAAACTTACTTTGTTCAAGGTCCTTTCATGGAAAGGGAAAATGGTTTTGTCAAAGGATAAACTCTAAAGTTCTCCTTCTTCCACCCCCATAGTGTGGATATCATAAATTCTCATCCACGATGGGTGAGTGTGGAGTGTTGATACAATTTTTATTATTTATGGTTGACATGTATGTTTTTAACTCTTATTATGAGAGTTATTTAATTTATGTAATGTGAATTTTATTTTTGGGTGAATGCAGAAGCCTCTTGATATAAGTGTTAGTTGAGAAACCTAGTTGTTCTTCCTAATTGAGTTTACTACCTTAGAATTATCCACATCTTTCATTACCTATATTGTATTTCCTTAAACCTTTGGTGTCCCCTATGCTCATAGATTGTATTACTAGGCTTAGGGGTGCTTAGGTAATTTTAATGATGATTTCGAAAGGATATGAGGTGAACCCCTCCTTGGCTTGGCTTGGAAGCTATAATTGGGAGTTTGCTTGGAGTTAACTTTTATATTTTATGCCCTTGAAAATGTAAATGATAAGGAAAAACTTATTGGCTAATTTTTAAGCCTTATATTATAATTATATATTTATTTATAAATTTAATAAATAAAAGTATGGTGTAATGAGTAAGATCTTTCACACAATAATTTATTATTAAGTGTTGGTTAAAAAAATGATTAAATGTAATAAAACATTATTTTTATGTTTTTAATCAAGTTATAATTTATTTATGACCAATACAATTCTATGGTTTTTATAGCTTATCATAAAAAAATAAAAAAATTCTTTCAAATTATCATTTGAATGGATTTTGTTATGCCCAAAAAAGGCTAGGATCACTTAGATAATTTTTACATAATTTTAAAAGTCATAAATTTCCCAAATTTTATTTTTCATAAAAAATAGGATTAATTAGGAGATTTAATTTTAGGATATATGGTTTAATTGCAATGAATTTTTAAATTTAAACTACTAAAATTATCTAGTTTAGTTTATATTTTACTTAGAATTCATGCAATTTTTGTGCATGTTAAATGATGTATAAAAGTGATCAAACACATTTTATATAAAATTTTAAAATTTTTATGACCCATTTAATTTCATTTCATGATTTTAGTACTTATAGTTTATTCACTATAATTTTTTAATTTTTCTATATTTATAGGGCAGTTCTTACTTTGACAGGTCCTTTGGAAGGGTGCATGCCTCATTTTGTAGCATAGACATTTTTTAGGTCGATGGTCACCCATGTGATCATGTGGTGAGGTGAAAATTCTATGAGGGGACAATGCATTGTTTAAGGTGGACGTCCATGATTAACACTATTAGGAGTGCATGTGATCAACATGTAGTGTACCCACCATAGGATTAAACCATGTGGAAGGTCAACAAAGGTTAATTTTCACATAATGTTAACCTAAAATTATTCAATAAAAAAACTCATTATTTTTTATTTGATATTATTTTTATAAAATTAAAAACCTACAGATGTGGAATTGACTAGTTCACCCAGGAAAGGTTACATTCTCTTGAGAGTGGTCTGAAGAATAAAGCCATTAAGATTAGGGAACTGAGAAGAGAAGTTAAGTAAATTTGGGGGCCATATTTATTATAAATGGCTTTTTGGTTAATGAGGTCCTAGTCTTTTCTTATGGCACCCCCCATAACAAATATTTAGAAGACCTAGAGAACCTTCTAATTCTAAGTTCTACTAGGCATCATTTAGGAGCGACCATTTCTTCTCTACCAACCCATAAGAGTATCCCATCCCTCTCTATAGCTAAAATACCTAAATATGTGGGCAAGGATGGACCTTGTTCTAGGACCCAGGGGAAAACATGGAAGATCCCCCTCTAGTGTCTTTAATATTTACCACTATTCTTTTTGGATTGACTGGTCTCTTTTATCTCATTGGTGTCATTATTTCCTACTAGTTTTTCCTTAGGTATTTTTTAATCATGTTCATGTGCTCTTTTGGTCAAACATGTTGTGTCCTTACTTTTCTTTCATTTTGTTTATCTGGCCTTATTTTTGGATCTTTTTATGGGAAATTTGAGCTTCCCTTTATGTTCATGCTAGGTTCCACACTAGTTAAAGGTGGGCTTACCTTAATCTGAATAAAAACCTTACTATTATAAATTTTATACATTTATATTAATATTTTAAACTAAAATTTTTTCACCTAGACGTGAATGTCTTATGTAGTCAATTACAAAAAAATTAGAGCCTAAAAATCCATATTTTTAAGATATGGATCCTTGGTCTAAGAGAGGCCATTTTAGACCTTTTAAACATTTTTGGGATCTTGAATCCTTGAAAGGGGTTGACCCAAAATGGAACCCTCCTTAATTCCCTCTCCCTTTCTATGTGAAATTAAAATCTAAACCTAAAACTAAAAAATGAAAAGTAATTTCTTATTTAACATTGTTGGCAGCCATTAATGGTTATGGTGTAGCTTGAAGCTCCAAAAGTAATTTTATAAATTTATATGAGCCTATTGAGGTCAACATACCCCCATTTATAAAAATTAGGGACCCTTGTGTCAAATTTTGTAATTTTTAACTTAAATTTTAAATTCCATTTGATCAGAGTATCATTAACATGTTTTCGCATTCTTTATATTTGAAGATCATCTCCCATGTTGTAGTTAGTCTGCATATTCATGGTTTTGGTTTAACTTTGCCTAAGGTTTGCTAACTTTGGATCTTCTTATTTCAGGTTATAGGTCCAATAGATACCCATTAGAGGTATAAAATGCATGGGTTTCATAATTTTAATGATTTTATCTTAATCTAACCTTTTACTAGCCTTTAGTCTATTAAAAGTCAAATTGAATCCATGTTCAAGCTTCCTAAAACCCTCATTTAAAAACCTTGGCTTAAATCCCTCATTCAAATTAAAATTTAGCAAGAATAAAATTATGCAAGAATTTTTTAATATGTTATAGACTTATTTTAATCTTTATACTAAGGATTACTCATGTTTTTAAACATTTGACCAAACCCTAGTCTAAAAATTATATATTATGTCTCTTTTATATCTTGAGCCCTTCGTATTCTTTTATTCTAATATGGTCTAACCTTTTATATGTTGGGTCCTTTCAGATGTTATTAAATTATATTAATGTCTTAGTCCTAAAACCTTATTAATGTTTATTAACACAAGTGAGATCTTAGTCTTAAGACTTTATCTTAAATCTCATATGTCTCTCGGCCCTGACTTAAACCATGTGCTTGTTTACAGGATCAATGATCTGCATTCACATGGATGCTAAAGATATAATGGAGTGAGATCATCATGGATAAAAATGGGTCTCTTTTTATTATAATTTAGACTTAACCTAAGTTTTACCCTAAGGTTTTTTATTGTATTTATCAATACAATAAAGCCTTAGGATAAAACTTATGTTATGACTTTAATTATTCAAAGGGTCTTCATTTTGTTATGTTTTAAAGACATATGTTAAATAATTATGGTTTAAATGTTAAATGGTTCCAAGCTCACTTAAATACTTTATGACTATAGGATACAATGACATCCAACTACCTAGATCATAATCAATAACCTACATTTACTCGAGCAAGGTCAATCGAATGATGCATATTAAATCAAAGTTCTTATAGGACCTATTATTTATGGGACTTAAATTTGATGTTATTTCACCAGTCATTTGATGCTCATGAGACTATCATTGATGTCTATGATACCATCAAATTTTAATACATATGATTAATTATACAAGCTTAAAATTGGCATTCTAATGACTATCAATTGACATCTGTGAGGCCTTCATTGATGTCCATAATGCCATCAAATTTTAGACCCTATGGTTAATTATGTATGATTAAATTTGATTTTTTCATGACCATCAATTGACATCTGTGAGATCTCAAATTCAACCACAATAACCAATTTCATTTGGATGAATGAACATTTTTGTCTTTATGTTGTAGAAAATAAACATGCTTAGGGTTTTGTACCTCAATACTGAAATTGATCTTTCATCAACCTTTGACCTATCATAGACCAAGTAAAATTTCATGGGAATAATTATAAATACTATAGACATAACTTAAATGTTATCCTAAGATTGAGTCATGTTTTTAAACATTTGACCAAACCTCAATCTAAAATCTTATGCTTGGTCCCTATATATCCCATGATCTTTTGGTATATTTTATTCACTCGATATAAATAATGTAGGTTCCTATTGTTATAAGACTTAGCCTAGATATTTTACAATTAATTTTTATTGTGTTTATTAATATGATAAAACCTTAGGTTAAAAACCTTACATTAATTCCTATTATTATTTGGGGTCCCCTATGATCCCAACCTAGCTTAAATATTTTAGCCTAAGGTTCATTTCATGTCTATTAACATGAAATAAAACCATAGTCTAAAGTATTTAGGATAAGTTATTTATATGTCTTGATAATAACTTAAATATTATGCATATTTACAGGATCTACAATGCACATTCATGTAGATAAGATTGATCTGATGGAGCGAGGCTGAGTCAAGGTCTGAATAGAACCTCTAAGATGGTGAGAAGGTGAAAAGTGTCATGATCATGACCAAAGAACAATAAATAGGTAATTACAATCCATGCCATGGATCATAATCAATGGCCTTCATCTAGCTAGATGAAGTTAATCAAATGGAGTGAGACAAGAATAGCCTTTTCAATAAAGTTTAAGAGACCTACGGTAATGAAACTTGTCATAACCATAGAAAACATAGTAAAGGTAGCCAATAACATTCAAATCTTGGGATCAAGATCAATGAGCCACATTTATCCATGTAAGAAAATCTAATGGTGAAAAATAAAAGGTAGATTTCAAATGGTAAAGGTCATGTTTTTAAACATTAATCAATAATATACCATGAAAAGTGACATATAGATGCCACAATGATACCACATGGGAAAAAAGTGACAAAACTAGATATTTTTTGGGCTAAAAAAATCAAAGGTATAAATACTAAGGTCCAAATTAAATCCAAGGCAAAAACTCACTCAAGTGCAAAAGTCATTGCCATTAAATCTTGAAAATAATTGAAAAAATCCCTGTCATCTCCAAAGTCCCTAATTAGATCCTAGAATGACCAAATTCAAGCTTAAGAGAGTCAAATTACCATCTGAGTAAGTGCAAACTGATCTAGAGGTGAATTATAGACCACTAGTGAGAATTTGAAAGAACTCACAGTCATGGTGGCTAGAAAACAACATAGAGAGGACATAAAACTCTATCTCACCACAAATTTAGAAGAGAGAGTCTTCAAAGATACCAAATTTGATGTTGTAGACTTAAACATGGGAGATAAAAATTGGTCTAAGATTTTATATACCATTAAGGAGCTGCCAACCATTACAAGAGAGGATGAAAATATTACATTAGTTAGCTGAAGATACGATGACCTACTTACCATTCAAATGACAAGTCTTCACTATACGATAGTAAAGTTAGGGGTACTACATTTCATTTATATTATTGTTCATATTTTTAAGGATTATAAAATTGATCAAGTATGATAGTACATGAGTGTAGTTTTAGAAGAATTGATTATATCTCCCCTATTGCCTTTGAGAATTACTAAAAGCTACCCAAACCTTAGGTGGATTTACCCACAATTAGAGAATGGTCCAATAAGAATGACCTAAAAACCTTCCTCACCCCATAATTATATTTGGTAACCCAAATAGTCTCTAACCTCAATGCAAGGATCCTAATCACCCAATTTAGGGTTGGTATTAAGATGATTATGATGTTACTAAATAGATTGTTTATAAACACCTCCACCATCTATGTTAATAAAATATGGGTCCCTTTTGTGTATTTCATGGTTGAGAAAGGACTTATTCCCCCTATTGGAGATATTATCAATATTTTATTGGAACAACAATTCTCTGCAGTAAAGAAGAAAACTAAAAACTATTTCTATATGATGTCTTATCTTTTGGATGCCTTGCTAGCCACTACCAAAATACCCAACATAAAAGAATGGTCACCTGATGGGAGACAAATAGTCTCCTAGTATTATTCCAAATTACATATTTTCAAGTATAGTGACCATATTTAGTTCATAGGTGATTGCATATACCCAGCCTTAGTTGAATCCATTACATGGATCCCTATGATGAGGGTCAGCCCTTTGATTAAGAAGTATGTTGATCTCATTGGGGACATTTGGATATATCTAGATTGCACTATAATCTAGATAAAAGGAACTATGATCTAACCCCTTAGGTTACCAGTCCATGTACCCATAAAGTTGGTAAAGTAGGAGGTGGCATACCAATTATTCCATGGCATAAATAACATGTGTAAAAGAAAAAGGAAAGGACTACTCCATTACTTTCCCTTAACCATTAGTAGGGTTGTGTTTTAGAATTGGGACCATGTGGAGACTATATCCAAGCATAATACCTCCTTTAATCTATAGATTGATGAAAAGATACAGTGGGACCCCTATGAAAGGGTTGTAAAACATTAAAATTCCAAGTAGAATAACATGACTTATGAACATCACCCTATGTCTATGATTTAATATACATCTAAACTTCCTTATTCACATAATTCTTTGACAAATTAAATAATCATAACATCAAGCTTGAAGATATAATACTAAGATATCAAAAACTAAGTGAGGATTTATGGTAGATGGGGCCTAAGTAGTATCATTTGTTACCAAGACCATATTCTATACCTCCTCCTACGCAGCCATAAGTAGAGACCCAATTCCCAAAGCACAAGTTATGCAAGGGCCTGATGAAAATAGACCTAAGGAGATGAGACCCAATTAAGTAACAACATCTTCAACATTTATTGAAAAACCAGAGTCACAATTTGAAGATATTAACATAATTGCATTGGATCCTGAGAAAGTAGAGGATGTCTTAAAAGCACTAGCTAGTGTTTATGACTTAGATGAGAAAGAAGTAAAAATGGAAGAACCTCAGCCATAAACTAAGGAGGAAACAAAATAATAAAATGGAAAGGAATTAGATCTAGACTTGGTCCTAGTTGCAAAAATCTAACCCAAAAGGAAAGCTATGTTGGCTCTAGTCCAAATGGGGGGCAAGAAACCCAAGCTAACTTTCATTCATCCTTGGAGTGAAATCACTTTTTTAGTGAAGATAATCCAATTTATGGCCCATCAATTCTATAATATTTCATATATGGAAAAATTAAAAAGGTTCTAATCATGCATCACAATTAGGCTATTACAAAGTCTATTAACATCCATGTGCATGATGAACTCAAGCCCTAGATTGTAACCTTGAAATAGCAAGAAAAAGAAAAATGCATAGCTACACTTGGAAACCCAAGGGGAACATAGATGAATTCTCTTATAACTTCAAGTGGAGCATAAGTTGAGATCCCTAATCCTCAAGTGATAAAATCATCAGTGGGTGTTTAGTTAACCTAGAGATAGCTAGTATGAAAAGAGTGATTGAAAAGAAAGCCATGGTTGAAGGTGAACAGTTCACCTTTTATAATATTGAACCTTTTTTTGGTCTAACTCCAATGGTAGGGAAAAATCTAGGACAAGACAAGATGTTTGAGGAGAAGATCATTGAAGTGGCCTAGGATCAAAATCATTAGTTGAAAACAATGATCAAGGGCATTGTTGATGCTATATATTTCACCCTATGAAGGGAGGCTCAGCTCTCTTCCTCCACGTGACACAATGGAGACACCCCTCTTGCTTTGGGTTATAAATGTGAGGGATGAATCTCTAGATTATGGGATAGCTCCCCTTGATGCACCTTGAGGCCCTATATTTCCTACTACTAATAATGGGGGGGATGAAAAGGGAGAGAAATATTGAAATCAAAACCTATACTAAAGTGATGATGCACCAAAATGGTTGGTCTACTCAGCTTTGACATACACTTTTTACTAAGAATAAGTTGATATACACTTAATTTGACATGAGAAACTCTTTTTCATTAGTGTTTCAATAAGGGTTCTTATGGAGATATAAGGAGGAAGAACTACCAAAGGTTTTCTAAGACACACTATGGTATCCTATTCACATGCACCTATACTCTATTGTGGACACTTATTTCTGACCTGCAAAATAAAAACTCACAATACACTAAACATGTTGGAATCGTTATATGAAAGTATAAAAGAAAATGACTTAACACAAGACAAAACCATAGACATATGCAAAAGTGCAAATTCAAATGGACGTAAAATTTTATGTCTTAATTTAAGGTAAATTTCTATAGGGCTTCGCCATACAAGCTGAGAGATGCTTTTTCAAATGAGAAGTTACAAATATATAGAGAATTTGGAAATAAATAGTTGACAAGTCAAGGGATGGAAACCCATATCGAGTTAAACACTTTGTAGAGACCATAAACCCATGCTACTATTATATCCTTCTAATTTCATATGGGAGAGCCATGATGTAGATGTCCAAGTCACTACCCTTGCTATCCTGAGCCTACAAAAGTATGGGATACTCCTAGCAATTGATAAGGCCATCCCCAAGTTGTGTTGACTGGGCCATACTCTCTTCAATGTTGGGTGCAACTAGTTGTGCATTAATGGTGAAGCATGAAAACATAGGATTCTCTACACTAAAGTTCAAAAATCAATCCTTTTATTGGTTTTCATTAGAAACTATTTCACCTAAGTGCATTTACTTTTCTTACTGATGACACCTGTGCCACTTGCCTTGGTCTAGTTCATCCATGGGTCTGTGCTTTGACTTGTCACACCACTTGGAACATTTTGAGCTTTTACTTTATTATGTTATGTGGTCATGTTCTGGGTTACCCACCTTGTGTTCTTTTACTTTGTTATTTCTCTTTGCCTTGGCATCTTCCCTTTTATCTTTAACCATTCAAGCTCTCAGGTGATTTTTATTTATCAAGATTTTGGGCTTTTGGTAATGCAAATTTATTTAGACAAAATATCTAAGGAACTCCTTCAAAAAATTTATCTAAAGAAATTCTCTTTGGGTGTGCCTTCTTCAGTTTTCATTTGGCAGGACTTTGTCTTGTGCTTTCCTTCGGACAAATTTTTTGAAGGAATTCCTTCAAAAATTTTGTCTAAAGGAATTATTTCCTTTGATCACTTCTTTTCTTGAAGGGCATGTACCCTTCAATCTTTTTATCTTCAACCTCTATTTCTTAAAGTGCCCTCTACAAAGGCTTCTCCCATCAAAAAGTGCCCTCTACAAGGGTAGGTGCCCTTTGAAAACTCTAAAAATGACCCTTCAGAAAAGTGAAAAGAGCCCTCTTTCTTGACCAAGTTCTACTCAAAAAGACACCTACCCTTCAAACTTTCTGTGACCATTAAATTTTTTTAGACAAAATGTCTGAAGGAATTCAACCTTGGCTTTTCTTCTTCAAATTTTCTTCAGATAAAATGTATAAAGAAATTATTTTAGACATTTTGTTTGAAGGAATTCTTTTTTCTTGTCACTTTTCCCAAATGGCAAGTTCCCTTCAGGCTTCTTGTCTTTTCCCCTTTACTTCAACCGACTACTCTCCACAAGGGCATTTTGAGCCAAAAGTGCCCTTCAAAACTTTTGTACTAGTCCTCACACTCATGAAAATCCCTCCACAAGGTCCATTCTACCTTCCAACATACCCTTCAAAATTTTTGTAAAGGTTTGTTTCATCTTTATAGTGCCTCCTATAAGGGCACATACCCTTCATGGAAATTATAAATGACCCTACAGAATGCCTAGGTGCCTTCCAAAGAAAAACACTTATCTTAAGAAGTAGAAGGAATTACTCAAAAATCTTTGAAGTAAAGATGTCTCAAACCCTGATTGCTTCTTCTTTACCCTTTCAAGTTTGTGAATGACTCTAACTCATGAAAATTGTCAAGTAAAGTACTCTGAAAAACTCAACTTGCACGAGAACTAGACATAGACCCCTTTGGGTTTGTCAAGTTCTCATGCTTATTACTTGTAAAGCTTACAAGTAATGTTGTTCTGAGAACCCGATTGTGTTGTGAGTGCTAGAAAATACCAATTCTTAATGAGACAACACCTGCACATGCATAAAAGAAACTTTTCCCTTGATTTTTAAAGGGTTAAGACCTAGTTTTAGGGCAAAATGTCATGAAGAACAAGGCTTCAAGGTAAAATAAGGGGGGTGCCCATTTTGTCATGCAAGATTCATAAAATGGTTAATAAATTGGTGACTCATAAGGGAAACATGATTTTTATGCTTGAGAAGACTGATGGCCTAAACTTCCATTAGACATAGATCTAGGATATAGCTTGAAAAGTTGGAAACATCCTTGTAAGGACCTAAGAACCAAAAAAAAATTTACCCCAAACAAAAAGGAAACACACACACACACACACACACACACACACACACACACAAAGGCTAAAAATACTACACACATGCATAACAACACTTAGGGAAAATGATGAAAAACAAGGAAACTATGTACATGACAAAAGAAACCTAGTAAAATGCTTAAGATATATCCCATTGACTAGGATATGTAGCTCTTCACCATCCAACTTGGAGAGTTGGAAAGTATTGTGTTGCTTGCATTGGGTGATGACATATGGGCCACTCCACAAGGCATCAAACTTTGTGTGCCTTCTAGGCTTGGGTCGGTCCTCATCCCACTTCAAGATAATGTCACCTTATGAGAAGCTACTTGATGTAGACCTTTTTTCAAAATTCTTCTTTGTTTTTTATTGGTGGCTAGTCATTGCATCCATGGCTTGGTTTCTCACTTCTTGAAGCTCCATTAGCTCGCAATACCTAACTTTCAGGCTATCTCTCTCCACCAATTATAACTGATGGGTAAGATCCAAGGCTGGTAACTCAAGTGAGATAGGAAGTCTAGCTTCCCTTCCATACATAAGTGTGTATGGTGAATTCTTTATCACCCTCTTTAGAGTGATCCTATCTACCTAAAGAGTTATCTTTAACTTGGCATGCCAAGTCCTTTAATTTTCATCCATTGTCCTTTTTATGATCCTAATCAAATTCCTATTTATAGACTCAACCAACCCATTCCCTTATGGATAGTATTTAGAAGAAGTGATGAGATAGATGCCATACTTTAATTCCCACTCACTTGTCTTCATTCCCAAGAAATCCAATGCGTTATCTAAAATGATTGTGGCTAGGACCCCAAATATTATCACTATGCCTTCATAGAAGTCTAAGACTACACTCTCATTGGCCTCTTTCAAAGCTATGGCCTCTACCCATCTTGTGAAATAATTCAAGACAGTCAAAGCCCACTTGTGTCTAACACCAGAAGCAGGATTGGTCAACCCTATGAAGTCCAACCCCCATTACATGAATGGTTCTTCCACTTAAATATGATGAAGAGGCATGGCAGCTAGCCATTACTTCCCATCAAATAAGGCACATTTTGACATTTCCTCACCCAAGCATGAGTGTATTTAAACAAATTAGGATAAAAGTAACTAGCCCTCATAATCCTTGTAGTTGTGGCCTTGGGAACAAAGTGGCCACCATCTAGTCCATCATGGAACTCAAAAGTACTTTATTGACTTGGTCTGAATCAATACATCTCAAGATCATCCCTAAAAAGTCTTTCCTAAATAACACTCCATCAACTAGGACATAAGGAAGATATTGGAGTCTAAAACACCTCTTCTTAGTCCTATCAATACCTTGTGGAGACTCACCAGTTTGAAGGAAATGAACCATGTCTTGTGCCCAGCTCTTCATGACTATAGGTACAACTACTATAGGTTCATCATGAAGTACCAAATATCCTCCTTTATCTCTTTCAAATCTGTAGTGAGGTGTTCACACAACCCTCTTCCACTTACCATATTGACGGTCTTGATCTCTACATCATACTCCATTAATTTGGTGATCCAACCTGCCCTTTTCTCATTCAAGTCTCAGCTCAACAAGAAGTATTTTACACTAGGATGTGGCACCATGATGTGAATTTTTCTATTAGATAACATATGTCTAAACTTATTCAGACTTCATATGACTACAATCACCTACTTCTCAACATATATGTATCTAACCTCATAGCCTTCTAAACCTTGGCTAAAAAAAACAAGAGGCTATTCTAAATTCTCACCATTTGCTTAAGTAAGCATAGCAGAGATTACCTCTTCCTTCCCAAAGGTGTATAAATTGGAGTCCTTAGAGAATTTTGGACTAGTCAGGGTAGGATCATGGGTGATAGCTTTTTGGATGCCTTCAAATTTTTCTCTTCTTCTTTCTATCCATGTGAGTGTCTCATCCTTCCTTAGCATGGAATTTAGTGGCTTGACCAGCTCAACAAAGTTAGGAATGAATCTCCTAATGAAATTTATTTTACCAAAGAAACTTTATAGGCCCTTCTTGTGCTGAGGCAAGGACAATGCTAAGATGGCATGTACCCTTTATATATTAATGGATAGGCCTTCCCTTGAAATGACATGGCCCAAGAGCTTGCCTTTGTGGATGAAAAACATGCATTTAGTTGGGTTGAGAGAGATACAAAAAAATCTACACCTTTCAAAGATTTTCCTTAGGTGCTTCAAATGTTCACTTGCCTCCTTGGAGAAGACTGTCACATCATCAAAATAAACTAGCACAATGTCATTGATCAAACCTTGGAAAGTCATATCCATAGCACATTGGAAGGTAGCTCTCGCATTTAAAAATCTAAATGGCATCTTCCTATAGGCATATCTTCCCCACTTGGTGGTGAAGGTTATCTTGTATTGGTCACATTCTTATACTAGGATTTGATTGTACTTATAGTAACCATTTAGGAGGGAGAATCTTTTACTACTTATCACCATCTAAAGAATTTGCTCCATACTTGGAAGGGGATAGTGATCTTTCAATGAGACTCTATTTAGGTCTTTGAAATCCACATACAATCTAACCTCTCCATTCTTCTTAACATGGACCAAATTAGCTAGCCAAGAAGAGTGTTTGATAGGGAAGATGATCTTAGACTTGATCGGTTTGGTGAGTTCTTTCCTCATGAGAGGCTCAATCTTTGGATTGATTGGCCTTTACTTTTTATTGATGGTTTTGACACCTTCCTCCAACTCAATGGTGTGTTAGGCCAAGATTGGATCAAATACCTATAAATCACCATACTCCCAAGTGAAGACATCAGAAAACTCTTGACAAATGTGTTTCCTCATTAGTACACACCTTTCCAAGTGCAAGTAGCTTATCCTTGTAGATCTCTACCCTTTCATAATTTTCCTTCTTGGTTGACATGCTTGTTTTATCTCTCTTGATTTGGTCATCTTCATTTAAAATGCTCTCAATATTTACCAAACCTTTGGGAATCTTGTTAGTCTTTAGTTGAATAATCTGCCCATCATACTGCTACTATAGCTTGGACTAATTTTTGGAAGTGAACTCAGCTTCTTCTTGCAAGACAAGTGATATTTTCTTATCACTTTCAAACACTTTCCAATTGGTGAAATTTTATAGTATGGAGGGCCTCACAATCACCCTTAAATGATGTTAATTCTTGCTTTGTCTCAATCCCTTTAAGATATCAAACTAAGCACCAACTACTTGTAGTTTATCCACATGCTTGTTCTCTTCTATTGGAATGGAAGTGATGTTGAAAGTAGGAAGTTCTCCACAACTTCCCACATTCTATCCTTGTAAGACTTGAGTAAGGAGTTCTTGGTCAAGCTTTGACCTCTCACTTAGTTCACAATCAACTCACTATCTCTAAACACCTTTAATTTATTGATTCCTCTCTTCCTTACCCATTTTAGGCCATGAACAAGGGCCTCATACTCTGCTACATTTCAAGTGTAAGAGAAATGAAACATAAAATTTGAGAATTATTTATCCTTTGAATGTGAAACCAACATTTCCCCACCACTATCTCCCAGCTTACTTCTAGATACATTAAAGAACAACTACCATAAACCATAGTCCTCTTGATTTATCTTCATCAATTTTTACCTAAAAACACCTTTCTCATGCATACAATAGACTCCAAGACCAGCTTCTTCAATTAACTTGTAAGGATCATGCTCAAAATTGTCATTTTCCCATTCTTCTAGGATTAGGTTAGTAACTCCTACAAGGGAAGATGATAGAGATTGGTCCACCTGGAGCTCTTCTTCATCAATGATTGCACAGTTTGCATTCACCACTTTGGGTGAGTATGGCTCTAAGTGATCCTTGTGGATGGGCTCTGACTCAATATTTACTTTAGTTCCATACTTTGTCCTAAAAACCATATAAGACCAATTGGCTACCAAGTATCCACCTATCTTGGATGTGAAATCCCTTGACAAGTAGAGAGTGAAGTAAGGAGGAACATCTACCACTACCACATCATGGGGAATTAAGAAGGTTGGATAGGCATGGAGATTTAGATTCAAGCCTCTTACCACTCTCAAGGTCTTAGCTGGTGATCCATCCACCTATAGAACTCCTTTAGTCATTTGCTCATACTTGAGGCCTAACTTATCAACTATGCATTTGGGCATAATTGAGGTGCTTGATCTACTATCAATGATGCAATTGTAGACCAAGAAATCACCAATAATTAGGGATAAATAGAAGGGAGGGATCTTCTCATCTTTCTTTGCTTGACCTCCCATGGGAGGATCCCCATTTACTATCAACACATTATCATTTCTTACTGAGACAACTTGTTCACCTAGCCCATGTAACTCCTTTTAGAGTATATATTTTTGTCTTAGTAGTGCTAAATAATACCATAATGAGATGTTCATGTGTAGCTTATTCATTTGGTCCACTACATTGATTGAGGGATTTCCCCTTTTAGAGTTCTCCTTGGGAACATTCATAACCTATGGTGTAACCTAAGGAGCTAAAGCTGCAACTAGCAGCTTGTAATTGGGAAACTTTTAATTTACTTATGGTGAAGGAGACACTATGGTGCTTGAGTGGCTACTTGAGCTTCATCAATGGCTCTCCTTTTAGATCTGGTGTTGGTTACAACACTAACATTCTAATTACTTGTGTTCCCCACATAGTTGATTACGTAGAACTCTCCTTCTAAGTGATTCATAAGAGTAGAATCAAATTGAGCATGCTTGATATCCATCCCAAGTTGTGTTGATATCTCAAATTTTGAGAATTGGGCTACTTGATCACCATGTACAGTCATGATTTGATTTGGTAGCTCACTAGTATAATCAACCTGATCTTGGCCATACTCCAAGGGTAGATAATTGGGTTTCTCTTACACCAAATTATTTTGAGTGGGGATAAGATCCTTGGAAGATGAAGGGGTATTTGGATTATATCTTTGATAAGGCTTGACATGTGTAATTTGACCTTGCCCTTGATTATAATTCTAGAAGGGAGCTCTATTTTCTTGCCTAAACTCTTGGTAGCCTTGATTTGACCTACAATTCTAAGCTTATTATCTCTTGAGGGTAACTAACTCATTGGTAACACTCTATAATAGGCTCTTAACTTCATGGAGATCATTTTTAGGGGTAGTAGCCAGCTTATCTTGATTAGGCATAGGAGCTAGGGTGGGCATAGTAGGTTGGATTGAGGGCTATAAATCAAGAAAGAGTGTCATATGAGGTCTAGGAGTTATCTTTCCTACTTGAATAAGGCAATTTTCAATAGCTATGGCTATCTCATAAGTAGTGGGTAGAGTGTTCCCACCCATGGACTATATCATGACAACAATGTCACTATTCAGGTCCTTTAAGTAGTAAAAGAAAGCATAGCTTGGGGTTGTCCTCATAAGAATTGGGATTTTGTCCCAAGTCTTTTGGAACCTAGTGTTAAAATCTTGCATAAACTCATGTAGGGCTCTCTTCATGGTGGTTAATTACTCAACTAGAGATAAAAGGTCACTTTTTTCCCCAAACCTATTGGTCAAGAGGGTCCCTAACTCATTCCATGAGCCAACTAAGTTCATAGGCAAGGTCATATACCAATCCAAAACTTTCCCTTTGAAGGACAAGTCTAACAATATAATGGCTACATTTTCTTTAGTGATATTATGGATATTTTAGAGGTTGGCTATGCTTCTAATATGCTTGACATTAATGATTGGGACCTATCCACTAAAGGGAGGAACACTTTTGAGAGTTGTCCCTAGAATTGGGTCATATTTCTGAAGGTTCGAGGGAATTTGACCATTAAAGGCCACAAAAGGGAAAGCCCCAAGGGCTACCATGGTTATGAAAGGGTTCAACTAGGGTCTCCTTGAGTAGGTGTATTTTATGGTTGGTTTAGGAAAGTGGCTTGCTATGTAAGGGTGGGTATTTGAAAACCTCAACCTTTTCATTGAGTTCAAAGGCAACTCAATAAATTCAAAAGGGACACCCCTAAAAGAAGATTTTATAGTGAACTTTGGCATGGGATGCCATGATAATCATTAACCAGAGGCTAAGTTCCTAAATGAAGTTGATAGGTGTTAAATATATCTCCTTCTTTTGGAATTTTTAATAATATCAAGACTAGCACCAATCCCAAAACTTGCAAGACATAGAAATTTGTCCCATCGAGTGTGCCAAAAACTATTGACATTATAGATTACACCCTCGAAAGGGAGGCTTAGCTCTCTTCTTCCATGCAACACAATGGAGACACCCCTCTTGATGTGAGTTGTAAATGTGAGGGATGAATATCTAGATTAGGGGATAGCTCACCCATGATGCACCTTGAGGCCCTAGATTTCCTATTGCTAATAATGGGGGGGATGAAAAAGGAGAGAAACATTGAAATTAGAACCTAGAACCTAGAATAAAGTGGTGATGCACCAAAATGGTTGGTCTACTCAGATTTGAAATACACTTTACACCAAGAACAAGATAATATACACTTTATTTGACATGATAAACTCTTCTGCATTAGTGTTTCAATAGGGGGTCCTATGGAGATACAGGGAGAAAGAACTACCATAGGTGTTCTAAGACACACTATGGTAGCCTATTTATATGTGCCTATAATCTAATATGGATACTTCTTGATGACCTATAAAAGAAGAAATCACAATACACTAGACATGTTGGAATCATTCTATGAAAGCATAAAAGAAAATGACTTAACACAAGACCAAACCATAGACATATGCAAAAGTGCAAATTCAAATGGAGGTAAAATGTTTTCTTGATTCAAGGTAAATTTATATAGGTCTTCACCATACAAGCTAAGAGATGTTTTCTCAAATGAGAAATTAATTATATATATATATATATATATATATATATATATATAACTTGGAAATAGATAGTTTACAAGTCAAGGGATGGAAACCCATGTTGATTTAAACACTTCTGTAGAGACCACAAGCCCATGATGCTGTTGTATCCTTCCAATTTCATATGGGAGAGCCATGTTGTAAATGTCCAAGTCACTATCATTGTTATCTTGGGCCTAAAAAAGCATGGGATACTCCTTTTAAAAACTGACAAGGCCATCCCTAAGTTGTGTTGACTACACCATGCTCTCTTCAATACTGGGTGAAACTAGTTGTGAATTAATAGTGAATCATGAAAACATGGGCCACTCTCCACTAAAGTTCAAAAATAAATCCTTTTATTGGTTTTTGATAGAGACTATTTCACCTAAGTGCATTTAATTTTCTTGATGGTGACACCTATGTCACTTGCCTTGGTTTGATTCATCCTTGGGTCTACACTTTTACTTATCACACCACTTGGAATGTTTTGAGCTTTTACTTTATTATGTTATGTGGTCATATTTTGGGTTACCCTCCTTATTTTATTTTACTTTGTTATTTCCCTTTGCCTTAGCCTTTTCCCTTTTGTCTTTAACCATTTAGGCTCTTGGGCACTTATTATTTCTTGGGCCTTTGGGTTTTTGGTAATGCAAATTCCTTTGAAAAAATGTCTAAAGGAACTCCTTCGGATATATTGTCTAAAGAAATTCTCTTTTGGTATTTCCTTCTTCAGTATTCTTTTGGTGGGCCTTTGTGTTGTGATTTCCTTAAAATAAAATGTCTAAAGGAATTCCTTCAAACATTTTGTTTGAAGGAATTATTTCCTTTGATCACTTCTTTTCTTGAAGGGCATGTGCCTTTCAAGCCTTTTGTCTTCATCCTATCTTTCTTAAAGTGCCCTCCATAAAGGCTTCTCCCATCCAAAAGTACCCTCTAAAAGGGTAGGTTCCCTTTAGAAAATCTAAAAATTACCCTTCAAAAAAGTGAAAAGAGTCCTCTTTCTTTACCAAGTGCCCCCTACAAAGACACCTACCCTTCGGACTTTCTATGACCATCAAATTTCTTCAAACAAAATGTCTGAAGGAATTCCTTCAGACATTTCATCTCAAGGAATTCAACCTTGGATTTTCTTCTTCATTTTTCCTTCAGACAAAATGTCTAAAGTAATTCCTTTAGACATTTTATCTAAAGGAATTCTTTCCACTTGTCACTTTTCCCAAAGGGCAAGTTCCCTTTGGGCTTCTTGTCTTTGCCCCTTTACTTCAACCAGCTTCCCTTTGCAAGGGCATTTTAAGCCAAAAGTACCCTTTATAACTTTTGTATTGGTCCTCATGCTAACAAAAATCCCTCCACAAAGTCCATTCTGCCTTCCAACATACCCTTCAGAAATTTTGTAAAGGTATGTTTCATCTTTGAAGTGCCTCGTACAAGGGTACATACCCTTTGAGGAAATTAAAAATGACCCTATAGAATGCCCAGGTGCCTTTTACATAAAAAAATTTTCCTTAAGAAGCATCTAAGACTAATTCAAGATCTTTCAAAGGACTTACTCAAAAATCTTTGAAGTAAAGATGTCTCAAAACCTAATTGCTTCTTCCTTACCCTTTTGGGTTTGTGAATGACTCCAACTCATGAAAATTGGCAAGTACTCTGCAAAACTTGACTTGCACTAGAACTAGCCATAGACCCTTTTAGGTTTGTCAAGTGCTCTTCTTTATTACTTTTAAAGCTTACAAGTAATGTTGTTTTGAGAACCCAATTTGCTCTGTGAGTGTTAGAAAAGACCAATGCTTGATGAGACAACACCTACACCTGCAAAAAAGTAAATTTTTCTTTTATTTTTTAAGGGTTAAGACCTAGTTTCAAGGCAAAGGTCATGAATAACAATACTTCAAGGTAAAATAAGGGGGGTGCATGTTTTGGCATGCAAGATTCACAAAAAGGTCAACAAGCATATTACAAAAAAATAATAATTTGAAAGAGTCTATTGTCTTATCAATTAATGAATACAAATTCAATAAGTTTGAGTACAACATGGCTGACCTATTCATTTCTTTAAAGGTATGTAGGACTAGACAAAGAGAAATAGAGAAACAAATATCTAAAACAACATTCTAAGTTGGCTAATGGCAAGCTATAAATCTTCAATTGAAAGACTTGATTAAGGCCTTGTCCAATAATATAGTCCCAAATTTTAGAATTATCAACAAGTCATGTTTAAATATGTCAATGGCCATATTGGTTGACAAAATCAAGGCCCTGGATAGCTAGTAAAAAAAATGAAGGACCTTTCTAAAGACTTCAAGTAGCTACAAGATGGAGTGTCTCATATCTTAGATAGCTTGATAAAGGAGCCCACAACCCTTAGCTCGCTAGGTATCATAACTAATGAATATTTAAAATATAGGACCTTTTATTTCATGTAATAAGTAAGGACTTAAGATCAAAACTAGAAAATAGATGGAAACAAGAAAGTCATGGGCTTACTCCTATCATATGAGGAGAAAATGGGAGATGCTAAGAGAATCAAATGAGATATTAAGAAGATTGAAAATAACATTAAACACCTAGAGGTGTAATAAAAAAATATATTTATGAGAGTAATTGTTGACCTTCATCTTATCAATGAACAACATTATAGGTTAACAATCTTTTAGGGTAGACAACAACAATAAGGGACTTCATCAGCATATGGACCCCAGAGAAAAATTTTGTTAGAAATATTCTCTTTATAGTAACTTTGTATAATTTTGAAACATAATATTCTTTTGTAAAGGCATGTAAAAATTATAAGCACATTACCTATATATCAATCCACTTGGAAAGGTTTAGTGTATTCTTGATTTTTTTGTAAAACAGATAGCTATCCTTACACTTGTACACTTGCAAGTAGATATGACTGAATGACATGTTGCCTCATTTCTTATAAAAGGAGAATTATAATTTGAAAATAGGAGGGAGATTTTGAGCTAAAAACTAGTGTAAACTTTGGAAAACTAATGCAAGTAGATAATTTTGAAAGGATTGTCTCATTTTTTTTGTGTGAATTGTTATATGGCTTCTCTCTCAATTGTCTATTCTAAATTTAAGATTTGAATTATTCTTATGAATTCTAGGTGTGTAAATTTAAGTGAAATTTTTTTAATTTGTGCTAATTCTAGGTTAATTGAAGGTTATTTAGTTCGTTTTGTTTTATTTTCCCTATATTTGTAGATGTGCATCAGTTATCTGCTTAAAAGAGTAAATATTTAAAGTAAGCTTGGTTCTTATTTTCATTATTTCTTATCTTCCTTAGAAGTTTTCTTGATATATGTTATTATTTGAGATGAATAATTTTTACTTCATATATTATTTTTAAGTGGATACCTGGGAAACATTTTAACTTTGTCATGATGTCTAAGATAAAGATTAGTCACATATTTTCTCTCTTCCCTTCCCTTCCCTTCTTTTTGATTCTTTTAAACCAATTCACTTTAGATTAAATATTTATTGTATATGTCTATATTAGTTTGAATTTAGACTTATATTTGAGCATAATTCACTTTAATTAGAATATATCATCTTTTTATTTGCAAATATTTATAGGCCACGGTGGATCCCAACCACCAACTAATATAAATATTGTGAAACATTCATTTGTTCTGCCTCTATTCCATCATAGATAATAGTATTATCACAAAATATAACTCATTATTTGAATTCTTTCAATTATAAAATGAGAAGTGTTTCTTAAACACATTGATCACCTTATGATACATATTTAGGAATCAACAGGGTAGGCTTTTTTGGTGCTAGAAGGAGAGCCTATTCTTTGTAGATTTGTAGTATGTTTGCTAGTTTTTGTGAATTCTATTTAAATATCACTTTAATATTTACATATTTGTGTTTATTTTATCATAATCCTATAAAATTTGGTGATCTTCATGGTTTTAGATTGGTCTTTATGCTTATTTAGACAAATATTGACATTCTTTGAAAACATATGTTGTATTGTGGTAAAGGTATCTTTAGAATTGTGAACCCAATGGATTTGAGGTTAGTAATAGTTGTTTTGATAAAAAAATTCTTAGGTCCTTTTCTAAATTTATCTTGTTTGAGATTAAAATGTGTAAAGGTCGATCTTAATTATGTATTTGAATATATCTTTGAACTGAATTGATTAAATATTGTCATCCTGTATTGTCCTTATATGAATATTTGCAAAATTTTCTTAATGTGAATTTATATTCATTATTATTACAAATATAGGATTAACACATCATATTTAACATAGGATTTGAAATTCTCAATCTATAAATACCAAGAATCAAAACAAGGTGATGCTCAGAGACCAAGGAACCTCTACTTGAATTATAAGTCCATAAAAGAGTTAGGCAGGACAAAGGTAAGCATAAAATTTTAATGTCTTTGCCAACTTTACCAATCCAAGGTACTCACGTATTTAACCCCAATCAAGGTATGGCTTATTTGGGTGGCTATTCTATCAAAGTACCAAGTGTGGTAGATGACCTTCCTCATAACCCTGAGAAATATTTGCCAACATTTAGTCCTAATAACATTGTAACTATAGAGGAGCATATTAATTCATTCAAAGTTGCATTAAGATTACTAAATCTAGTCCATGAAGACATAGCATGTAGGATATTTCCTTTTACCTTTAAGGATGTTACTTATGAATGGTTTCTTAATCTACCTAAAAATTACATTAATAGTTGGGACCGCTTTAACAATGTCTTCATTGACCAGTTTGGCAAAATTATTAGTCCTTGTATCTTATACCAATAATTCACCACAATTAAGAGGGATGAAAATGAACCTATAAGAGTATTTAATGCTAGGTTTCAAAATATGTATAGCTAAACCATATATCCTTAAAATCCTAATGATGCTTTGGCCTTAGAGATTTATAAAGATTCCTTAGATCCAATGATTTATAAAGAGAGTTGTGGGACCCATAAACACATTAGCTTTAGCTTGTGTTGAGGTTGTGATTATTAATGACTAGATTCATCCATAAGGTTAGATGTATTACTCTATTCCCAATTTCAGCCCACATTTTCCTACCTTGAATATCTTCCCAAATAATAATTAGAATAAACTTGCTTTGAACTAGATCCTAACTTTGAACCAATTACCATTAATTCAGGCTCATCCTACTCAGAACTTGGGATTCTTGACCACTGCTTCCAATGGATTTAACCCTATTGACAAAAATGCCTTGGTACCAACCACTGGTACTAATAACAATTAGGTTCATCATTTTGATACACCTAAAAATGAAAATGACTCTATCTTAAAGATGGTCTAAAAGTTAAGCACTGATTTTTTTAGATGTAGAAGCAAGTTGTTAATCCTAGAGAGAGCTTGGGTAGGAAATTTTATTTCCAAAGATTTAATAGGCCTAGTAATAAATTCCATAATGATAGTTACAAAAATAATAAGAATAATGAGTCTTCTTTTGATAAGAAAATAATGGATATAAATCTTATTGATATTACTTTACTTGATTATTATAGAGTACATTGCACTTCTAGGCATGGTGAGATAGATTGAATTAAATTATATAAATATTTTGAGGCCTTTAAATATGAGTTATATATGTTTGAAGTGGTTCCTAACAAAGATAATGGTGCAAGTACATTAGGATCTTAATCTACTTACCAAGCCTTCATGGTGGAGATGTTTGACTTCCCTTTCTAGGAAGACAATGAACCTGATGATATTCTTGAATAAGTCCATGCTTTTCAATAGTTTCTAAAGAATAAGTACCCTCTAAGTAACAAGGAGTATAAGTATCCCCTAACTACTTCAACACCTCTAAACAACTTTATCACTCCTCTCGATACTACCTCAGATAATAACTTAGAGCTTCCAAAGGAAAGTGCTTCTAAACGTAGTACTGAAGCATTTAATTCTTCTAATAAAATTAGGTATAACATTGTGGAAGACATGAATAAAATTAAATATAACATTAAATTGCATGAATTGACATAAATCATCGAGTAAAGAGACCTATTTTTGGATTCCTTGTCTAAAAAGCCTGGTAGGCCACCCTAAATTAACAATGCTAATGTTGTTATGTATAAAACTAAGGTAGAGTCCCCACCTTTCCTACTTACTATCAGAATGTTTAGTTAGAATTTACATAATTATTTATTATATTTTGGTACATCTACAAACATTATACCAATAGGTATTTGTAAACAACTTGTCTTGACTCCTGTTAAATCTAATAGAGTTGTTACTCAATTAGATAAATCTAGATTTAAAGTAATTAGAGAATTTTTAAATGTTCATATGTAACTTTCCTCTGAGCCAAGGGTCTAACAATTTATTGATATTAAAGTGGTAGACATCCTTGATGCTTATGGGATATTGTTAAGTAAAGAGTGGACAAAGGACCTAAATGGATATATGTCTACTGATTGTTCACATTTGTGTCTTCCATAGAAAGGAGTCCCAAATCAAATTAGAGTGGAAAGAGAGCCTAACATGAAGCACATGATCACATAATATAATGTTGAATGAAAGGGTTAACATTCTAGAATCTTATGAGATCAACATAATGGATTCTGAATTAGGAGTGTATACTCTCAAAACTTTCAAGGTATGTAGTTCTAAGACTTCTCATACTTTTCCTAGAATTTGTAAATTAAATTTTGATGGTGCTAGGTGTAAGTTTGTATCTAGAGTGGGAATTATTCTAACCAATCCTATTGGGAAAGAACTAAAAGTTACTTATAGACTTTAGTTTTCTTGCACAAATAAATGTGTGGAGTATGAAGCTTTGATTCTAAGATTGAAATTTACCATTAAACATAATGTTAAAGATCTCTTGGTTCATGTTGACTCAAAATTTTAGTCAATCATGTGAGGAGTAAATACTAGTGTAAATTGTCATATCTCAAGAGATATAAGTTTAGAGTCTAGTATTTATTGCAATATTTTGATGATTTCAACATTGTTTCCATCCCTATGGTAGAGAATAAGGTTGTTGATGAGCTTTCATATGTTGCATCCAACCTCATGCCAAACCATGAATCTCAAAAAGTTATCATCAAGCTAGTTCCATGTCCTTAGATCCCAAATATTGTAAATCATTTACAAGTTTTTAGTGATGACCAACAAATCCTATATTTAATGACCAAATCAAGATTATTTGAGGACCATGTCATAGATGAGGCCAATGAGAATACTCTTAAAAAGGATGACTAATTTGAGAACAAAGTCATTCAGTTGAATGACAAAAAAATCACAAAAGGCATGATTACCTTGGAGAGGTTATTTGATCAGGATAAACTAGTTGAGAACACTAATATTCCCAAAGTAAGTGGGAAAGATTACAAGGTAGTTGATATTAGACCCCAAGACCAACCTCAGCTAGTTAATATTGGCACAACATATATGAGATTTGAAAATGAAAAGACCAAAGACTTGTTAACAAACTATAAGGACATAATATCATGGTCTTGTGATGACTTGAATATTTTTGATCCAAGAGTCATCACCCATACCATACCCTTGAAGAAAAAATGCAACCCTTTTAGACAAAAGTAGAGGCATGTCAACCCTATTTTATGACTTATTATTTTCAAATAAGTCAAAAATTTGTTAGATGCCAAGATTGTATTTCCTATTAGGCAGTTTAGATGGGTCACCAATTTAGTCCTAGTCAGGAAAATAAATGGTGAAATAAGACTATAAATTGATTTTAGGAATCTAAATAAATCATCTAAAAAAGACAGCTATTATTTGCCTTATCTAGACCAAGTTATATAAAGCATTTTAGGTTCTAGTATGATGTCCTTTCTTGATGGATTTTTAGGGTATAACTAGGTGTTGATAAATCAAGAGAACAGGATGAAGACTACTTTCAATACCAAGTGGGGTATGTTTGCTTACAAAAGGATTCCATTTTGGCTAAAAAATGTAGGAGAAACATTTTAAAGGGCTATGGATCATGATTTTTAAGGTTTGGTATGTAAATGCATTATTATATACATGGATGATCTCACTATTTTTTTCCAAAAATAGGGAGGAGCACATCATGCATTTACAATAGGTATTTAAAAGATACAGAAGGTATGGGATTTATCTCAACCCAAATAAAATTATTTTTTGTATTATTGAGGGAAACTTATTAGGCTATGTCATTACTAAGGAGTGAATCTTTATAGATCCTGAAAGAGAGAATCCATATCAAAGATAGAGCCTCCTAATAATAGGAAAGAATTGAAATCATTCTTTGGCAAAATTAACTTTGTAAGAAAGCTTATTTCTATATTTTTAAAAATTATCAAACCATTAAATGACATGCTAAAAAAATATGCCAAAATCTCATGGAATGAGGAATCCAAAAAGGTCTTTAGGGACATCAAGGAGGCAATTGGTCAAGCTCTAGTCTTGATAAGTCCAAACTTTTCCAAATATTTTTATCTTTATTTCTTTGCTTCTAATCACACTATTGTTGTAGTTTTAACTCAAAAATTTGATGGATGTGATCATCTAATTTCTTTCTTGAGCACAAACTTTAAAAAAGTTGAGTTGAATCATTATTTGACTAATAATCAAGGATGTGCATTATTTAAAGTAGTGAATAAATTTAGGCATTACATTCTTAGGAATAAAGTGCATGCCATCCTACCTAACCTTACTACAAAGCTCATGTTGAACCAAAATGAATTAGAATAAAGGAGAGGTAAGTGGATGTCTATTATTTAGTAATATGGCATTGAGATGAAGACTAAAAAATTAGCAAGATGCCAAGGTTTGATTCAAATGATTTCCAATACTAAACACAAGCTTAATGTCATGTAGGTTGAATAAAAAATATTTGATCCCAATGATTGGTATAATCTAAAAGGTCATCTACTGATCAATGGCACTTGTCTTACAAGGTTAACTAGGGAGTAAAGAAGATCCCTAAGACGAAATGTAGCCCACTACTTGATTAAGGATGGAGTGTTTTACATAAAAAACTTAAAGCATTTACTTGAGATGTGTATCCAAAGAAGAAGTAGCTGAGATCATGAGCACTTTTCATAAGAAGCTAGGAAGTGGACATTCATCTAGAAGGACAACAAATCATAAAATCCTTAGAGATAGTTATTATTGGCCCATAATATTCAAGGATTCCCATAATAATGTAAGTAAATTCCATTCATGTTAAGTCTTTAACACAAAATAGCCTAAGGCATCCATGCCACTACATCCAGTTATGGTATATAAACCTTTTGCTTAGTGGGGACTAGATTTGATGGGGGTAATCAACCTTAATTCATCAAAATGTCATAAATATGTTCTAATTGCTATTGACTATGTACTAAATGGACTGAGGTAGTGGCCACTAAATAGTGTAGAACTGAAGAAATGACCAATTTTTTATAGGAAAACATATGCACAAGATCCGGGACACTAGTCTCTATAGTATGTGATAATGGATCAAATTTTGTATCCATTGAAATGATAGAATGGGAATATTACAATAGTATCACTCTCAAGTTCTCATCTAACCATTATACTTAAGGTAATGGTGTATACGAATCAAATAATAAGAAATTGATGAAAGTAATAAAGAATTTCGTAGTAGACAAGCCTATAATATGGCATAAGATACTAAAATATACCCTATGGGCAGATAGAACAATAATCAAGTAGGCTCTCAAAGCATCACCCTTCCTAATGGTATATGACCAAGAGCCTATATTCTCCATTACACTCAAGCTACCAACATATTGGTTCATGTAAGAGTACATGAAGGATGATCAAGAATTAGCAAATTCAAGACTACTGGACATTATTTATATGGAAGATGTTAGAGAAGAGGCTTTTACCAACTTTAGTAAACACCAAACCATAGTGAAAAGGTGGTTTGATAATTAATCAAAGATAAAGGTGTTTAGGCAAGGAGACCTAGTTCTTATTTGGGCTAAGTCATTTGATCTTAAGGGTAAACATATGGAATTGACTCTTTTGTGAATTGGTCACTATCAGATTGTTGAAACACTTGGAAATAACACCTTTAAGCTGAGAGACCTACAAGGAGTAGAGTTCACACTACCCACCAATGGACAGTATCTCAATCATTATTTTTCTATTTCCCCCCTTAAGGTCTTCATGGAGTGAAATATAAGAATAGTTAGAGTTACATTTGGTAGGCTAGATTAGTTTCTTTCTATTCTTTCCTTCATGTCCCTTATTTATACATATGTTTGTATATATATTTTTTATTTTCCTTTATTTTTTCTTTCTTTTCTATTTTGTGTGTTTGCTTTCTCTACTTCATTCCTCACTTATAATAAGTCCTTTTGGAAAAACCTCAACTCAAATTTTATTTTAATTTCTCTAGAAATCCACATTTTAGGAATGCAAGTATGAATCTTAAGCAAATGTTGATCATGGATTTGAAATATGAGCTTATGATATAGTTTAGAGAAATTAGTAAGGACCAATAGATAAGTTAACTATTCCATAAGATATTAAACATTGTTTTGATCTTAACTTAGTTTTAAGGATAATTTCACACATGGGATGAAAGCTTAAATTATTGGGACATATTCATGTTTGCACTTAATAAACATCCTTGCTTGAGATAAAGGTTTCAACCATAGGTCATTGTCTGAGGATCAAACATTTGACCAAATCCTTAAAACTAGCTAAACTTGGTTCCAAACCTTTACTAGAAATACTAAATGGTCTAAAAAATACAAAATAAGAGCTTATTGCAAAATAAAAAGCTTTCCAAGTAAAGGTGATTCTTGTAATCTCCACTATGGTTATGGATGTTTGGCTGGCAGTACATCAAGGCCTTGAATGAAACCAAAGGTATCTCTATCATGGCTATGGATGCCTAGATGGTAGTAGAGCAATGCCCAAGCCCTCCTAAACTAAAGAATAATTCTAAATAGATATCCAAATGTGGTATAAGTCAATGTTAATGGTTAAAGACATGAAACTTGGGAGTTTCTCCTTAAATCCCATGGCAAACAATAAGTAGAATCTAAGCAACACACAACTTGGCTATCTTTTGATGTTTGATCCTAATTCTATAGGTGTAAGGCTTGTTTTAACCATAAATTGATCTTGATAAGGCTAATGATCAAGTGGAATAGATAATCTAGTTATTTTTCTAAACTAGAGTCTCTGAATTCTAACATATTGCTATGTTCCCCAGGAAGTTACCATTTTTTGAGTTTAACATACCCCCATTTTTGAAAATTGGGGACCCTTGTGTCAAATTGTGTAATTTGTACCTTAAAGTTAAAAATCCATTTGATCAGAGTATCATTAACATGTTTGCACATTCTTTGTATTTGAATATCATCTCCCATGTTCTAGTTGGTCTGCTTGTTCATGGTTCTAGTTTAACTTTACCAAAAGTTTGATAACTTTGAATCTTCTTATTTTAGGTTACAAGGCTAAAAAATGCCCATTAGAGGTAGACAATGCATGGGTTTCATAATTTTAATGATGTTGTCTTAATCTTACCTTTTATTAGCCTTTGGTCTATTAAAATTTAAATCAAATCCATGTTTAAGCTTCCTAAAACCCTCATTTAGAAACCCTAGCTTAGACCCTCATTCAAATTCAAATTTGGTAGGAATAAAATTATGAGATAACTTTTTAATATGATATGGACTTAGTTAAATATTTATACTAATTCTTGGTCATGTTTTTAAATATTTAACCAAACCTTAGTTTAAAAATTATATACTAGGTCTCTTTTATATTTGGAGCCCTTTATCCCCTTTTATTTTAATATAGTTTAACCTTTTATATGTTGGGTCCTTTTCATGTGTTATTAACTTAGATTAATGTCTTAGTCCTAAGGCCTCATTCATGTTTATTAACACAAAAAATACCTTAGTCTTAATACTTGATCCTAAGTCTTATATGTCTCCCAACCCTGACTTAAACTGTGTGCTTGTTTACAGGATCGACGACTTGCATTCACATAATGCTAAAGTTCCAATAGAGAGATCATCATGGATTGAAATGGATCCATTTTTATTATAATTTATACATAGCCTAAGTTTTACCCTAAGATTTTTTATTGTATTTATCAATACAATAAAACCTTAGGATAAAATTTATGTTATGATTTTAATTATTTAAAGGGTCTTCATTTTATTATGTTTTTAAAGACCTATGTTAAATACTTATAGTATAAATCTTAAATGGTCCAAATCTCACTTAAAGCCTTAATGAGTATAGCAGATAATGATGTCCAACTACCTAGATCATAATTGATGACTTGTATTTACTCAGGTGAGATTAATCAAACGATGTGTATTGAATCAAAGTTCCTATGGGACCTATTGTTCATGAGACTTAAATTTGATATTATCATGTCCATAATTCGACACCCATGAGGTCATCATTTACGTCCATGAGACAATCAAATTTTAATCCTTATGGTTAATTATGTAACCTTAAAATTGACATTCTTGTAATCATCAATTGACATCTACAAGGTCATTAAATTTTATCCCCTATGATTAATTATGCGAGCTTAAATTTGATGTTCTCAAGACCATTAATTAACATCTATGAGGCCATCATTGATGTCCATAAGACCATCAAATTCAATATCAGCAACTAATTTCATTTTTATGAATGAACATGTTTTTCTTTATGTTTTAGGATCAATGGAATCTTATTTGAAAAATAAACATGCTTAGGGTTTTGTATCTCAATACCAAAATTGATTTTTAATCAACATTTGACCTATCATAAACTAAGTAAATTTGTATGGGAATAATTATAAATACCATAGACTTAGCTTAAATGTTATCCTAAGATTTATTCATGTTTTTAAACATTTGACAAAACCTTAGTCTAAAATATTATGCTTGGTCAATATATATCCCATGATATTTTGGTCTATTTTATTAGCTCGATATAACTAATGTAGGGTCATGTTATTATAAGACTTAGACTATAGATTTTACCATAAAGTTTTATTGTGTTTATTAATGTAGTAAAACCTTAGGTTAAAAGCATTACATTAAGTCCTTATATAATTATTTGGGGTCCCCTATGATCCAAACCTAGCTTAAATATTTTAGCCTAAGGTTTGTTTTATGTGTATTAACATGAAATTAAACCATAGTCTAAACTATTTAGGCTAAGTTATTTATATGTCCTAATACTAACTTAAATATTGTGCATCTTTTTAGTATCTATAGCTCATGTTCATGTGGATAAGATCGATCTGATGAAGTGATGCCAAGTCAAGGTTTCAATAAATCCTCCAAGATGGCGAGAAGGTGACAAGTGTCATGGTCATGACCAAAGATAATAAGCAACCAATGGTGGTCCATGTCATGGATCATAATCAATGGTGTATGCCCAACTGAATAATGTTAATCGAATGGAGTGAGAAGAGAATATAATTTTCAACAAATATTAGGAGACCCACAATAATGACACTTTTCATAATCATAGAAAACATAGTAAAGGAAACCAATAACATTCAAATATTGGGATCAAGATCAATGAGCCATGTTGATCTATTCAATAAAATTTGATGGTGCAAAATAAAAGGTAAATTTTAAATGGCAATAATCATGTTTTTAAACATTAATAAATAATCTTCCATGAAAAGTGCCATGTAGATGCCACAGTGATGACACATGGGTAGAAAGTGACAAAACTAGAGATTTTGTGGGCTCAAAAAAGCAAAGGTATAAATACCAAGGTCTAAATTAAATCTAAGTCACAAACTCACTCAAGTGCAAAATTTATCACCACTAAATATTGAAAAGACTTGTAGAAAAGCCCTAACACTTCCAAAATCCCTAATTAGATCCTAGAGTGACCAAAGTATAGCCTAAAAAAGTCAAATTGCCATTTTAGCAAGTGTAAACTAATCTAGAGGTAAATTATAGACCATTAGTGAGAATTTAAAAGAACTCAAAATCATGGCATCCATAAAAGAACATAGAGAGGACATAAAAATATCTCTAACCATGAATTTAGAAGGGAGAGTCTTCAAAGATACCAAATTTAATGTTGTAGCCTTGAACATGGGAGATAATAACTGGTCCATGTTTTTCTCAACCATTGATGAGCTGCCATCCATTACAAGAGAGGATGAAATGATTGCATCAATTAGCTAGAGATATGATGGCCTATTCACTATTAAAATGATAAGTCTTCACTATGTGGTAGCAAAGATAGAGGTACTACATTACATTGATGTTATTGTTCCTATTTTTAAATATTGTAAATTAGTTAAGACATGTTAATACATGAGTGTAATTTTAGAATAATTACTTATATCTCCCATATTGCCTTCGATAATCACTACAAGATACCCAAACCTCAGGTGGATTTACCCAAAATAAGAGAATGGTCCAATAAGAATGACTTGAAAACCATCCTTACCCCATGGTTATATTTGGGAACTCAAGTAGTCTTTAACCTCAATGGAAGGATCTCAATCACCCAATTTAGGGTTGGTATTAGGATGATTATGAAATTACTAAATATATTATCTGGAAAACCCTCCACCATGTATGTCAACAAAATCTAGGTCCCTTTTATGTATTTCATGGTTGAGAAAGGACTTATTCCCCCTCTTGGAGAGATGATCAATATTTACTTGAAACAAAAATTCTCTATAATAAATAAGAAAACTAGAAACCATTTATAAATGATGTCTTATCTTTCTATGCCTTGCAATCCACTACCAAAATCCCCAAAATAAAATAATGGTCACCTGATGGGAGACATAGTCTCCCAGTATTATTCCAAATTGCATATATTCAAGTATAGGGACCATATTCAGTTCATATATGACTACGTATACCCATCCTTAGTTGAGGCAATTATAGGGATCCCTATGATGAGGGTTAGCCCTTTGATCAAGAAATATGTTAGGCTCATTGGGGACATTTGGCTATATCTAGATTGCACTATAATCCAGATAAAAGGAACTATGAGCCAACCCCTTAGGTTACCATTCCATGTACCCACAAATTTGGTAGAGTAGGAGGTCGTATACCAATTATTCCATGGCATAGACAACATGTGTAAAATCAAAATGAAAGGATTACTCCATTTCTTTCCCTTGACCATTAGTAGGACTATGTTTCAGAATTGAGACCATGTAGAGACTATATCTAGGCATAGGACCTCCTTCAATATACATATTGATGAAATGAGATAATAGGACCCCTATAAAAGGGTTGAAAAACATTTGAAGGCCAAGAAGATTAGCATGACTTATGAACACCACACTAGTGTCCATGATTTAATATACATCTAAGCTTCCTCATTCATAAAATTCTTGGCCAAGTTAAATAAGCATAACATCAACCTCAAAGTTAAACTACTAACAGAGCAAAAATAAAGTGAGGATTTATGATAGGTGGTGCCTAAGAAGTAATCATTTATTACCAAGACTATATTCTAAATCTCCTCCCATGCAACCACAGGTATAGACACTATAACCCAAAGCATAAGTTTCACAAGGGCTAGATGAAAAGAGACCTACAAAAAAGAAACCCAGTGAAGTAGCATCATCTTCAACATTGCCTAAAGAACCAGAGTCACAAGTTGAATAAATTGACATAACTATATTGGATCCTAAGGAGACAATAGAGGATACATTAAAAGAACTAGTTAGTCCATATGAATTAGATGAGGAAGAATTACAGATGGAAGAAGTATTAGGTGTGGAGTTTGATTATCTTCTAGGATCAGAGGTTAAAATTCTAATGTTATTTTATCTAGGTTTTGGATCCCATTCTTTGTATCCTTTATGGTGCAAGGGGTTTCAATGGGGGAACCATTGATTAAAGTTTTCCATATCTAATGGTATAGGTTATGTTTAGGTGTTTTTTTTACCTAACATGTATTAATACATGGCTGAGATGAAAAATTAAATAGATTACACATGGAGGCAAAAAAGGTAGAGAGGTGTAACAAAGTTTATTACAAGATTTTTTTCTCCCTTGTATTACTAAAAATAATATATTGGATAAGTTTGGTGGATGTAACCCATCTTGGGTGAACCAAGTTAAATCTAGTGTCTCCTATTTTGTGCATGTTTATGTTTATTTTCTATATATTTGTTTAATTCATTTCATAGTTTCTCTTATATGTGATTCAGGGATAAATCTAGTTTTTAATTTATCCTAACAAGTGGTATCATAGCAAAGGTTTTTTGCATAATTTTAAATCACAAGAAGAAAAGGGTTTGACCACAAGTGGGAGCTATGGAAGATGAAAATAAATTGAAGGTGGAGAAGTTTAATGGATAGAAATTTGGATTTTGGAAGATGAAGAAGGAGGATTACCTTTACCAAAAGGACCTATATTTGCCATTGGGAGGGCAAGCCAAGAAGCCATGAACAATGTCAGATGAAGTTTGAGAACTATTAGACTAGAAAGCCCTTGGAACCATATGGTTATGCCTTGCATCTTCTGTAGCATTCAAAATATCACAATAAAAGATGGCATAAGGTCTTATGAGCACATTAGGCAAGTTATATGAAAAACCCTGTGCCTCAAATAAAAATTTTTGATGAAAAAATTATTTAATATGAAAATGTCTAAAAATGGTTCAGTATCAAATTATTTAAATGAGTTTAACATGGTTATTAGTCAGTTACATTCCATAAATATTGACTTTGATGATGAATTTAGGGCTCTTCTTATTATTATTTTTTTATCTAAAAGCTAGATTAGCTTGGTAATGACAGTAAGAAAATATGTGTCTAATAATGCTAAACTAAAGTTTCAATATGTGGTGAGTATTATCCTAAGTGAGAAAATGTGAAGGAAAAGCACAGGTGAAACATCCATATCTAGAAATGCATTAACATTGGATGATAGAGGAAGGTAGAAGAATAGATGAAGAGGAAACTATGGAAAATCAAAAGGGGGTGCAAGATCTAAATCAAGAGGCAAGATGGAATGTTGGATTTGTAGCAAGCTAAGACACAAAGAAAGAGTGTTGGTTTCCAAAGGATAAATCAGGTAAGGACCAACATGAAGGTAATAGTGAATAAAATATAGTAGTTGATGTACTACAAGATGCTCTTATACTTTCTCTAGATAATATTATTGAATCTTATGTTTTAGATTCAAGTGCTTCTTTTCATGCTACCCCTCATAGACATTATTTTATAGATTATGTTCAAGGTAATTATGGGAATGTTTACCTTGGTAATGATTAACATTGTAGTATTATTGGAAAAGGAAGTTTTTAGGTTAAATTATAGAATGGAAAAACTTGGGTGTTGAAGGATGTCAGGCATGTTTCAAGTTTGAGGAGAAATCCAATCTGTGTAAGGCAGTTGGGTAGTGAGGGATGTATGGTCACATTTATCGCCAAATCATGGAAGGTTAAAAAGGATTATTTAGTAGTTGAAAAATGTAAGAAAGTAGGCACTTTGTATTTGTCTATAGATAATGTTAATTCATCTTGTGTTGTAGCTGCTTTAGGTAAAGATGCAACTTTATGGCATTACAGACTTGGCCACATGAGCGAAAAGGGAATGAAGACCCTACATGCAAAAGATAAACTACCAAGTTTGAAAGAATTAGATCTATAATTTTGTGAGCACTATGTATATGGGAAACAAATTTTTTTGAGGTTTCTCAGGGTTGGACCAGCTAGAAAGGTGCAAAAGTTAGAGATTGTGCATATAGATGTATAAGGACCAACTTAGGTATCTTCATGTGGTGGTTCAAATTACTACATTATTTTTATTAATGATGCAACTCGGAAGGTTTGGGTATACTATATAAAAATGAAGTCTGATGTTTTTGATACATTCAAGAAATGGAAAGCTTTAGTTGAAAATGAAATAGGTTTAAAACTAAAATGTCTCAGATCATATAATAGAGGTGAGTATTCTAGTAATGTTTTTAATGATCACTATTCAAAAAGTGGAATTCATAGACAAAAAATATTTCCAATAACACCACAATAGAATGGTGTGTTAGAAATAATGAACATGACTATTATGGAGCATGATAGATGCATGTGATTGCATGCAGGTTTCAACCGTGTACCACCATTAGGTTGTTACAAAGTCTATTAACATCCATGTACATGATGAATTCAAGCCATGGATTATGACCTCATAACAAAAGTAAAAATAAAGATGCATGGATACCCTTTGAGAGTCAAAGGGAACACAAATGAATTCTCTTGGAACTTCAAGTGGAGCACAAGTTGAGATCCCTACTCCTTAAGTGATAGAATCATCAGTGGGAGTTCAACTCAACCTCCACATGGAAAAAGTAATTAAGAATAAACACATGGTTGAAGGTGAATAGTCCACCTTTTAAAATATTGAACCTTTATTTGGTCTAAATCTAGTGGCAAGACAAAAGCTAGGACAAGACAAGATGTTTGAGGAGAAGATCCTTGAAGTGTCCCAAGCTCAAAATGATTAGTTACAAACAATGATCAAGGGTATATTGTAGGAAAATAATAATTTAAAAGACTAAGCTATCTTATTAATTCACAAGGACATATTCAAGAATTTTGAGGATACCATGGATAACCTATTCATCTCTTTAAAGGAAATTAGGACCAGACAAAGAGAAATAGAGAAGAAAATATCTAAAGGAACATGCCAAGTTGGCCAATGGCAAGCTGTAAGTCTTCAAGTAAAAGATTTGATTAAGGCCTTGTCCAAAAATCTATTCCATAATTTTATAACTATCAATAAGGCACATTTGAATATGGCCATGGCATATTAGTTGACTAAATTGAGGCCTTGGAAAGCTGGTCTAAAAGAATTGAGGACTTTGCTAAAGAATTTAAGTAACTAGAAGATGGATCATCTCATATCTTAGCTTGATGAAGGAGCCCACATCCCTCAACTCACTAGATCTCATAACTAATGAAGAGTTTAAACATAGGACCTTTCAATTCATGTAAGAAGTAAGAAACCAAGGGTAAAACTAGACATTAGATGGCAATAAGAAATTCATGGGCTTACTCCTATTCATCTAAGGAGAAAATGGGAGATGCTAGGGGCATCAAATGAGATATTTAAAATATTTAAAAGAACCTTAAAGACCTAGAGGTGCAAGAAAAATAGCTATTCATGAGACCAATTGTTGACCTTCAGCTCTTCAATGAACAACATTATAGGTTGACAATCCTATAGGGTAGACAACAACAACAAAGGACTTCATCAGCACAAGGACCCCAAAGCAAAATTTAGTTATAAATATTCTCCTTGTAGTAACTTTATAGAATTTTAAAATAGAATATTCTTTTGTAAAGGCATGTGTAACTTATACTATAGGTCAATCCTCTTGTAAAGGTTTAGTGTATTCTATAAACTTTTGTATAAATGACAACTATCCTTACACTTGTACACTTGTAAGTGGATGTGACCAAATGACATGTTGCCTTGTTTCTTATAAAAGGAGCATTATCATTTGTAAAGAAGAGGGAATTTTTGAGATAAAAACTAGTGTAACCTTTGAGCAACTAATGCAAGCAGATAATTTCAAAAATAATTGTCTCAGTTTATTTGTGTGAATTTTTATATGGATTCTCTCTGAATTATCTATTCTAAATTTCAGATTTGAATTGTTTTTTGTGAATTTTGGGTGTGTACCTTTAAGTGCAAAATTGTTAACTTCTGCTAGTGCCAAGTTAATTTAAGGTTCCTTAGTTTTCTTCATTTTATTTTCTCTACATTTTTAGGTGTGCATCAACTACCTACTTAAAGGAGTAAATATTTAAAGTAATTTTGGTTCTTATTTGCATTGTTCCTTATATTCCTTAGGGTTTCGCTTGATATATGTTTTGATTTTGATTTGAGCTTAAGTTGTTTTAATGCAATATTGGTTTTAAGTGCATGCCTGGGAAACATTTTAACTTTGTCATGACATCTGAGATAAAGATGAGTCACATGTTTTCTCTCTACCCTACCCTTCTTTTTGCTTATTTTTTAACCAATTCACTTTAGATTAAAGATTCATTGTATATTTATATCTTAGTTTAAATTTAGACTTAAAATTGATCATAATTCACTTTAATTAACATAGATCATATTTTTATTTTTAAAGATTTACAGGTCATAATGGCTCCCAACCACCAACTAATATAAATATTATGAAATAGTCATCTGTTATACCTCTATTCCACCATAGATAACATGATTATCATAAAATACAACTCATGATTTGAATTCTTTGAATTTTAAAATGAGAAGTGTTTATTAAAAACTCTAAGCACCTTGTGATACATATTTAGGCATCAACAGAGCCTAAAACTAGTTGACAACTTTTTAGTAATATGGGTACACACAAACCAACCAAAGAATGCACATATCAAAATATAATTATAAAACTATGTAAAAGGGCTAAAAGCTTAAATACTTCATGAATAATATTCATCTAAGGCTAAGGAAGGAGAATAGGGATGGTTATGGATAAGTCATCCTAAAAAACCTCCTTCTTATTTCCAAAAATCTAATATTGAAACACAAGAGTGATTTGAAACCTTTATTTCCATCAATAAGAGTCTCTATAGTTTCCTCACCATTAATAGAATTTGACAGCTGAGTTAGAAATATTTCAATAACTAATATGGAGTGAGCCATCCTTAGGGACATAAGTAAGGAAACTTTAGATCCTTTTGAGGTCATATGAAGAGTATTCATCCTCCTTGCTAAGATATTTTCTCAAAAGGTAAGCCAACTTGAGATTAGATTTAATTTCAAATTCAAGTGTGAACCAAGCCCTATGATTAGCCAAAATCATTTAGAAACCACCTTAAAATCCATTGAGAGTTAAGATGAATCATTTGATCTAGTTTTTTATCTAACTCACCTCTTTTTAGGTGCATTCACATTATATACCTTTGGGTTGTGGGGCCCACTATGTTTGCTTATAGATTTATAGTCATGATTGAGAGCCTATAAACAGATTAGAGCAAGTGAGACCCACATGGTTATGTAGATAGCATGTGTCCACTTTCAAATTTCTACCCATTATTTTTATATATGTAATTTTTCTTTGAAACTTTTTGCATCTCATGATTGAAGGTGAATAACCAATGGGAATTGTATTTGTGTAGAATGTGATTTACACGATCTAAAAAAATGGATTATTTTTATGTGGTTTCAATCATGTAATTTTTTTGGCATGATATATTGGTTCCATAAAATTATTGGTAGTTATTTAAATACATACATTGATTTTTAAGATATATTTATATCAAAATATATCCTTAATAAGGGACCATGATATAATTTTTAACATCTTATCTCTCTTCACCAAGGTGAATCTGAAAGGGTTTATGACTATATTTTATGATTTAAGGTTTTATGCACCATTTTATTTACCAATTTATGGATTTATAAAAAAAAACATTTTTTATATAGATATTTTATTTCCTTTCAAAGATCATCATTTATCATGTCATTTTTTCTAATCTCTTTGCTTTAAAAAAATTTCATTAAGAAGGAACTTGCATATGCTAAAGAGATTTATCATGTTAATAACACTCCTATTTATAGTTCTCAAACTAAATTACATGGACACCCAAAGAATAAAACCATAGTATATAAAAAATATGAATCATACATTAAGTCCTTTATCCTCTCCTAATGGTTAAAATTAATATCCTAATTTTAATGATTCTCTTAATTATTCTCCAAGTGTAATATTGGAGAAATGTTTAAAGTAAATATAGTTGTGCTTGATCATATATATAGTTCATATTTTTATTAAATATCATTTATATAAATATAGTATTATTAATATAATATACCACATTGACATTCAAATAACATGTGCTATACTTTGAAAAATAAAATCATGGATCTTATTGAAGAAGGTAACCTTGTGCTTCACTCACATCCTATTTATACTAATAACTCTCCTAAAAAGGAATAATTTAATTTGACATATTATAATTAAGATTATATTAAATAAGTTTTATTTAAAAATGAGTATACAAAATAAGAGTATCCTAAATAAAACTACATAAATAAGAGTCTCATAAAGAAGAGATACTTAAAAGAATAAATGCCTAAAGAATATTTTATTGAAAAGGGTATCTAAGAAGGAATATCCAAAGTAATACATAAAATAAAAGTGTTCCTTACAAGGTTTTTAATGCACTAACAAATACTTATGTTTCAACTCTAGAACCTTTGGTCCTTAGTGCTTACATATAAGGAAATAAATAAAATATTATTATGGTTGATGACATTATTAAAGTAAATATGTATAGAATTAATTTTCTTAGATATCTAAGATATTAAATTTAAAATTTAAATAAATTTTATTTTACTTTTCATGACACATTGGAATAAATTTAATTACCTATATCTCTTAGTTTCAAGGCATGTCTTGATATTTTCCATGTTAAGCCCACTTTTCTTAAATAAAATGTTGTATTAGGAATTCATTGGATAAAATCAATGGATTAAACACTATATGATATGTGTTTTCATATCCATTATTTTCATGCATGCTTCTCCAAATAATGTATACATACATGTTACATATGATTTTTTAATTTAAAATACTTGCAACTATTCTTTTTCCCACACCATGGGGGGAATTATACATTGGTGCTATGCCCTACATTAGGGTCGAATTTATATAATGGGTTTGCATGGTGATATATTTAATTGTTTTCCATTTATCATAATAATATATTCTATATATATCATCTCTTTATAGTACTATATTTTGCATACGATATAGATATCTACATGGATTTATCACATTGTAAATGGTTATTATTGACTAATTTGACCCCATGTCAAATTAGGTCAACCCCCTATATATTTAAAAATTGTCATAGGGTCCTCTAGGGTGTAAAATGTGTCCCATGGTCTTAAATGAGGTCATATAATGTGCTTTAACTTTGTCATCTTTGTATAGTTTGTCCTATGTCATTCTAAGGTCACATTTTCCATTTAATGAAGTGGTAAAATTTATACAAGAGTAAAAGTGTTTAAAGATGATATAAAATGGCCCACATGTTAGGAATAGTCAAAGAAACCATTTTAAGACTAACATTCTCTATTTTCAACATTGAAAACAATAAGATCATGCAGTTTCAAGTGGTTTTAGGTAGTTGTATAACCTATATAATAATTATGACATATGGAAAGATTTAAAGAGTGTCTCTTCAAGTCCCCTCAATTCATATCCATGCTCAGGTCACTTTGAAAAGCTCAAAAATGGCAAAAACCAACCTCTCTTTCTTATTGATCTCCTAGACAAATCAAAAAGCTCAAGTGGTCTTCCTTTGGTATGGATAAGAGGAGGTGAGTTTGACAAAATTACTTTGGTGGGTGATAGTAATCTTTGTTTACATCCAATTCATGAAAATATTCATATTTTTAGTTGCTTGTGCTTCATGAATCATTGCTAAGAAGGTTGGCTTCTCAAAATTTCTTGCACATCCCCAACACCTCATTTTCCTTCTTTATTTGCATTGATCTAAGAAATCTAAGTGTTGTACATGATCTTAAAAAGTATGATAATCCTTATCACAAGGTTTTAGTTTAGTTTTAATGTGTGAAGCTAAAAAAATGAGTAGGACTACCCTATTTTTATAAAAAAAGACTCCATTGAAGTTTGTAGATAGTGTTTCACCTGTACAAAGTTTATTTACCTATAAATGGCTTCACAATAAGGATGAAATGTTTGATTTTAACATCTAAGAGTGTATTTGATTATAATTATTCATGAATTTTTTGATCTCAAGAGTTTCTTTTATGATATGTAAAGCCTAGGATACTTAATACAATCAAGTAGCTTTGGAATAGGCATCTACGGGTTTCATGTTCAAAACTGAAGGAAAGATCATGATATGAAAAGAAACATAGTGGTATTGAAGGTTTTGAAACTAACTGAGGTCTCAAACACTTTCATGAACCTAGTGAGAGGTCATTAGGATGATGACAAGGTTCTAACTTAGCATACATTCTACATCTGATGACACCTATAGGTAGCCTAAATAGTGGTCTGAGAGTCAACACATTATGAGATATAAGAGAATAGAAATGGAGATGCTTGAACTCACTTGACACTTTAAAATATGTCTAAGATCATAGAAAATACCATTTTTATAATGGTGAAGCCATTAAAGTTTAGATAGATTTAGGTCCTTGTTCTCAGGTTGAGATAGTTTCAAATGGGATAACTTACCTTAACTTCTCTGAATCATGTTTTGCTCATACACTATGTCATCTCATGGTGAAGTGCCTTGAAGTCTAAACAAGCCTAATTGTTTCCATCTTATATCCCAAGCCTAAGAGCAATGTATTTACATAGAAAAGTGGTTTCTTTATCAAGAGATAATTTATTTGAGTGGATTATAATTTAGATAGGTTTTAATTTGAAACACTCAGTAAACACTATGTTGAAATGACTAAAAACAACCCAACTTACAGAGACTCTAGTCTCTAAACATAAGAAGATTTCAAAAAACTATGGAAGGGTATTAGTGACTTAAACATGGATCAAATGGAAATAATAATAGTACTCAAGCCCTAATTGATACCTATAATAACCCCATAGTTTCCTAAATGGAGCATCTATAGTTTAATTATAGACCACAATGTTGATAGTGGAAGACTAGAAGCAAACACTACAGGTATAGATGTTCACTCAAGTTAGAAATGATCCAATGATATCAAAAGGATAAAGATAATATAAGGTATTAATTATATATAAATTATCATATACAAGGGCCTTTTTAATTCTCCCTAATTGTCACCTATAAGTGGCATAGTCAACACAGTCCATAGACTAGCCTAGGCAAGTAGAAGGAGTCAATTTGGAAAGTTGGAAGAAGTGGATGATGGATTAAATATGATTGAGAAAACTCTCATATTGGTAAAATAAAATTCAATAAAATATTATGGAATATAAATAGATCAATATTAATTTTTTAACTCCACACTTATCTTAAGGTTCTAGACCCTATAGACAGTCACTAGAATGGAGAAGCTAGTCATATGTTTTGGAGTGTTGAGAGAGTTGTAGAGGTGATCAAGCATTAAAATTTGGTTTAGAAGGTACATATAACCTAAGTAATATCTTCATGGAATTATCTAGTAAAATAGGTTAAATTACCTCTATTTTTCTCAGCTAGAGGGCACTCCTAAATAGTTTAATCTATAAGCATAGTGTGTGAATGAAGAGTGGGTGAAATGAGTAATCTTGGATGACTATAGGACATTATCAACATTTAATTTTAGAATTAAATAATATTAATAAACACTTATAGATGCTAGAAACCACTCATAGGTGGTCATAGGTAATCAAACACATATAGGCTTATTAGGCCTAGAACTATACCTAAGCCCTAGAAGGGTCTAAATTCATTCACATGACCATGGAACCTTTCTAATATAGTTGATAGGATTCAAGGGGAGGTATAAGTTTTATTTAATCCATTGGTTTGTAAAGAGTTACACCAAGTTGGTCATTTTGACTCAATTCTATGACAAACCTACTCAAAACACCTAGAAGGAGCTCAAGAACCATCTTCAAGTGTTCATATTTGTACAAACCAATTTCATGGTGATTCAAGGATATATAATTAGTTTAATTGGGTCCTAAACTTAGTCTAAATGACATTTTTTTAGAGATTGAGTGTCTAGTTTTTATGAAGCATTGTTAAGAACTAGAATAGCTCAAAACCCTTATTCAGACCTAATGGGGAAAAGATGATTGGATATGCATTTAGGAGGGGTAATTTGGCCATGATAATTATTTTAACTTGTTTTTAACTCTCTCAATATTCTTTTTATCCACTTTGTATGTACTATCACTTATACAAACAAGCCTAACACATGGTTTTTGGTAAGTTTTGATGTGTTCTATAGGTGTAAAGGAAAATTTACAAGTGATAACCATTTAAGGATGTTAACATGGACTTATTATAACTCCATATATTCATTTATCACTATAAATAATAATGTAAATACCTTTTCTACATATTTCACTACAAGCAATCATGGACAGATAGTGAAAATGACAAGTGACTACCTAGTGAGAGGATGAGAGGTCTAATGTGGGATATTTTAAAGGTATAACTCATGGATTAGAAGTAAAATGAGTTCTAAATAGGTGTAATAGCATCTCTTACATGGATTTTCTTTAACAACTATAGGTAATATTGGTGAGACAAATGTGAATATTAAGGCCAAGAGAGCTAGTAACTGTAGATAATGAATCCAAGTTCTAAGAAGAAAGATATTAATTAGGGTATTTGATTAATATCATACCTTATTTCCAAACTTTTTAAGACATTTCATATGTTTCAATCCTTCATATTTCATTTTCAATTGGTCAAGTCATGCTTCATCATGAAGATAGTTTTGAGAGGGTTATTTGAGGTTTCTATGCCAGTTTGAAGATTTTGTCATGCTTTAGATGGATACTCATCCTATAAGACCTTCATGTTTTGTTATTCATTTAATTATCTTGAAATGTAACTAGTCTCTAAGTCTTGGCACTTGGATTTGTGACCTTTTCACTTCTTTTCTTCTCTTTCTTCTCATATGCTCTATAAATACAAGTCACTTTGGATTTTTTAAGGGAATCCACACCTAGCATGGCAAAGCCCTACTAGTTTGAATATTGTATTTACCTTTAAAATAAAGATTTTTAATCTAGTTTTTATTTCATGACTTCTTGTCAAAGTGTGTTAAGTGGTGCATATTGAAGTGTCTAGTGATAAGTACTTATCCTTGCCTTCTCTTTACTCTTCCATGTTTGATGCAAGTAGTTATCAGTCTAACAGGTTATATGAAGTGTATTCAAGTGTATTTTCATATATTTAACTGTAAAATATTAGAATTAGTGTCTACAATCTAACCTTTTATTTACTTAACTTGAGTAATGCAATGCATATTAACTCCATGTTTTAAATATTGATGTTAGAGAAATATAGGATATTGATACTAGTGTTATGAGTCATGTTTCATAGTGCAAGTGTATGGTATTCTAGAGGAGATCATTCTTGTATATCACCTCATTATATTATTTTAATTTTATGTTTCCTTCTATCTCTTTCCATCCAATAAAGAAAGTAGTGTAAGTGATAAGCAAGAAAAAATAAATATAGGGAGAGAGCCCTTGAACCTAGAGGTTTAACTCTATTATAGGCAACCCACAAGCCTAGAGGTAATCTAATGTTTCACTCAATATATATTAGGCTTGAAAAATTATCTCTAGGGTGAAATATTGAGTGATAATAGTTATGGCATGCCCAGTGGGACTATTGTCTCAATTAAATATTATCAAGGTGAATATTGGTCATGAAAACATCATATATGCATATGATGTTATACTTAGCATTTAGAAACTCCATTCAAGGTAATATATTATTGTATACCAATTTTTATCATTTATTGCATTCATACTTCATGGTCCTTACTAGGTCAACTTCTAGTATAGGTATCAATCCCATAAACCCACTCCTTCAACTTGAACTTCCTCTTGAATTTTAACATCCTCAGCCTATCTTGACCTTTGAAGAAAAAGAAGATTTTTCAAGATAATAATATCAAGAGATTGAATAGGAACTTGAGGAAAATATGTCTAGGTTGCATGGCTTCTAGAATTTAACACTAAAAATCCCATACACTTCAATGCATATGATGATTTACCCCTTAATGCTACCAAGAGTGTTCCCACTTTCAATGGGGAGGGTCATATCACCCCAAGTGAGCATATTAGGGACATCTCTAACTTATAAATCTGTCATAATGTTACTAAAATCAATATTACAATTAGACTATTTGCCATTTCCATTATATTAAAAGCTCTTGACTAGTATAGGACATTTTCAGGAGGATATATCACCACTTGGGATGATTTTTGAGATTTTTTGACCTCAAGGTTTGAAGATAAAAGTGATCACACATCACTCATTCAGTAGCTCAATGTAATTTAAATAGGTCCTAGGGAGACTATGCTTGACTTCAATGAGAGATTTTAAAGAACTTGGTATAGATTACCTCATCCTATGAGACCTCCTATAAGATTTATTTTCCCTATATATAAGGTCTATTGGAACCGACATAGCCATCATGTTATATTCCATTGGTGGTTACACCTTACCTAAAGCTTATGACCTAGCCATTAGAGCTGAGAATGGCCTAATACAAGTTAGAAAACTACCTCCAAAAGTCTCCATGTCTCTTCTTCCCAATATGTCTACTAATGCTCCAAGTGTTTCTCAAATTACAAATGCAAATGCCATGTCCAAATCTACCCCTAAGAAGGCATAAGATACCATCAATTTGGATGCAAGGTGAAAAGCCTTAGAGGCTCAAATTAGACAAATACATTTACAATATGGAGTTAACCAAAACCCCTACCCCTATCCTCAACAAGGAAATACATTCCCACCTTAGCAATATGGTCAAGAGAGAGGGCAAGGACAACCTAACTTTAATAGGCCACCCAATGCACATACCTAGCTTCTACTTCTAACACAAGATCTATGGTCGTGGTTCATAGTAACTTGGTCCAAGGAGAATAATTATATAAAGGATAGTATATGGATGTAAGTGAAAGTGTGGAACAAGATTTGGTATCCCAAGGAGGAGTTACTCCTCAATTTTTAGTAGAATATGAAAATTACATACAAGAAAATGAAGGTTGATAGCCCCAAAAAGTGAACCTTGCAAAATTTCTAGTGGAAGACACATATGTCCTCAATCAAAATATTTTAGTGGAATCTAATACAATAAAAAAGATAAAGTCTTAAGTGGATGTTCATGGTGTTGACATAAGTCTAAGTAACCCTCCTATAAGGTAGCAAGGTGTGAGTGAAAATTGGTAGTCCCTACAACTTTTATACCTATTAAAAATTAGAATGTTGAAAGGGTGAATCAAAGTTATCCATTACCCCAATATCAAGGCACTTCTTTGCATTCAATAATGAAATAAAGGTGATTGTTCCTACTTTAAATATTGTTGATTATTTGAAGAGTTCTAAGACTAGTCTCTCTCTTTTGGAAGTGCTTCACATGCGTGGTCAAAGGGAGCTTCTTTAAGAATAGATATCTTAAATTCATCTTAGTCCTCAACCATCAATACATGATACTATTGCACTCACTAATTCTCCTACTCACATTGTAGAACCCTCCTCTAAATATGAAAATCCCCCACCCTTCTACCTCACTCTCATTATAGGAGACAAGCTTGTTCACAATTTCATTATGGATAGTGTCAAAAGTACCTTAGTTATGCCCAAGATTGTGGTAGATAAATTGGGTTTGAAATATGAACCATATAATAAGGGAGTGCTAAAAATTGATGGGACACTAGCTAATTTAGTGGGACTTGTCAAAGGTTTAAGAGTTTTCTTGCATGACTTTCCAAGATTCCCAATTCTTCAAGATATAATGGTGGTTGGTCTACCTACCCACTTTGATATATGCCTTTCAAGATAATTCATAGCCAAAATATGAGGCTATATATTATTTTATTGGTCCTTCTTGACCTTCAAGACAAGGTATGGAGTAAAGGTAACTATTAAAACTCAACCATTGTCTAAGTTTCATATTGAGCCATATGGGGAAGCAATATCTAATATCAATTATACAATCAATGATCAAGAGGAGTATATTATATATGATAGATATTCCTCTAAGATTGATGGAATATCTGATCTTATCCTATATGAGTATGGTGTTGACACCTATGGGCATGATCCATACACTTTCATTGAGCAAATTGACCTTGGCACATACATCATCCATAATGAAAATGATGGACAATCTAAGGTAAGGATTTATAATTCTTTTCCATAAGCTATTGAGGGTAATTAAATTGTTCATATGTATGATTATGATGGTTTTCAAATCATGGTAGATCATTATAATAAAGAAAATAATGCCATTCTTCCTGCACAAGATGGATAAGTCCATGAACATGATATCCATGAAGAGGAAAATGATTTATGGTAATAATTCCATGCCATAGTTCAATGATTTAAATAATTGAGAAAGCCAAATCCCCTTTATAAGAAGTGTGAATCTAATAGTAACATGGTTGAATAATATCCTAAGCATGAAGGAAAATTTATTGTTAAGAATGAGGATGAATGTCAAACTTATATCAATAAGGTTGTAATTATGAAGGAGTCTAATGAGGCCAAAGCATAAATTCAAGTGTTTAAGGAGTAGGCCAGACCTCATTCTAAAGTTGAACTACTTTTAGACATGATGGAATAGTAGGAGAAGAAATGCAATGGTCCTATACATTAAGTATATCATGTTAAACATTAATGTAAAGTTGAGAAAACCTTGATGACTCCCAAGACTTAGTTTGGGAAGTGCCAGTTGAACATGATATAATTCAAGAAAATTTTAAATTAAAAAATACTCTTAGAGGCAAGGATGGAGCATTATTGAGAGCTCCAAGTGACATACTTGCAGTCAAAAAAGGATCTAAAGATGGTAAGTCTTTTGACTATCTACATAAGAAAGTGTTTATTGATAAGTATGCTTCACATGATGGATTGATTTTTAGGATAAAAAATCATGAAAGAGGTACTATATTTGATATTGGTTGAAGTAATGATTATTTTCCTTCACCTCAAGTGTTTGAGGTATTGTACATATGAGGATAGGTGTGTTTTTCTTATGTTGTGTGTGTTTTTCCCAAGTGTTCTTGAGAACACAAGTGTGTCTATTTTGGTGTGAGGTATTTTGTGTTTATTTAATTTTATTTGGTGTGTTTTGGTTTTATTTAAAAGGTAATGAAATTTTAATGTGTTATTTAAAAGGTAATGAAATTTTAATTATAGTGTATAGGTGACTCCATAGCCCAATAGATAGGAGAAGGCTACTGGTCTTTGGCATAGTTGGCTTGCCACCCATAGGAAATCACCAAAATATATACTAATTTGACCCCAAGTAAAATTAATTCAAATACCTATATAGTTTAAACTTTTCATAGGGTCCCCTAGGGGTGTAAAATGTGTCCCATGGTCTTAAATGAGGTCATATAATGTGCTTTAGCTTTGTCATCTTTGTATAGTTTGTCCTATGTCATTTTAAGGTCACATTATGAACCATTTAATGAAGTGGTACAATTCATAAAAGAAGAAAAGTGTTTCAAGATGATATCTAATGTAATGCATGTTAGGAATAGTTAAATAAACCATTTTAAGAATAATATTCTATAGGTTCAATGTTGAAAACAAGAAGATCAGGTAGTTTTAGGTGGTTTTAGGTAGTTATATGGCATGTAAAATAGTTATGGAACATGATAAGACTTCATATGTGTCTATTTATGTCCCCCAAATTAAATTCCATGCTTAGATAGCTTTGAAAAACTAAAAAATAGGAAAAACCAACCTCTCTTTCCCATCACTCTCAGACAAGTCAAAAAGGTCAACCGATCTTCCTTTGGTATGGACAGGATAAGGTGAATAAGAGAAAATTCCTTTGGTGGGTCATATTAATCTCTATGTACTTGTAATTCATGGAAATAACCATAGGTTTGGTTGCTTTTTCTTCATAAACCATTGTTAATAAGGTTAGCTTCTCAGAACTGCTTACACCTCCATAACACCTCATTTTTCCTTCTCTATTTGCATTGATCCGAGCAAGCCAAGTGTTGTACATGATTTTTAGAAGTATGAGAATCCTTATCATAATGTTTCAATTAATTTTCATTTGTGAAGGTGAAAAAATAATTAGGACTACCCCATTTTGATAGAAAAATATTACATTGAAGTTTGTAGACAGTGTTTCACCCGTGCAAAATTTATTTTCCTGTAAATGGATTTAGAAGAATTATGAAATGTTTTATTTCAACATATTAGAATGTATTTTATCATAATTATTCATGAAGGTTTTGGTCTCAAGATTTTTCTTTATGATATACAAATCATAGGATACTTGACATAGTCAAGTAGCTTTTGAATAGGCATCTTTAGGTTTCATGTTCAAACCTAAAGGAAATATCGAGATATGAAAGGAAACACAATGGTGTTGAAGGTTTTGAAACTAAGGTCTTAAACACTTCCATGAACATATTGAGAGGTTATTAAGATGATTACAAGGTTCAAACTTAGCATACAGTCATAAATCTGATGACATCTACAGGAAACCTCAATTGTGGTCTGAGAGTCAATACATATGAGACAAAAGAGTATTTAAATGGAGATGCTTGAACTCACTTGACACTGTCAAGCAGATCTAAGATCATAAAAAATACTATCATGATAATGGTGAATCCATTAAATTAAAAATACATGTAGTTCCTTATTCCTAGGTTGAGAGAGTTGTAATTGTGATAACTTACCTTAACTTCTGTAAATCATGTTTTTCTCATACACTATGTCATCTCATGGTGAAGTGCCTTGAAGTCTAGACATGCCTAATTAATTTTGTATTATAGCCCAAGCCTAAGGGAAATATATTGACATATAAAAGTGGTTTTTTTATCCAAAGATAAAGTATTTTAGTGGCTTCTAATTTAGATAGGTTTTGACCTAAAACACTAAGTAAACACTATGTTGAAATGACTAAAAACAACCCAACTTACAATGACCTATAGTGGTGAATGAGACTATGGTATCTAGGAATAAGAAGATTTCAAAAAAATATTGAAGGGTTTTAGTGACTTAAATATGGAAAAAAGGGAGAGAATAATATTAATCAAGCCCTAATGAATACCGAAAATAACCCCATAGTTTCCTAAATGGAGCATCTATAGTCTAATTGTAGACCCATAGTGTTGATAGTGAGAGATTAGAAGCAAACCCTATAGGCATAGATGTTCACTCTAGTTGGAAATGATCCAATTATCTCAAAAGTATAAAAAATATAATTTAAGACTCAAATACAAATTACCATCTATAGGGGCCTTTTAAATTCTCCCTGACTGTCACCTACAGGTGACACAGTCAACATAGTCCATGGACTAGCTTAGGCAGGTAGAGGGAGGCCATTTAGAAAGTTGGAAGAAGTGGATGATGTATTTAATATGATTGAGACAACTATAAAAATGTTAAAATTAAATTCAAGAGAAAATTATAGAAGATAAATAGATCAAAATCAAGTTTCTAACTACACACTTAGCCTGAGGTTCTAGACCTTGCAGATAATCACTAGAATTGAGAAGCTAGTCTTAGGTTTTTAGAGTGTTAAGAGAATTTTAGAGGTGATAAAGAATTAAAATTTTGTGTATAATGTCCTTATTATATAATTAATCTCTCAAAAACCTCATCTTTTCTATGAAAATAGGGGAAGTTCCCTCTATTTTGTCTCAAATAGAGGGCACTCTAAAAGAGTCTAATCTGTAGACATAGTGTGCGAATGAAGAGAAGGTGAAATGAGAAAGTTTGGATGACTGTAGGATATTGCATTCAGTTTATTTGGAAATTAAAAAATATTAATAATCACATGTAGATGATGGAAACCACTTAGAGATGGTCATAAGTAATCAAACATAGTTATGCCTATTAGGCTTAGAACTAGACCTAAGCCCTACAAGGGTCTAAATTCATTCACATGACCATGGAAATTTTCCAAACTAGTTGATAGCCTTTAAAGAGAGGTATAAGGTTGATTGAAACATTTTTTTTAGAGAGTTACACCAAGTTGGTCATTTTGACTCAATTCTATGATATACCTACTCAAAATGCCTAGAAAGAGCTCAAAATCCATCTTCAAGTGCTCATATCTATACAAAAAAAAAAATGGTGTATCAAGGAGATAGGATTAGTTTAATTGGGTCTTACACTTGGTCTCAGTGTCATTTTTTCAAATATTGAGCATCTAGTTTTTTATAAATCATTGTTAAGAGTCAGAATAGCTTAAAAGCCTCGTAAAACCCTTATTCAAACTTGATGGGTAAAACATGATTGGAGATGCATTAAAGATCAGTAATATGGTCATGATAATTATTTTAACATGTATATAACTCTCTCAATATTATTTCTATCCACTTTATTCATACTCTCACTTATATTAACAAGCTTAACATAGGGTTTTTCTTTAATTTTTGATGTGTTCTACAAGTGCAAAGGAGAATTGATAAGTGATAGACATTAAAGGAGGTAAATAGGTACTTATTATAACTCCTTATATTAATTAATAACCATATATAATCATTTAAATATCTTTGCTACATAGTTCACTACAGATAGTCTTGGACAAATAGTGAAAATGATAAGTAACTACCTAGTGAGAGGATGAGATGTTTAATTTGGGATCTTTATAAGATTTAACTTATGGAGTGGAAGGCAAAGGGGTTATAAAAATGTTTCCTAACACCTATTTCATATATTTTATTTAATAAATTCAAGTCATCTTGGTGACAAATATGTTGATTGAGGCTAAGAGAGTTAGTAAGTGACTACAGATAGTGAATCCAAGTGTCAAGAAGAAGGCTATCAATTAAGGAGGTATCTAATGACTATCACACTTTATTTCTAACCTCCCTAATATAGTGCATATGTTTCAATCCTTCCTATTTTAGTTTTAATGAATCAATTGATGCTTCATCATGAAGGCAGTTTTAAGAGGGCTATTTAAGGTATCTACACTAGTTTGAAGAGTTTGTCATGCTTCAGATGGAAAATTGTCCTAGAAGACCTTCATGGTCTATTATCCATTCAATTATAGTTAAATTTAATTGGTATCCAAGTATTTACAATTATATTTTTGACCTTTCCACTTCATTTATTCTTTCTCTCCTTAAATTCTCTATAAATGCAAGCCACTTTGTAATTTATAAGGTAATCCACACCTAGTATGACAAAGCCCTATTGGTTTGAATATTATATTTGCCTTTAAAATAAATATTTGTAATCTAGTTTTGATTTCAATACTCCTTGTCTACATGTGTGAAGTGTTGCATAGTGAAGTGTCTAGTGATAAGTACCTATCCTTTCCTTCTCTTTACTCTTCCATGTTTGATGCAAGTACTTATCACTCTAACAAGTCACATGAAGTGTAATCAAGTGTATTTGCCTTTATTTAAGTGTAAAAGAGTAGAATTAGTGTATTTAATCTAACCTTTTATTCAATCACCTTGATTAGTGTAATGTATATCACCTCCATGTTTGAAATACTGATGTTAGAGAAATAAGGATGTTGAAACTAGTGTTGTGAGTCATGTTTCATAGTGTAAGTGTATGGTAGTCTAGTAGAGATAATTCTAGTGTATCACCTTAGTAGAGTAGTTTAATTTTATGTTTCATTCTATATATTTCCATCCAAGAAATAAATTAGTATAGGTGATAATGAAGCAAAGATAAATATAAGGATATATCCCTTAAACCTAGAGGTTTACCTCTACTATAGGCAACCAACAGGCCTAGAGGTAATACAATGAACCAACAGGCCTAGAGGTAATCCAATGTTTCACTTTAATCTAGAGAAGGCTTGAATAACCATCCCTAGGATGAATTATTGAGTGACAAAATTTATATTACATGTTGTGTGTAAGTCTATCCTTTCATGTATATGTGTATTATTATGCATTTTCAAGCATATTTTTGTGTCTTGGTTTATAGAGGATCCTTTTATTATGTTATCTTGTATTTTGAGTCTCATACTTGAATGTTAGCTTACTAAATTGTGTGTTTTAAATAAATTTTATGGTACTAACTTTTCTATGACTAATTGTGATATATTATTTTGTTTTCCATGGTACTTATTATATTAGGTTTTGTTCCATCAACTATATCATGCTCATACATATACTTTATTGATGCCTGCATTGCTATGATAATTACCATGCATTTATGGGGGAATACTTCTTATGTTTATTTATCTACTATATATATATATCCCTACTAAGGGAACATTTTATGAATTTGGTACATTTAGTCATGTTAATTATCCATATCTTGCTATAATATATGGGTCATTGTACCCTTACTTTCAACTCTTCATGAGTTTATATTTCCTACACCATGTGAAAATTCTATATGACATTGATATTCACTAACGTAGTATATTTTTCATTTATTTATACATGAGTTTATCTATCTTATGTGACCTAACATTAGGGTATATTAGTTTTCTAAATATAACATACTATGGGCATTTACATGCAATATTTAATAATAATTACATGTATTTTATGCAATTTTAAAAATAATATCAATTATATAAAATTTTACTACATGTGATGCTTTTCAATTTATTCTTTTGACATGAGTGATTGTAGGCATAGATTAATCGACTAGTCACTTTAAAATAGGGTATGTATCAAATCATTTTTAGGTGATACTAAGTGAATAATACTAAGAATTTTTTTTATAGCATTATATGGATAATTATAAAATTTATTAAACTATACTTGAATCAAAACATTATCTACATAAACATAAAGTATGAGGAAGTTAAAAAAAATACCCATAGAAGTGGTGGCTATCTCTTGAACTTATCAGAATTTTGTTATCAATTGTATTGAGTGGAATAAGTAAAATAGGAACATTTCTATAAACATATGGTTTTACACATAGTATGTTTATTTGTTACTATGCTCTTATATTTTTATTTTTATTTCAAATTTCAATTTAAATTTCATGTTCAATATGACACTATTATTACATTGACTACTTGTTGAAATTGGCCATTAACTTCAAGTATGTAACATATGTACAATGTAAATAGAATCCATCTAGATCATCATTAAATCCATCCACCCTTATATAGATAAGATTTTATGTGTTTCAATAATTTATATTTATATTTTGATGCACACATGAATTCATTTGATACACGTATAAAATTAAGGGCATTGTATAGACACCTAATTTAAGGAAAAGATAATTTTCCATATTTTATCACACTTGGTCCATGTAAATAGATATGGTTAATTTTAATACATCTTACCCTTTTTTAGGGCTGAGTATCATCATCCCTTAACATAGGTCTTCCTCATATCCAAAATTTATATTCACTTTTATGTAATGATAGCATATCCATTTAATGCATAAAATTTGACCACCTATAGTTTTACTATTCATTTTCATTCATATGACCCTAGATTCTCCCATAGTTTCCAAAATATTATTTTAGTGTATTTTCATATGTCCTAATCAACATGTGTGAATTTTTTGATTGTAATTATGGGTATTTAGTGCCTAAATTGTAGAATTATCATATATTTTATAGTTGGTACCTATGTAGGTGTGCCTTATAGGAGTTTATATGTATAAAAGTACCCTTATTCATTTATCTATCGATTATCCATATTAAATTTTTTTATAAGGTGAGTCTCTGAATCCTTATTATATAGAGACTTATTAGGAGGACATCACCATTGATTACTATGGATTTTGCATATTTATCAAGCATTGCTTCAATATATTCTTAACTTATTACAATGTCATCATCAAATTATACCAACATAGGGTTTAGGAAAATATTTATGTATCTTCATCTTCATATCTAGGGAAGATAAGGTCCAATACCTTTCTTAATATTCAATTTACATTTAAAATGCCTAGATTAGGTCTAATTCCAATGTGCAAGTTATGTTGTGTAACTCATTTGAGGTTTATCAACCAATAATTTGTTTTTTCTAGTTAATTGGAAAACTAAGTCAATAATATATATAAATGTATCATTTCTACTCTTAAAATTAATAAAAAATGTATATAGAAGCAAAACATCTTGAGGAAAACCTACATATAAAAATTCAACTATTAAAAGTAACAGAACACAAACAATAATAAGACACAAAAATGTGTGGTAAAACATAATCAACATAAGTGAGTGGAAATCCACCACTCCCACTAGGATATAATAAACACATCTTCCAATTTTATCAATATCTAGTTATAGATCCAAATTTAATGCACATGTCGTTATAGGGTTGTATAGTCTATATCTAGATTCATAAATCTAAAATTAATAAAGGTTTGACTATTTCAACTCTTTTACCTTTTTTATTTTTCATTGCTTGTTTTCAAAATTACAAATATACATGCAATGTGAAAGTAATGTTTAACATTACTCAATATTAGACCTTCCTCATGCAATCATTTTACCTTTTAAATGGTAATTCACCTAAAAATTAGGGTAAAATAGTAACCATGGTCTTAAATGTAAGAACATAACTTCTATTATGTTCATTCACTCCTTGTCCAATTTTAAATAATTTCACAAATGTAACCTTCTAACTAATTTTAATTTTAAAAATTATTAAATACATCTTCAACTATAATTTTGAATGAATTTATAGATCCATTTGGAAGAGCATGAAATAATCGATCACACATATTGTAGTGCCTTCCAATCATATGAGCCTCTAGTGATAAAATGGTTATAAAATGGAGATTTATCATTTTATTTTAATAATATCCTCAAATAAAAAAATTTGAAACATGAAAAATGAATTGTTAGTTGAGTTTGAATTGTAAAATTTAGCCATTGTTTAATGGGAGAACATGTCCATAAAATTCAGACACTACCAAAGATCTAGATAGTCCTAATGAGTGGCCTTCTAAGTTTGGATCAATCTGACAGTGAGTTTAGCTTACTTGGAATGAATAACATGAGTATTTAGTATCAAAATTTCTTAAAGTTGAAGATCATCCACATAGAAGTAGAGGAATAATGGTTCAATATCATGGGATTAGGCATGAAATAAGTGTGTATATAAGGATGGTCACAAGTTCATTATTTTAGTATTAAATTTTAATTTAAGTGTCTACATTTCCCATCCTTTTATTATAATAATGCATCAAAGTGAAAGTATTAGAGTAAAATAAAGAGATTTATACATGATATTACCTGTGTTGATTAGGCTTAGATTTATGCCACAAGCTTAATTAGTATTAATGAGAAAACCTACAATTAAACATGTATGAATCAATCTTTACTAAGGATGGAAATATGAAAGTGAAGACAAGAAAACCTATAAAATAAATAACAAGGTATGAATACACCTATTTGGGTACATAAACCATTATGTTTTATGGTGTAAAAATAGTGATTATAGAGGGTAGTGCTCTTTGAGATTTTATTCTTCATTAAAACACTTATATTTTAATGTGTATTCCTAAATCCTCATTGGAAAGAGAGTCTGCCTAAGAACTTAAAAGGTGTTTAAATCCATCATCGTGCAACTCAAGGTAGTAAGGTGACTTGGAATACTTGTATGAATTCCAATAAATAATTATGGTGTAAATTTAGTTCAAAAAGGTGAATCAACCATTATAGACATAATAAGATTCATTTTTGTGCAAAAATAGTGCAAAAAGAGTTTAATCTAAGTTTGGTCTTTAAAACATAGAGAATGACAAAATTTATCATTAATTCTATGGAACTAGTGTAAACTATGAAATAAAATGATCATGTTCCATGAACATGCCCCTAGTGTTATTTTTGATCATATTGATTCTAATAACTAAGAAAAATTGACTGGAGTTTTGAGTAAAATTGCATGATATTTTGTAACACATGTCGTACATGATGTCCTTAATCTAAGAAAAAATTTGTGATATCTTGTGCATAAATCTAAAATATAATTATGATTAATTATTAAAACTATCTTAAAAATTGAATATGATTCTATAAATTCTATAAACTATTATTTTTGACTTCTGGGATGGAAGTGTATTGTTATGGACAACTACGGCCTAGAATTTTGTCTAAATGGAGTATTGTTGTCTAAAAGTGTTTTATGATTATAAAATAAGTATGGATTGTGATTTAATGAAAAAATATTATATTTTCCTATATGTGTCATGATCTATTCCATCATAGTCTCTAAGTCAAGCCATTATATATGCCCCCTCTTTTGAGGTGAGTTGTGAATCCTACATAATAACTTATCTCAAAATAAAAATTTAAGAAAATGATGTTATATAAAAGTTTGAAATATGAAGTAATATTGATAAAATTAGAGACCATGGAATCATATTGATATTTTGAGAAAAATAGTAGTGCATGATACATGTATAACCAAACATACATAGTGTCATATTTATATAAATTTTAGTAATTAGGAACACAATGAATAAATGATCAATATTGAGTACTTTAAATTTAATTGAACTAATCAAAGAAGATGAATGATGTGGATCATTTCATTAATAAACTTGGGAGATACATGATATCTATCATGACATCACAAACTAAGTAAATAAATAATGTAAGAGTCATGTTCATGGTGCATACACAAAGATTAAATCAAAAACACACAAAAAATTAGAGGACAAGGGACCACATACAAGGGGCATGTTCAAATGTCACACACACACTTATAATCACATAATAATGCTTAGAGCTAAAAACAAGGACATGTTCAAATGTTCATAATCCAGAGAAAGGAATGCACACAAAACATGAAGAAAATATGAAAAAAATGATAAGCATGCATGGATATGTGAAATCTACCTATAAAATTAATTTTTAATATTAGTATACTAAAAAACTCAAGTATTTAGTAGCACACCAATGTAAGTGAGAAATAATGATAGATATTTTGAAATGTATTGAAATGAAGTATGAATGATAGGGATAGTCAAAGAATGATAAAACCTATGTAAATTATTTTCACAATGAATTTCATTAATGTAAAAAATATGTATAAGTCTTATGATTAGTTTTAATCTCAAATAATAGGGCCTATATTCACTTGGAAAAGTTTACTAAAATCAGATAAGAGCGTAATGCATGACTATCTAGGTTAGAGTAATTTTGTGTATGTGTAATTTTTTGATCTAATAGATTATCACCACCTATAATTAAATTTTGAGGTTAAAATATATATTTTTTACAACTCACTCATGTACACATGTTAATCATATTTGATATAAAAATAGATATAGGGAAGTATATATTAAAGCATAATTTAACTGATGTTAATGAACTAGACATATAATGCATAGGTCCTAACTTTTTAAATTTTATAGAATGTTTTTTCTTTGCATTTATAAAATAAAAAAATAACATACTAACCAATTATTCCCTCAATATTTTCACACATAATATGTATTTTATCTATCATAAGAGGGATGACCTCTTGCAAATGGAAAGTATCATGTCAAGTGAAGGAACTGATATCAATTCAAATTATTAAAATTGATCTAACTTTGTAACATAATTTCCATTGTCATGATGATTTTTTTTATCATATTTAATATGTTGTTTATCATTGTGAGCTCTAAGACTCATATGAATCCATTATGGAGTTTAAAAAGTATGTGTTGGTGTTTTTTGTAGAAAACTCTTAATGCCTTGTAATATCAATCTAGTATTACTAGAGTAGAGAGTGGTTCTCTAGAATCTATGAAAAATATATAATTAAGTTCCCACTGAAGGATAGGTATCCTTGGATAATGTCCTCTTTCTTATATATTATCTAAGTTGGTTGAACCTTTTTAGGTTGCTCAACTACAATCTTCTGTGTAGGAATAATAGCCTTAGATTGGAGGGGGTATTCATATGGAATACCATGAGATATAATAACCTCATTATAAAAAATATTATATATATATATATATATATATATATATATATATATATATATATATATATATAATATAAGGATCTACACAAATCTATTTAACCCAAGTATGTCCCCATAATATATTGAAGACTCCTGCACTGGGTACTATTATAAACTTGGTGGCCACATTATTAAACTGACATGTAGTGGTAATGTGATATTAACAATAACACTCTTAACCTGACCATTGAATCAATTGATTATTATTTTTTGTGGGAAATATATTCATAAATATGTATTTAAGATGAGAGAGAATTGTGATAGTGCACATATTCAAACTTCAACCATGACACTTTGTATAGGTTGATGATCAATATAAGATCAAATGATTAAAGAGTGTAAATCAACATCATCATCAACTATCTTATGCTCTGAAAAAGTGTTGATTGGTCTAGATATAATTGAATTAGAATGTGTACCACTGCTGACATTTAAATTATGTTGTGTCTTTGTATGAGGATGATAAGAAACTAATGGAAAATATACATTGTATATGTAATACACATCTAAATTATTTAACATCTCTTCACCTATATTATTATGGAAAGGATCACTAAATATTTTCATCATTCTATTATTACTTGGTTATACATTTTTGTTATTGGTAGATGTACCAACATTAATGTGTTTTCATCTATCAAATCTTATGTCTTAAACTAATGCATCTATTAGTAGTGTGCCTTGGTGCTCTATGAAATTAAATTAAATATTTTTTAACAAATACTTTTTGAAGAGGATTAATCACATAAACCTCTTTAATGGTAGGTAGTGATATTAATTTACATTCCAATAACTTTTATAACAATTTATAGGGATCTTTTGGTAATTTGATAAAATATCTCCTTGGTGGAGATGATAATACATTTCATGGAGTAAGTTATAAAAATACACTCACTATCATATTTGTATTATTATTTTTTTCATGTGGTCTTTCCTTGTATGATGCCTTATATTATTTCCATGAGAATTAGAAATTGGGTTGGCTGCATACTTTAGCTTATTCATTTCTAACAACTTGATTTCTATTTCCTTAACTATGTGACATAAATATGTGAATGATAGAAACTTATTAAACATAATATATTTATGTATGTGTGTAATAAATATATGTTTGAATGTGTATTCAAACTCTTTATATATGGGTTTATCATATTGGATAACATGATCTTGTATTCTTGTTTGAGTTGATCAATATAAGAATATGAAATTTAACTTATATTTATTGAGAAATGTGCAAATAAAAATATTTAAAATGATTTAATGCATTCACTAATTTATTTGGTATATCATAAAAACATCTTTGAGCATACTCTTGTAAAATTTTGGGAAAGAACTTGGTCAATAACCTATCGTTGGCTACATAGTCCAAACATGTTTCATGAAATAATATAAAATATTACTCAGGGTCACCTTTTCCATCATAAAATTTAAGACTTATGTGACACAAATCCACTTGATAAAATATATAGTAAAATATGTTGAGTTAGTTGAGTATGCAATAAAGTCTATGAATTAAGTGCCTGATTAGTTTTAAAAACACTTTGTTCCATTTGCAATACCTTAGATTACAGAGCTATAATAATCTAAATAATGGAATTTTAATTAATAATATAATGTGTGAGAACCAGTGGTGGTGTCTCAAATTACTAAGTAGGAGTTGGCATATTAATCTAAAACCCTTGGGGTGCCCCCATAATAGATGGCAGTATAAAAATTATGTCCAGTGATATCCCATGGCAGTGAAAGTTTTAGATGTATTAGTCATGCTTGCACTTTTTATGTCTAAAAGAGTGTTATTTTTTTTATTATCCTAAGGTTTTTCAAAAATTTATTAATGAAATTTATTAATAATTTATAATTTATTAAGCTCTAGTTGTTCATCACCTATAGGTGGAAGTACATATCAATTCTCATCTTGAGAGATAAAGTTTTCTTGATTATAATTTTCATGTTCTGATGTATTGTCATGCACTTTACATATTTATTTTGTGAATTAATATACAAAGGTTATGATATACCCTTTTTATTATTCATATTATGTTCCTTATCAAAATAAATATGAGTATGTTCAAGATGAGTACCACTTTGTCTAGAACTTATTCTAAGAGATTTAAAAACAAATTTCCTAGATTACTTAAAATATGAAATAGAAACTTGGAAGATTGTTGTTAACAAAAATTTACAAAATATGAAAACCCTATTAAAACAATTGGAAACATAAAAAATAAAGAGATAAACCCTCGCAACATGGATCGTATTCAATTAATAGATGGGTTCACCAATATATTTTTATCAATAAATATAATTTAATTTAGATAAATGGTTGTGTATATCAAAATGATAATATATACAATAAATCACCCAAATTGATATGGAACTTATTATTTTTAGAAATATGTTACATGGGGGAAATACCAAAAAGGGATGACTTGGATATAAATTAGATATATAGGACTATGGTTGTGACTAATAAATTTGATGAAGGCCTATAATAGGCTATTTTAAATTAGGAACAAACATTTACATCTATCTAGGATAAGGCTACACTATTTAGACTAAGACATGACATATTTTAATCTATAAGGTGCATCGACATCCAATAGGAGTTTCTCTATGTAAAACATCTATCAGATGTGTTATTGATTGTTAATATTATGTATGTATTATGTGTTGTTGGGTCTATTTTAAAAACTATTATGTACCTTTTCTTCACTTGGAATTATATCTCAATAGACAATGAGGAATACATGTAATAAATATGAAAAAGGGGTCAGTGACTAAATTTGTGTCTGATTTCAACACCCCCTATGTTGAGTGCTTCCTAAATGCCAATACTCTAAAAAAGGATCAAAATCCATGTAGTTATCCCATGATATGGTGGTGTTTGTGAAGTACTAGTGTAATTTTATGTGTTAGTGAAATTGTAGGTAATTATGTGTTTTAATAATGACTTATGACCTTGGATGGATATTCAAACTTAGCTAAGGGATACTAAGGTTACATGGAATTAGAATTTGGAAGAATAGAGGATTTATTCTCAGTGAACAATTAGATGTTTTAGTGCCTTTTAATCATATGAGCCTCTAGTGAACAAATTGTTATAAAATTTAGATTTATATTTATCTTGTAAGAATTTCCTCAAATGGAAATTTTGAAATATAAAAGATGTCTCATTAATTGAATTTGAAATTTATAAATCAAACATTGTTTGGAAAGAGGATAAAATCAATGGATTTAAACACCATTGGTGAGTAGGATAGTCCTAAAGGAGTGACCTTATCTGAGAAATATATATATATAGCTAATCTATAAGTGTGAATCAATCTAACAGTGAGTTTAGGCCACTTGGAATGAATGATATGAATATTTAGTGTTAAAATTGCTTAAAGATGAAGATTATCCACAAATAATTAGAATAATATTTGTTTAATACCATGAAATTAGGTATGAGCCAAGTGTGTATAAAAGGATGGTGAAAAGTGAATTTTTATAGCATTAAATGTTAACTATAGTGAATACATGTACCAATAAGACCATCTAAAGGATGAGCCTCCTCAGTTCTAGTAACATAAGAATTATGAGGAGGATAAGCATTTTAAGTTATATGTACCTCAATATTAGTATTGGTTTCTTGTACCACAAGTTTTGGAAATAAATTCAAAAATATGTTAAGCTTTCCATTAGGTGTGTAACCAAATCATTCACAAGTGTATTAAAATCAATGATTTGAATAATTTTGTTCTTTATAATTATTTTATCTTATTTCTAAAGCCAAATGATCTATTAGTTAAATTTTAGATGCATCTATTCCAATGAAAATATGTATTAATATCAAAATACTTAGGTTATTCCTTTGTCATATCAACCTCCATTTTAAGAGGAAGAGATATGAGGTTTCACTCGATTATATTTTATAACACCTTATGATGAGGATTTTATAATTATTTAAACTTTATCCTATGAGGAGGCAATAGGACAATATTATTATTAGGTTTTAAAATTACATTTACTATTATTTTAGCCTCATTATTAATTATAATGTGTGAGAGGGTTAGTCCCAAATTTAGATTGTTCACATAAATTAATGTAACTTCACAGTCATTAAAGTATGGCACATGTCATATAAAGATTGGACATGTTTAAATATAATAGACTCGTGGATAGTGTAGGTAATATTATAATTAATATGTCTTGTTATTCATTATTGGTCATATGATTTATCATTTTTGAAAGTAAAGTACTATAGTGAATCACATAGTTTATACTGAGATCATTAGGTCCTTGCTTGAGTTTTTCAATTTGAGTATATAAAACCTTCTTACTAATAATTATAAATAAGTGAGTTAATAATTAGTCACCCAAATGATTAAAAACATTTATTTATTGGAGAATAAGGTATTAAAACTAAAAAAAATTCTTTCCTTTAGGTTCATAGGAAAAATCTTGGACAATAACTTATTATTAGATGCATAGTCTAAACATGTTGCACAGAAGGATCTAATATGTTGTTTTATATTGCATTTACCATCGAATGGTGTAAGTTTAAATGTGAAAAATCCTATATATAAAGTATAATTATATACATATGGGGCCAAGGGTTGTGTAATAGTATTTGATATTTTTTTGAATGACCTAATCTATGAGAACCTTGTTCCATTAGATTGAACTTGACTTAAAGATAAAATGGTTTTTGTATAAGCACTTGGTTGGTAAGCACATTAAATTGATTATAAATAGGTGGTGTCATGTGATTTTAAATAATAGTAGATGAAAATTATGTGACATAGGGATAACCATGTAAATTTGAGGAGTAACTTATGTTTCCCCAAAACTATGCATAGTATTCACTTATGTAGCCATAGGTGTAGACACATGGATAATAATAATTGGAATAATCATCTAAACACCTATTATATGATATATGCCTCTAAAATTTATATTAATATCATTAAAGAGTTTTTATTTTTCCTTATTTGTGTTTTCCTTAGCATTATTTGCATTCTTAACCTCTTAAAGGATAATATTCAATATAGTATCTAACTATTTATGTTACTAATTTTATTTCAAAAAATTTAAATTATGGAAAGTTGTTTAATATATACACCATAAAGCTAATCTTCATGTGTTCTACCGTGACATTAAACATTATATTTAATATCATCTCCATAATAATTTTCAATATCAAGTATAACATCGTTGACAACACATTTATCTACACCTATGCATTCTTCATCCATGTGTGTATTAAAAGAATAAAAAATTTGTATTTCATCAAATTGATCCATTTTAGATGACACACAAACATTTAATTGTATCAAATTAATATTATTACGATAAATTATAACAACACTTAACCTATCACTTTTTATTATAGGTAAATGAGCCCTAACATCCTTAGATGGCATAGGATGTATGCCTAAAAGTAATAATAAATCCTAAGGAAAAGGAAAATTTTTATTTTTGTACCTAAGGGAAATCAAAAATTAGATTTGAAGTTTAAACCCTAATAAAGGATAAATATAAAACCCTATAAAATGAAACACTAATACTAAGGTAGAAAATACCTAGGGTTTTCTTTACTCAAGTCCATGATCTAGTTCACTAGTATTTATTACTTATTTTGAATTAATATGATCTAAAAAAGTAAAACTAGAGTAAATAAAAATGGCATAATAATGGAAATAATACCTTAATTTTAAATAGGAAATGGATAAATTTATATTTCATATACAAGATTTGATATTAACAAAGCTTAATGGAGATATGTACTTAGGTTATTTATGTATTTTTTTTCTCATGACACTTGTCCCTTATCCTAAAATTATCCTTTAAATTATTTGTCACTAATAAAATCATGAAACTATAATTCAAAACATTCTTATATATTGTTGGTAACAATGACACCCATATGGTGATTGGAGATGTCTTGTCTCTATTTGAAGTATCCCTATAAATTGCGTAGGTATATAACTCCTCAAACTAATATACTTTTGCCTATAGATTATACCTATACATATGATCACCTTAAATCTTGTGATTTTTTATCTATTTTATTTTTCTTTCTTTTGAAACCTTAATATCATTTTTTACTAAAATATGACACTTGAAAAATGGGTTAGTATGTTAGGTTGGATAACCCCAACCACTCCTAATTAAGTGACTAAATTTTCCTATATTCCAATAATATAAATATGGCTTAACTCACACATAGTTCTTCCCCCATATGGGTGTGTGTGTGTAAGATCATGATCAATATAGAATACAATGCAATGCTTATATTTTGTTACTTGACATTGTGCAAATTTTACCTCCGTGTGTATTTATACTTGGCCCTAGAACTACTCTTTTGAGACTTTTTTATAGTTTCACACATTTTTGATAATGTATCAAGAGAGTCTTATTTGATTTCATGATGTGATTTCAAATTAGTGACCAAGTGAATATAAACCTAAGATTGGATTTTTATTTATAGCTTACTATATAATATTTCCCACTATAACTAACACATGAAATAACTCTATGAAAACCTATTGGAGACTTATAAATTTGGAAAATAACCATTAAATTTTTGTGGGCATTATCGATAAAAGGTGAAGACATACAGTAATTTTAACTATTCAACTATTGTTGATAAATTTGTAGAAGTGAAAATTAGTTATTTGGAATATGGTGAAGGTCTATCTAGGATTTAGGAATGTTATTACATAGACTAGGTTGATCTTGAATAAGTGTATCTAGTAGATAAATTTAGACAAGACAATAGGTGAGTAAAGGGATAAAAGGAAAGTGGAATAAAAGTCACATGTGTATACATTGTTAAAGTATTTTAGTGTCAGTAAATGCATCAAATTTTCATTATTTTATGAAATTATTATTATGTACCAGGTAGGTGTTTCACAAGGTTTTTTTCATTATAACTAATTTCATGAGATGTTTTTTAGGTTTATTTTACAAGATCTAATGATTATGTATACTTGTGTGGAGATTATGTATGAAAATTACATAAGGTTATCAACATGTGGGAATGATGGCAAATCTACTAAGGATATTATACTTAGTTTAATTACATTATAATATTATGGAGTGATGCACATTAATTGAGTTGTATTAAGGTGATGTGAAGAGCTATGAAACATTTAGAGTTATGAAATTTTATCTAAAGGTGTTTAACACACTTCTATAATTGTATATTTTAGATTGAAGAAGTTAGACATGTATTGGTAATAGTATGACATGGACATGTTGAGGAGTGTTACTTATTTTTAACATGGTGTAGTAGTTGGTGAATGCATATTATTATATTGTGTGTATGTTTCAATTGGAGTTACAAATAAATGAATTTATTTTAAAGATGTGTAAGTGAATCATATTTCTAACAAAAACTATTAAATTTTGAATACACATGGTAAATTATGTGCATTTTAATACATAATGATGTTTTATTTGAAGGTTGAAATACCTTGAAACTTGGTTTAGTGTTGTATAAGGGTCCATTTTATATTATATTCAAGAAGGTTATTGTGCTAGGTTTTTTATGCAAAACGTTTTCCTAGGTGAAAATTCAAGTCTATGTATGTGGTTATATTTATTTATTCATGTGTAATATTTGCATAGATGAACTCCCCTCTATTTTTTTTTGTCATGCATGATTTAATTCCCAACATATAATATTAGAGCTAGGTTGTGATATTTTTATAATTTATAATAACTTACAATTAATTATTTAATTAAAATGATATTTTTCACAAGATAATTTTGTATGAAGATATGACTAGAAACATAAAAATAGAAATTAATAAATTTAATGGTCATAATTTTGAGTTATGAAAATTAAATATGGGTAGATATATATTAGTGGATTGTTATAATATACAAAACACCCAATGAAATGAAATCAAAAGAATGGGAAATTTTTTATAGGAAAGTGAGAAGTTTTATCAAATTATGTCTAGTAGATTTAGTGATACTAAATATCTCGATTGAAAATAATATGAACCTTTTATGGGATAGGTTTGAAATGTTGTACTAGGCCAAGTAATTAGTATACAATATTATCCTTATAAATGATTGACCATGACTTATTTATAGAGAACTTTAATTCCTTCAACACTATGGTAAATCAATTGTCATTCATGGATGTTATCATGAATGATGAATAAATATATATCGCATTGTTTTGATCCTTTCTAGATTTATGGGATAATCTAGTGATGGATATCACTAATAACACATAATATTAAAATATATAATATGTGTTTAAAACACTATTTTTAGAGGAGATGAGGAAAAATTATGTGTAAATATTATAGACAAATGAATACATGACCTTATGAAGTTTCTCACAATAAATAACCAAGTAGAAGACTAAGGATAAGGGATTGAAGTATATAGAAATATCCAATACTCTAGATAAATATTTTAAAAAGTGTGTGAGATATATAAATATGTGTCATTTCAAGGACTATAGATGAAAAGGTTAGAAATGGAAAACCATAATATGTTGGACAATCCTTGAATGAAAAGGTTTATATTGATGGAGAGGAGGTGTATATCTCACAAACTCAATCTTGTATACAAGCATTTGTGCATGGTTTATTGAATATAGAACCTCCTATCATATTATTCCCAAAGGATGTGGTTATAAAAATATTAATAATTTTATGGTTTTGATGTATTTATTGGAGACAATTCAACCTAAAAGGTTGTGGTAGAGGAACATTGATGCTAAGATTTAGATATTGGGGATAAAGACTCTCCTAGGTGTTTTTCACATTTATAATATTGAAAAGAATATAATATTTATGAGTAATATGAATGATGTCTATGTCTAAGTACAATTCATCAAATACTTGTGAAACTGGTGCATAGAGCCATGGTGATGGAAAGAGGCATGGACATATCAAAAGTGTCACCAATTTTGGATAACTTAAATACAAAGGTTGAGATCACATGAGATGAAGCTTGTGCACACTAAAATATTTTTAAACCAAAATTAAATCACTCAAATATAATATTTCAATAGATAAAAATAAAGTAGAGTAAAACCCAATCTTTCCTTAAGTTTAAAAGATCTCAAATGAGATGAATACATATGGGAAAGTAAGCAAGTAACTCTTCCACAAAAGGCGGTCAATACACCCTCAAAATAGACAAGTAACTCCACAAAATGTGTTCAATAGGGCCAATAATATATTAATAACTCCCATATTATGAATATCCATTCAAGTCAGTTATTTCCTAATCACCCAATCAAGTTGCACACATAATTAAGCTTCTTCATGAAAGTAGGAAAACTCCAAGTGAGGGAAAAAATCCCATAATGAATAAATATGGGAAAAAATAAAACCCATACTTTAATACCCCACATAAGCACAACTTATGTGGATAGTGTAAAAAAAATGGGTCTTGACAACTATGCCTGAGAGGTACCCATGTATAAAGTAATCTCTCATAAAGCAAAGAAAGGGAGAAAACCCATAGGAAAAAATCTTCCCCTAGTAAGAGAGACATGGAAAAAGAGGAGGTTAGAATGACCCCACTAAATATAATTTTACTGCTAATGTAAACCATACCCCAAGAAGATATTGTAAAGAATTAAATTTATCTTAATGAAGGGTTTGGTAAATATATCTACAACCTACTCTGAATACTGGAAAAATCTCAAGTTGATGACCTGACCATGAATAAGCTCTTGGATAAAATTCATGTGAATCTCAATGTGTTTGGTCTACTGGTATTGAACGATATTATTTCATATATGCATAGTACTCTAGTTACCATAATATATGATGGTAGGATACCTAAACAGAATTCTAAACTTGGATAGAATACTTTGAAGACAAATAGCTTTACTAGTTGTGTTAACAACTCCCTTGTACTCTAACTCTATGGATGATGTAGAAATAAAAAATTTCTTCTTACTAGCTCAATTGATAGGACCAAAACCCAAAGAAAAATTATATCCTAAAGTAGACTTGTGATTCTGATTATCAACTACCTAATCTAAATATATGAAACCAACTAAGTCAACCTTTAAGCCAAATTTGTAATGAATCCCAAATCTATAAGAGCCCTGAATATAGTGAAATATACTCTTATATTCTTCCTAGTGTAGTTGATAGGTTTCCTACATGAATCTATAGACAATTCCCATTGCATATGAAATAGCAGGCCTGGTATGAGTTAGATAAATAAGGTTGCTAACAACTATCAATACCAAGTGGCATTGACAAAAGGTGTAGAACAATTAGTCTCAAGATTGACTCTTAATATAAAGGGAGTTAAATATGGCTTACAATCATCCATGTGAATCTAATCCAAAATTTTGAGATCACACTTGGACTTGAAAGTGAAATCCTTGAATTAGACTATGAAATCTTGATGCTGAGAAAGTATTATAAAAGACCCAAGTTTGTCATGCCAAATATATCCTATAGAGTTATATTCACTAATATAATATATGTTGAATAACTCCTTGTGATCAAAAGGTTATCAATATAAAGGATCAATTTTAGTAAATAATCATCCTATCACAAGAAGTATACATTGGGGTCTGAATGACACCTAGTGAAACCTAAAGTAAGGAGGAAGGGATCCACATTATCATACCAATCCCAAGGGGATTGTTTGAGGCTATAGATGGATTTATTAAGTTTAAAAACTAAGGATGAATCTTGAACAAACCCAAATGATTGTTCCAAGTAGATTTCCTCCTCAAGGTCTTTGTGAAGAAAGGCACTCTTCACATCCATCTAGTGTACATCCCAACCATGTGCTTTGGATATATCTAGTGTGAGTCAGATCAAAGTCATCTTTGTCATAGGTACAAAGGTCTTTGAGTAGACAATACTAGACACCTATGATAAATCTTTGGTGACCATTCATGCCTTGTACTTATTGACCAAACCATCTATTGAAAACTTGGTCCTATATACCCATCTATATCAAATCATCTTCATTCCCTTAAGAAGTGAAGTCAAATTCCAAGTGTGATTTTTTATTAAGGAAGAATATTATTCCTTTATATAAATATTCCACTTAGGTATGCCTGAAGCCTCTCAAAATATTTATGGATTTAAAACTAAAGTAAATAAAACATGTGGACCACTCCGATAATCTACTCAAGTATATCTATCATTTTTAGATCCCTTACCCAAGTATCTGCACTCTAAAGTGTCTATCTAGCCCAAAGGGGCTTAGATGTGGGTGAGTCAAGTGTTGACTCCTCATCCCCTAAAACATGAATAGAGGTTGATGTAAAAGACTCCCCATCACTTCCTTCACTATCATAACATGAATAAGAAGAATACCCTAAAATAAGAACCTACTCTAGATGATTCGAGTTTAAAAAATCATCAAGTATAATTGCATCCAATAAAATAGAAGTGTTTTCAAGTGTATATTCTTTAGGACTCTCATTAAATTTAACACTAATCTCTATGAACAACTCATGTGTGGTTGGATGTAGAAGGTTGTACCCCTTAACACCATCTAGATAGCCCATTAAGATGTAAGGCTTGGACTAAGGTTCCATAGCTTTGTGTTTCTTCTTTGATATATGTGCCATAACAGGAGATCCAAAAGCCCTAAAGTGTTCAAATTCAAGCTTCCTTCCATGTCAAGCTTTAAACGGTGTTTTTCCTTTCAAATCTTTGTAAGGAACCCTATTATGAATATGACAAGTATAATTAATGGATCCATCATAATACTGAGGTGCCAAGGACTTGGAGTGAGTCATACAACTAGACATATCTTTCAAGGATCTATTATTATTATCTTCAACTCTATTCTGTCAAGGACTATAAGTAACTATCTACTACAAATAAATCCCCTCTATGGTGTAAAATTTATCAAATATATTTCTAACATATTCACCTCCAATTTTAGTTTAAATAACCTTGATGGATTTCTTAGATTCTTTCTCAGCAAGTTCCTTGAAGTCTTGAAAATATGCAAACACTTCAGACTATTGCTTAACAAATTAGACCCATGTATATCTTAAGAAATCATCAATGAAAGTGAGAATGTACTTATCTCTTATAAAATATAGATTGGGAAAAGGCCCAAATACATCATTATGTACTAACTTCAATACTTTTGAAGCCCTCCAAACTTTACCTTTGTCAAATTTTACTTTGAGATGTTTTCCAAGAGAACAACCCTCACGAAGTCCCTTAGATAATTGGACTCAATTCAAGCCTATGAATATGTCATGTTTTATAAATTTTTCAAGGTATATATAGTTAAGGTGGCCAAACCACTCATGCCATAATTTATTAAATCCATCTGAATGTTATACAAAATGTGAGGTGTATAAACTAGCTTGGTGATCTACCCTTCCCACTACCACTATAAAATCACTATGCAACTCCCTAATGATAATTGAATTTGGTAAAAACTCAACCCTCAAGTCTTTAATAATATGAGTGATTTGATACACTAATAATAGATTGTTTGAAAGAGAAGGAACACTTAAAAAATTATTGAATGTTCTTCCTTTCATTTTAACAAACCCTCTCCCTACAACTAGTCCAAAAGTGTCATCACCCAAATTGATAGAATATATGCTACAAGGCTCTATGGAAGAAAAATCAACTAATGAATATCCCATATGGTGAGAATCACCTGAGTAAATAACCCATGAATACGTTGAATCTACAACTGCTACAAAATCCTTTCCCTTTTCTTTCTATTTCCCCTTTCCCTTTGCCTTAGTATATTCTTGGATTGATGAATTTTGCTTGACAGACTCAAGAAAACCTATGTTTTTCTTCTCTAGGAGATGATTTAGGTTATCTATTTACTTATTCATGAAATTGTGTTCATCATGCATATTTTTATTATAATATGCACACTTAACCTTATCTTTCTTAGATTTTTCATTAGAAGAGGAGGCTTCAATGTTGGTTTTGGTAGAGGTTGATTCTTTCTTCTTCTCTTGATATTTATTCTTATTATTTTCCTTATTTGAAGTCTTTATTTTCCCATTCATATAAATTAGGGATTGAGGATTATTGGACTTCAATGTGCCCATCTGGATCAACTTATCTTACTCTTTGGTTAAGTCATCAATGAAAGCATCTAAATAGGAATTTTCCATGTAGTACCCAAGGCACTTTTGGTGTCATGGAAAGTAGAGAAAAAGATTGAATAATTAGGACTTAGTTTAATAAATAATAATTTGGTCACCTTATTTATTTATCTCACATTCATTCAAATATAATATCAATGACTTGAACTTTGTGAATAAATCTCGAAGGGTTTAAAAGTTGCTAGGACTTAGGCTAATGAGTTCATTCTCAAGTTTATGACCTCTCCTCACATCTTTCCCCCCAAATAGCTTTCCAAAAATGGTCTATACATTATGAGGTTATTTTTAAAGATCTAATTTAAATAGGAGATTGGGTGCTATAGAAATACATAATATCCTATATACTTCATAACATGGTTATACAACTTAACTTTATTTGCATTTGTACTAGGTTCATTTTCATCACCCATATTTATCCTATATAAAACCTTACTCCTTAAAATAATTACCACCATGATTTTCAATTCATGATATTTAAATGGAATTAGTGGGTTGATTAAAATTGAATCCATTTTAGTGATGAGTTGAGTTTTAGTAATAGTGCAAGTTGTTGTTGTTGTAGAAATGAAAGTACAAGTAGAAAGAAAGAGTAACTCAAAATAATGTACATCCCTCAAACTATGAAATGGTGAATAGTAACAAATTTTATAAATAATTCACATTCAAAATATTCTAGGTACAACTAAGAATGCATCTAAATCAACTAGTGAAAATGTCAAAAAGATATGATTTACAATACTAGAAGAGGATGTCAGGTTCAATCGAAAATGCATCCAAGATGAGTACACAAAGTGAGAAATTGAAAATATGAATAATAATTAATCTTTAAATATTACTTTTGTAATATATTTTTTTAATTTAAAAACTATAAAAAAAAATATCCACTAACGATGCTAAACTTGACCGATCCTTGAATATTTTATTTGACCTTATTTTAAATAAAGCTAAAAAAGGTGATTTAATATGATATATTTTTAAAAACTTTAGGGTAAACTTTGAATAAAATTATCTTATTTTGGAATAAACTCTCAACCCTTTTGAAACTATAGGAGTATTTTATGTTTTTTCTTGAATAAATCAATAGAATGGTGGTTCTGACTGGGTGATAAAGAGATTATAATCAACATGTGAAAATGTCATCAATGAGGGTCACTTGGAAATAACAAATAATTAGGTTTGAATAGTCCCCTAAATAAACAAAACTAGTTGAGACCAAATACACAAGTCGATACCAAACATAAGAGATCAAACTTGAGGTTGTATGGAGGCATGTAGGTCTTTTTCAAGAAAATGCACCAAGGAACATCGAACATGATATCACAAAGAAAACACAAAAACTACGGTAATGGCTTCTAATAAACCAAATATGTAAAAAAATTTACTCCACCAAAGATGTAAAATCCCATAAATGGATTGTATACCAAGATTATTTTGTAAATAAAAATCTCATTATTTCAAAATATAGCTTAATAGTAATAAAAAATGAGACATATTATTACCATAGGTGGGTGTAATACCATATCATAGATGTCACCAATTCTAGATAACATGAATGTAGAGGTCAAGTTCACATGAGACAAAGTTGGTGCACACCATAATGTTGTTGAAGTAAAATGAAATCACTCAAACAAAATATTATAAGAGATAAAAAATAAAGTGGATCAAAACAAAATATTTCATTAATTTTAAAATCTCTCAAATGAGATGAGTACATATAGGAAAGTAATAAAGAAACTCCTCTACAAAAAATAGTCGATAGACCCCAAAATAGACTTGTAACTCCTCCAAAAAAAGTGGTCAACATGGAAAGGAATAGATGAGTAACTCCCATACCTAAAATAACTAGTCAAGGGATTTACTTCCTAGTCACCCATTCAACCTACACACATAAGCAAGCTTTTCCATGAAAGTAGGAAAAATCCAAGTGAGGTAAAAAATTCCATAATAAAGAAATATGGTAAAAAAAACCCTAATCTAACAACACATAGGATCTATATTTAGGATTGATGTAGTTACATTAAATAACACATGTAATACCACTATTATTCTTGGGCCTAAGGCTAAAATAAGAACTTATACATTTATTCTAGTAGATGAAATATTACTTTGACATTAGATGCCATGCTATATTAGTGAGAAAGGATTGTGCATGTTATAGAATAAAGATATAGTAAAAAGTGTGGATAATTTTCCTTTGAACATTTACTTTTGAGAAAAAATGTGTGTATATTAATTATAGTAAGGTGAAATTCTTTAAAACTATTGCAGGGGAAAGCATAATGTTACAAGTAATATATAGTGATATTTTTGTATCGGTAGAGGTCCCATCATTGAGTAGGTTTGTCTTTTATGTGTATTTCATAGATGAATATTATCATAATACCTAGATATAGTTTCTCCTTATGAAATATAAAGTTATAAATAAATTCAAGGATTTCAAATCCATATTGGATTTTTAAACAGAGAAGAGCATCAAATTATTTTCCACAGATAATAGGGATGATTACTAATACAAAGAGTTTAATGAATTCTATAGGCATAATTATATTAGAAGGAAAAATATAACTCCATATACCCCATAGTTTAATGGATTTGTAGATTATATGAGCAAGATAATAATGGATAAGGCTTAGAGTATTCTAATTGGTGTGTATTTGGAGCATAAATTTTAGGCTTAAGCAATCTATACTTTTTTCTACCTTATAAATAGATCACCCAAATTAGTGTTGTTTTATAATACTTCATAAGAAGCATGGAATGCTAAGAATCCATGCTTGTGACACGTATTTTTGGTTACAAAGCTTATTCTTACATCCCCAATGAAAAAATGTTGAAACTTGAATTTAAGTTTTCAAAGTTAATCTTTATTGGCTATGCGAGTGGTGTCCAAGGGTCAGTATATGGAATAATGAGACAAATAAGGTGTTCTATATCCAAAATATAGTCTACAAGGAGCTGCATAATGATTATGGGTAAGAGGAACACTATAAATAACCAAAGGAAGAAATTAAAAATGTGAAGGTTGATGTAGATATTTAAGAGTGTGTATCCAAGTATGGTGAAATATATGAAGAGTCATAAGATTCATAGGAGGAGAAGCATATGACTCCAACTCTGAGTAGATCAAAACACATGCACAAAATTATTGAAACTTATAAATCACCATATTTTCTATTTTACATTCTTATTATCAATAATTTATGGTGAAGACCCCAAGGTAATGAAAATGTCTATTAGTTTCATATATAAAATTTTTAGAAGAATGATGTGAAGGAGGAAAAGATGTATATGGATATAAATGAGACTTAAGACATGGTGAAATTACCTCCTTGACAAAAACATGTAGGATACAAGTGGAATAATAATAATAATAATAATAATAATAATAATAATAATAATAATACACAAGGGAATCTATAAAAATATAAATCTATATTGGTATAAAAGGGAATATTTTAGTATTTAGAATTGGCTTTGGTGAGACCTTTTCTCTTATTGAAAATTTTACTTCATATACGATTACTTTATATATTATCATCGCACTTGATCTTGAGATAGATCAAATGGAAGTTAAGATAATTTTTATATATATGAGCTTGAAGAAGGGATGTTTTTATCATAAAAATAAATATTTAAGATAAAAATGGGATAATTCTTAGTGTTTCATGTTGAACAAGTCCTTGTATACTTTGAAGTAATCACCCAAAATGTGGAATCATAAATTTGATAGCTATGTGGTTAGACTTCACCTTGCACACATTAATTTTTATACTTTTGTTCACTATAATGAAAGGGTTAATAATTTTTTCATCGTATTCCTCTATTTTTATTACATGACATTAATAAAAAATTAAAAATGCATAATCAATTAGGAAATAGTCAACTGTCTGTGTAGTTTGATGTGAAAGATCTTAGTATTGAAAGCTTCATCTTGGGCATGGAAATAAAATGAGATATTGTGAACAAGAATATATAGATAAAATAAAGTATGTTGAAATGGTATTTTAAAGGTTAATGATTCAAAAATAAAACTTGTGCACATGTATAATCATTAGGACATGAAAGGTCTCTGTGTTGAAAGAATCATCTTGGGCATGGAAATCAAATGAGATTGTGTGAACAATGAACTTTATATAAACTATAAAAATTATGTTAAAATGTCATTTTAAATGTTGATTATGTAGTAATACAACCCATGCACACACCTCTTATAGTTGTTTAGAAGCTATTAATTTGAAATGTTGAAAGACACATGACTAGTTGGATGACATGAGTCAAGTTATGCATGTGAGTACATTGGGAAGCCTGATGTACATAATAGTACCTACAAGACCTAACATTTCAAAATCAATGGGATTAGTTAGTATATTAATTTATAATCTATGAGAGGATAATTTTGAAACAATAAATAGGATGGTCAAGTATCTACATTGAACATCTGACTATGTGATTTTATATCAAGGTTCATTTGGTGAAGGAAAGGATATGGATCTACGGGGTTTTATGGGTTCTAATTGGACTAAAGATACTTATTTTATTAGGTATACCAGTGTGTATGTGTTCAATATATTTATTGTATTTTTTATTTATATGAGCAAATGATAGAATAATGTTGCGCTATCTACCACTTTGTTTTAATAGATCACAACTCGTCATGCAAGCAAGGAAGTAGTGTGAATTCAATTTTTTTTCTTTTTTCAAGTTCACATAGAAGGATAAAAATATAAATTATGATATTAAAATCACAATCTATCTATAAAATAATCTTGAGTATCATTCTAATACAAATCATGTTGATGTATTATATCATTATGTAATGGAAATAATGGAAGAGAGAAAAATATATAGAGATAATATGGACATAAAGGTAATTTTTTTGGATTCATTGAACATGATAATATGTACTAAGAAGTTATCTTGGTGTAGGAAGGAGATGGTCATGGTTGCATAATTTTTATAAGGGATGAATATGTGCTTCCTTATTCTGAGTGTTTAACAAGTGGAATATTGTTATGAAATGTCTAAACATTTTGTGGTTTTATAAAATAATAATTATGTGAAAGAGATGTGTTGCACAAGGTATTTTTTGAAAACAATGACTACATGTGATGTTACACAAGTTAATTTTGAAAAATGGACTGGTTGTGTAAAATTGTGTGAATACTAATGATTATGGTATATCTACACATGATATTATTATCAATTTAATTACATTCTAGGAGATTAGAGAGTTGTGCATAGAGGTTGAGTTGTAATAAGATGGTGTAAGTATTTGTGCAACATGTAGACCAATGACATGTTATCTACAAATATTTCACATGATTTTAGAACTATATCTATTATAATAAATAATTATTGGCAATATTTTTATGGAATTCTAACACAAACCTGTTGAGGAGCATTACATGTTCACTAGGTGCAATATATGGTGAATGCATATTCTTTTATTGTGTGGATTTTACAAGTGAAGTTCATGATAAAATCATGATTATTAGAATTAATATTAAGTGAATCATATGTGTAATAAAGTATTTTTAATTATTAAAATACAAAGCATTTTATGAAGGTTGTATTACCTTGAAGCCTAGTTAATTGTTTCAAGGTAGTCTAGTTTATGTTATAATAAGGAAGGTTATTGTGTTATAGTTTTTATCCAAAATGGTTTTCCTATGTGAAAATTTGATTATGTATATGTTCCTATCTTTATATTTTCCTATGTAAGATTCACTAACTTAACTCTCATATGCCTTTTAACTTTTATTCACAAGTTAACTAAGTTGATGTTACCAAAGTTTATAATACCAAATTTAGACACAGCATGTAATACTTTCATTGGACTTTCAAATAATTTAAGGTTGAAATGTAAGGTTATGTGCATCCATCAAATCATAAATGAAAGTAAATATTTACAATATTTTGTGTTTGAAAACACTTTATGTAAGAAACAATATGCCAAAAAAATGTGGGATCATACATAATGTACATAAAATATTTTAAAATGTTTCTCAAAAATATTGGGTCACATCAACTAAATTAAATGAGTAATAATGAAAAATATGGAAAATACACAAGGCATCTAATTTTTTTGACAATTTTTTTCAATTAAATGAGGTTACATAGACTGCAATGATTGAAGTATGTGCAAAAAGTGGATTTTAAAAGGATGTGCTCAAAACCTTTGAATAATGAATCCATGTGTGACATACCCTAACTAAATTTATAATGGAAAAAAAATTTTAAATACCATAATAAACATGTATGTGAAATGCAGAGTATACACAAGGAATCTAAATTATTTTTTAAAAATGTATTAACAAAAGATGGTCGTATTGGATTCAATGTTGAAATTAGTAAATTTGGTTATCTTTTGTGAAGATTTAATAATATTAGCATTAATTCCTAGCATGTTTGTGACTTAAATATATTACTTTCATCATACATTCATATTGGTTATGAAATTGAGGGAATTTACCAATATTAACAATCAATTTGTCACTATAATTCATCTATTTATTTGAAAAAAGTCTTAAACCTAATTTTGTATTGATATTTTCATATGTATTTATTGTTTTTTATGATATATATGAATCGTTGTGAACTTTTATAGTTTTTCATGAGTTGTGATAAATACTATAATGTAATTATTTGACATGTGTAATATATACCAAAATTTTTAATAAATTGAAGAACCCCTCAATGTGTTGGCTTATATTTTATTCTTGTTATTTAAGATACTTCATGTAACTTATAAAATTTAATCCTATTTTATAAGAAATAGTATAATTTTATAGCAAGGAAAAATCATTTAAGATGATGTAAGGTAAAGGTGATACAATTTATAAACTAGTATAATATATCAAACCTTAAATAAAAATATTTGATAATTATTTAAGAAACATAAATATAGCATATATTTTAGTTAAAAGAGTAACATATGATGCTAAATTTTTTACATACCTATATGAGGTAAGATCTTGATAGGCATAATGAATTATTACCTGCATATTTCTTAGTGAAGGTGTGTTGGGTGATGAATCTTGTAAGAAAAGGGAAGAACATTTGAGACTTGGCTTGTAATTGAGAAATATTAAAACCTTAAAATTTGAAGCTCTATTATATGTAATTAATTTCTATTTATTATCAACTTTTATTAGATTGCTTTATGTAAATGATGATAACTAACATATTGGACCTTGATAGACATGTATTTGGGTCTCTTTTTAATTTATAATTTAATAACTTGAGAACCTCTACACCTTATAACTAGAAAAATTTGGCGTGGGATATGTGTGTGTGTGTGTGTGTGTGTGTGTGTGTGTGTGTGTGTGTGTGTGTGTGTGTGTGTGTGTGTGTGTGTGTGTGTGTGTGTGTGTGTGTGTGTGTGTGTGTGTGTGTGTGTGAACCATTAGAATTAATTGCATTTGTATTTTAAACTCACACCTTATTTTTTATTTTAAAGAGAATATGAATCCACTACTTTGCCATTATTATAAATTCATAAAACAATATTGCTATATGGATATGACAAATGTTAAATATGGTATAATTATATGGATTTTACCTATTTTCCCAATGGAAACAATGTATTAAATTAGTACTTTTGATTTCAATATAAGTATTATGGGCATAAAATTGATTTTGATGAATTATATAAGTATGTACATCTTTTCAATATAGGTAGGGTAATATGCCTTCATAGTAAACAAGCTTATCATATGTATACATTATTAATTGTATATTAATTGATACAACTAAAATATCTTTTAATAATAATTTGTTTGAAAATGTTCAAACTTCTAAAATAGTTAGACTAAATCACGAACTGTAATAATTATTAGATTTTAAAAAAAAAGCTAGATTAAGATGACACATATAGTATTTGAAAAATTAAAACATTAATACATATATGTATTTAACACAATGATTATAGGATATGTAAAACATGACTACAACAAGGATTCCCTATAACGCATAAAACCTTAACAAAAAAATGTATCCATCAAATATTAAAGTCTATGATTTTTTAAAATAATTTAAGGGGAGTCTTACCATAGTTTTAGATTACATTTCCTTCAATAATTTCATTATATTTGTTACATGTGAATAACATATTTTTTATAAATCTTCTTCTACTTTTATACAATGTATTTTACATACATGCTAGGAAGGTCACAAGTACACTTTATCCATAGCTATAAAAGTTAAGAATTTCAATGAAATAATCCAAGTGAATAATAACTCAACAAAAATCATCCACTCTATTAAATAAAATGAAACATCCAACTGTGTTTTTAATAGTTTTAATATAGGTCAAATTTTTAGATTTTTATCACTTACATTTAGGGACTAAATTTGATGGTCGACCCTACTTTTCATATAAAAAAATTATGAGAGTTATGTATTCAAATTTTCACTTCAAATACTACTATAATTAATTATAAGAGGTAGGAACATTAGAGACATTATATATATTTATCATAATCCTTCACAATTTTTGATCGTCTATCAAATATGTCACCTCACATTTATTACTATCTTTAAAAAAAATTAGTTGCATTTTATGAAAAAATGTAAATATGGCCATAATCCTTTCTCATATTTCTCAATTTTAAATTATTTTATGCATTTTTTAAAATTAAAATGAAATTTGATTTGAAAAAATGTCACTTATAGTTTCCATCCTTGTGATTATTTTTCCTAAACTAGAAGTATTATGTAAAAAATATCATTTTTGGAGGGTGGAAAATTTGAGGATAACACTAAAAAATATATTCCTTTTATACAAAAAATAGATAACACTCTAAAATTTTATCTTATTCCATGATTAACTTAAAAATAAATAATAAAATTTTAAAAATTTAATAAAATATCAACATAAGAATAATATTTAATAATAAAATAAAAGATTTTTTTTAAAAATATTAATGTGTTTCATGAATTATTACCCTTTTTACACCTAATTTTAACCAATCGAATGCGCACATGCATGCGCGCGCACGCACACACACACACAACACACCCCCCCCCCCCCCCCCCCCCCCCCCACACACACACACACCAAATACAACATTATTTTGATAAACATATATTATATTTTATACTTTGACCCTAGAAATAAAAAAATAAATAAAAATAAATAATAAAATAAAAAAATTTAAATAAAAACATAAATATATAATTATAACTACATAATAGTTTTTTAATGTTACTAGATAGTGCTTAAATTTGTAAGCAATTTTTTTCCAATTCAAATGGAAATTCAAGCATTCCAAATTATTTTTTGATATATACTGATTGGAATCAAGGAAATATTTTTTCAACGCCATTATTCCCAAATAAAAATGGCATCCACATTATAATATTGTATATAGTAGTAGACAACATAAAAACTTAGCAAAACTTTGTGACTTTTAAAATTTTATAGAGGCTATTTAATTGAAAGGATGAAGAAAAAATATTTTGATAAACTAATGTAAGAGAAGAATTATTACAAAATATAACTATATAAAAAAAAAATGGCACACATAAGATACAAAATATTTTCACTTAAAAAAATCCTTTCGAGAAAAAACCTAACATAGTAACCTTCTTCCATATTGCATTAACTAAAATATTTACAGTACAATAATGTCTTTAAAAGTTCAATGTTATCCTAATGTATGTGAGATTATATGTATTCATATCAATAAGTAACCACCTAAGTAATATTAAAATACCATGGGTACCAAAACCATGGTTCCCATTGACTATGGGTCATAACACCACCCCTATAATAAAATAAAACCCCCTACTCAAGGTCGAAACTACATATAAGAATCTAAAAATTTTATCCCAATTTTAAATTTATAGTCAAGATCAATGTAAATCACATAAAGTATAAAACACATTTCTAACATATCCCACTTGTTCAACACTTTACATAAGGTACCACAAATTCATTCTTTCAAAAATTATGGACAACCATGCTCATTGATTTTATGCACCATGAAAACTTATCAATATTCATAGTCTTCACTAATAAATCAACAACATTCTAATCTATGTGATATTTTAATAACAATACCTTCTTTTATTCAACCATTTCTCTATTAAAATGATATTTACAATAATATTATTTGATAGCGAATGATAAGAAGAGTTATTTTCTAAAAATTCTACACCCTTACAAGTTTATATAATAATCCAACATTTAAACACAACTTTTGTATCCATATTAATTCCTTACTAGAATGATTTTTTTACATGTACTCTACCTATTTATTAGATATTAAAAAAACTACTTTCCTTTTGCTCATCCATTTCACTACTCATTCAAACAAGTTAAACACATAATCACTTTTTGTTATTTTATAATCTAGATTTATAGCCAAGTCAAAATCCATAAAGCCTTGAAAATTCATAGTTATATTTCCACTAAGTCTTCCTTAGAAGTAGATTGCATAATTTGAAGTGCCATGCATATATCTAGAAATATTTTTCACTGTAGTCCAATAGTCCTCCACATGATTGGACATAATTATTTTCACACTCCTACTACATGGGCAATGTTAAGTTTAGTGCATACAATTTCACATCATACTTACAATAACTCTTGTCTAAGGAACCCTGAGACATGTCTTTGATTTCCTATTGTGTCTTAGGACATTATTCAATAGAGATATTTTGACCAAAATGAAAGGTAGTACTTACAAATTTACATTCATTTATTCTAAACCTCTATAATAATATCTCAAATATTTCCTCTAATTTAACCATAATTTCTTATTTGGTCAATCTCTTTTGATTTCCATACCCAAAATTAATTTTATAATATTTCCATAATTTATAAAAGACTAAGATGATAATTGATATTTAACCCATTTGACAATTTTATTGTTTTTACCAATTAATAACATGTCATCTACATATAAAACTATGATAAAAAATTTATCACCTTCCTTTTTGAAATGCACACTAGGACTACCTTTACTTCATACATACCTAAGTCCAAAAACATACATGTAAAACTTCTGATTCTATATCCTTGGTGATTGTTTCAAGTTATAAAGACACTTATTCAACCTGCACACTAATTCATCTTTTCCTATCACCTTACAACTTATTAGTTTCACTATGTATATTTCTTCTTAAAGTTCCCTATGTATAACTATTATAGTTACATCCATCTATTTTATTTCAAGATCGAATGTAATATTAATATATAAAATATATATAATTGAAGTTATTTTATTAAAAAAAAATAAAAAAATGTCACTAAGATCAATTCTTTCTACCTGAGAGAATATCTTTACTATCAGACAAGCTTTATACTTATCCATTTTTACTTAAGTAATACACTTATTCTTAAACACCCATTTGTAATCAACATGTTTTATACCAAGAGATAATTTTATCAAGTCTCCTATATTACTTTTATATAAGGACTCCACTTATTCCTCCCAGCCTTCTTACCAACTTATTTTATTTTGATTCAAGTACTTTATTAATAATGTTGGGGTCTTCATAATTAATTGACAAAATTGATAAGAGAAAATTAGAAAAGAAATTAGGTGAGCTATACCTTTCTAGTATTATTCTAGTTTAATATGATCTTCTCTAGACTATATTTTGATATCCTTCATCTTTTGGTTCATTATCCTTTTCTTAATTTTAATCTTCCTCATGCAACTCTCTTTCTAGTTCATCTTCTTCTATTGATTTATACTCAAACATTGATTCCCCCTCTTTTCACTCAACATGCATTTTTTTTTAGTCTTAATTTTGTTGTCCCTTCTATTTTAGAACCACCTTAACTTCTCTAGATAATAAATTATGACTTTTTTTTTTAAAAAAAAATTTTGTATTTATTTATCCTTAAACTCTATAAATTTTTCAGTTATTTAGCATGTATAGAACTTTTATATTTTGTGTGTTGAAACAATAATATTTATGAGGTTACATTGTGGCTTGAATATTAATAAAATAAATAAATTATATATTTATTATTAAAAATAATCAACTATTTAAAAATTAGTTGATGAGTAATAAATTATTATGATTAATTTAAAGGTGAATCGGTTGGTTGTAACTATCCACAACCCTTATAAAGGTGTTTTAAGCTTTGGTGAAATAATATATTTTTATTATTACAACATTGTGATTTATAGGAGTGGTGGTCTCCAAATTTTATGTGAATAATTGTGAAGAAGTGAGGTGAAGAAGGAGTTTACTGAATCTATAAATGGTTCTCAAATAATGGATTAAGTTTTGTGAGTTTTTTTTCTCATTAATATTTTCCCATGTTAAAATTGTGTAATGTGCCTTCTCTTTTATTTATTGAATTATTTAATTGTTATTAAAATTTATGTAATTAATTAGTTTATTTCATGTCATTCATATTAAATAAATATTAGATTCCTTCTATTGTTATTTTGACATGGCATCAAAGTCATAATTTGTTTAACTTGTTTATTGGTAATATGAAATCTTCTTAGAAATTATTAAAATAAGATTGTATTAAATAAATATTGTAGTTTTTTAATTATTTTTAGAATGATTTTATTGGACAAATTATTATATAAAAAATATTGTTTGGGTGTACAAATTTTGATAGAATTTATAATTATATATATGGGGATTATGAATATCATTAAAAAAATAATTATATTAAAAATATAATGATAAAAAATATTATATAAATGTGTGTGTGTATATATATATATGGAAATAGGTCGTACGCCCTATACCACACAATTATTTTTATTTGTTTATATAAAATTAAAAATAAAATGAGTAGGGGTTCAACCCAGGCCATAACCCCACTATGCCATAAATACATGTGCTACCCTTATTTTATGTTAGTTAAAATAAAAAATAAAATAAAACATTGCGGGGGAGGGGGGGATGACCTTGCTTCCACCCCCACACTATTTTACCCCACCTTATCCTTCATTTTTCATTATGGCACTATCGCATTTTTTTAATATAAAAAAATTACCAATAAAAAAATGAATAAATAATATCCCTATGTTTTTTTGGGCTACCTAAAAATTATTAAGTTTTGATTTGATTTTATAAACACTAGTCCATAACCCTAAATATTTATTATAGTAATTTTATTTTATTATGTTAAGATAATTTAAAGTTAAAAAGTGATTATTATGTATAGTTAATATTTTTTACTATGTTATTTTAAAGGCTTGCACAATGCATTTTTTTAATTATTAACCTTAACATAATTCATTTTGATAAAAAAAAATATAATAATATAAATACATCACCTTTTTCTATTTATTTATTTGATAAAAGGATTCCTAACTCTTTGGGTAGTTACCCTATTCCCATGGGAAATTTGTCTTGTTTATTTCAAAACATATATGTGTAGGTAATTTTGGTATTAATAAGAGTGTCAAGCCTCAAGTATTAAAATTTTGTATTAATTGAAATTTATAAAAAAAAAATCCAAAGAAGTATCCTTCAACAAATTTTTAATTAATAGGTTCAGTTATATTTAAATTTTAACATGACAAGAAAGAAATTTATTTATTTTATTGTTGATCCTCAAATAAGGAAAATAGGCTAATATCTTTTGCTATCACTCTTCCCTTCTAAAACTCATAATTATCATGACCCTATATACTTATCACTTAAATCTATTTGATATTTATTGTTTAATGACTTAGATAATGACTATTTCATGGATTATTTGATTGCTTGTACTCTTACGATTTAGTATCTTATATATGTGGCATATTATTTCAGTTTATTATGTGATTTAAATAAATGATTTATGGTTTAATTTCATGTTGAGACATTGTTGTTTTATTTTAGTATTGATGTTATTGTGAATTTCTACAATAACACTTGAATATTAAAATCTTTTATGAATTATGTTTCATCAATTCAATATAAGTTGAATTGTTATTTGATTTAGATATATTACTTAGTGCATTTATTATGCTTATCTTGTTTAGATATTATTGATGTTTTATTTGGTGATTGCAGGGATAGGTACTCATGATCTAGGCTATTTATAGATCTCAACAGCTAGGACATGGTGTATGAACAATAAATAATCTCATGAGCTTTAAAAAATAGTTTTTAGCTTCTTTTTTACTATTTAATTTATTGAGATCAATTTTTTACTTGTGATTGTTCATGTAGATTTTCTTGATTTTTCTCTTGATATGGTTGTAATGATATTGCACTTCATGTTGAGAAGTCTTGAGTGATTTGGTTTTATTAACATTATACATGATTGATTAAGACTCTTTGAGGGTCAGGGATTTATTATTAGTCAATGACTGATGTTAAATGCTTGCATATTGACTTGGTCTTATGTGGCATTGATTATGTTGTTTGGCTTGTTTTTCAAGTTAGTGTTATTGGTGGCATGTTTTTTTGACTTATTCTTAGTTGAGACTTGACTAGATCTTGGAATTTTTAAAGGGATCTCTAATCACCATGCGATTTACATTTATTTTTATTTTTGATGTGGCATGAACTATAGACTATGGCATTGATTCAAATTTTGATGTAGTGGGTTGAGATAATTTAGTCTAGTTATATTATTATTTTTGTTTTTGATGTCATTATAAAACCCTAATTTTGAGGGGAGAATCTAATAAAATTTTCTTGTGGCTTCCATTGAGGGTTTAGTGGAAAATAATGGCCATTTTGGCCTAGAGTTTTTCATGGAGACTTCATTTTTAGTCATGGCTCTATTTTTCATCCATGAGGGGAGATTTATGTTGAGTTTGTTTGGGGGTATTTCTTCTTCTGGATGTGAGATATAAAATACATAACTTGGCAGAGAAGGAAAAAAATGAGGTTATTTGAACTCTTGCATTTCATTTTCAAATCTATTAGGTCTAGATATTTGTTTTTATACCTATAAGTGTTCAACCATATAAGTATATATTGGATTTCATTTTTATGATTGTTTGAAATATCTTTGGCATGTATAAAAAGAGGGGTTTTGTGTGTTTTTTGCTTTTGTGAAAACCTTGAATGGTTTTAACTTGTATATGCCTTCAGTTTTGTGATGGGTTTTGTAATGACTATGTAGCCATGGGAAATAATAAAGATTGTGTTTTTATTATTATTAAGGTTTTGGTTATGAATATAGTTTGATTTTAGTTTGACCCTATAATAATCTCTTGAGGGTTTGTTTTCCATTCAAATGTAATGATTATTATAGATTTATTCTTGCAAGGGTTTTGGTCATCATTTCATTTTTATTATTTGATAAAATCATTTATTTATCCTATCAATTCAAGGTTGTATTAAAATGACCCCCCAAAAAAATTGAATTTCTCTTCTTTCAAAATTTTCAATGGAAGGTGAAATGGTTTATGACCTAAAACTTGGTTTTATGTGACTTATCAGCATGTTTATGTGCATGTAACCCTTAGTCAGGTTAATTAACCCTAGAATATTCTAAAAGGAATATTATTTCCCTAGGTATATCCTAATGTAATTTAAGGTGTATCAATATGTGATCCATAACAATATATCCAGAACTGCATGGTAGCAGACACCTTCCCAATAGGACCACCTAGGTGTCCTAATCCTACCTAAGCATTTGACATCCATAGAAACTTGGTATAGGGTGTGGTAATTAAATTTCTCTTATTTGAGCTTGGAATATCTAAGTTAAACACTTAGGTTATCAATGTTATGCAAATAGGAATTTGCTCTTTAGCTGAGTTCATAACTCTTTTATATATAATAATGACAGTGATCTAAATATATTTCAAAATTTGAACTTCATCTATGTACTTTTAAGATGAAATTGAATGTTTATGTACTTGATGTATGTGAAAGTTCATGATGGCACTATCCTTAATTTTATATCAGTGTACCATGATCTATGGTTACAGGGTCATCGTACTTCATACTTTCACTTTATAAAATAAATTATCATTTTAATTAATTACTTGGTTATAATTCTTACCAAGTCAATATTATTTATGAGTAGATGCGATACTTTCAACTTATATTGGCAGTATGATCTTACTAGATCATCCTATAAATAAAATATTCTAAAGATTTATATTTCTCTTGTATTATTTATGTGTCATTTAGTCATAATCATAACAATAATTAAAATTATGCCACTTTATTTTAAAATTATAAAATCTATAATCCTTTGTTGAATACCTTAACTTTTGAAATATGTTCTAGGAGGAACATCAACATTGATTGTGATTTTTAATTAGTAATTTGGAAACCATTATTATGTCATAACTAAAATACTAAAAGGTCTATATAATCAACTTAAACTTGTTTTACTATATTCATTAGTTGCTGAAAAAGTACACGCAAGGAAGGCAACTTCTTTGACTTTATATCTCACCATGCATATTTATAATCAAATCTTTATATGTATAATAATAATTATTTTTGAATAAAAATAATATGGACTCAAATATTTATATGTATAATAATTATTATTTTTGAATAAAATAATATGGACTAGAATTTGGAACAACATTTACTAATAGTCTTTAACTAAATTAATTCTAACTAAGAAATTTAGGCAACCTTCCTATAGTCCATAAAATAAAATAGCTACTTTTTATTGAGTTGTTGCTTAAGGAGAATGACATAATCTAGTCATTGTGACAAAGTAAGGGAAATAATGTTTCTAACTATTTTTACCAAGATTCATTAATAATTAAAATAAATTAAGACAAGAGTTCTTCTGAAAATAAAACAGAATTAATTTGACTAGCTATAATTTCATTTAGTAAAGATTTTAAAAATCTTAGTAATAAAGCATGATATACTTAGCAATTTGAATTTAATTTGTTTCTTGTGATAATGGTTTAATCATAAAAATAAATTAGAACAAAATCTATTAAATAACAAGTTCTTTCCAATCCATTTAATCATTTCATTGCTTATGAAATAGAAATGCATTCAAGATCATATCATTAGTTATGAAAATAAAGGATCAGCCACCCACTAATAGTATGTAAGACAAAGTAAGATGATGGAATAAACTTGTACAATAAGTGGAATAAATATTTAATAAGGTTGGAACTAAGTAAATAGTCCTTAGCAATCAAGAAGTTGAATGACCAATTTAATTTTTAGCACATGTAATTGAAAGTCATAAATAGTTGCACAATTAATATAATGACTATCAATTAATAAAGTTTTAATAAATAATAGACAATGTATAAAATTTACTCATTTAGAAAATATTAATTGATTCCTAGTTATGTAATTTCAACATATAGTAAAAATATGAATGCACATTCATTAAATCACCATAAGTGTCTAAATTCCCATATAATAGAAGATACAACATTTAATAATTATACTAAGCAATAAGAACATCTAGGTTCAACATCATATGAACACATTCATAGTTGATAGTCACTAAGATTCATAACATAATTCAAGGATTTAAAACATAATAATATAGCTAAAACTAAATTTTCAATCCAAATATCTAATAGAGAAAATAAAGTATGAAAGAATATTTACTCAATACAACTGAAAGTTAAAATTGTAGTAACTAATTTCATATGAAACTACACAATGAAGAGAGACATCAATCATACATCAGTATTAAATGATTTCATCTAGAATATTAAATTAATGTAAATTACGTATTACAAAACATGTTACATCAACTACATCAACAATGGATTAATATCACAAAGTAATGCAATCAACAAGAAACTAGCTGAGTAGTAAGCATGTGGTCTTCTTCACATGATAAATCTCATCTCGACCTATCCTATGAGCCCCCCAATTAGTGTACCTTACCACCTCCAACCATCAATTGAGAGGTGGAGTCTAGATTTTAGGACTTTTGGAATGTAATCAAGGACAATAAGGGAAAAGAGACTTAACTTAAATCAGTACAAAAATGAAAATTTCACACTAAAATTTCAAATACAAACACTACTAAATAACCTTGGCAATCTTGCTATTCATCTAAATGAGTTTTAGAAGTCAACTACTTATACAGTTGACCTCATTCTTCCTTAATCACATATTCTAGGTAAAGCAAGCTAATAAAAAAATAGAACACTTATGCAGTCAAAAAAAATGAATGAGAATTAAAACTATAATAAACTAATTAATTTTTAAACATATCACTATTTATTACTAGTTGACCAAATATGGACATTTAGTCACTTGCAACAGTGTGCCATTGTGATGAAGTTTCTAGATCTAGTTATCACATAGCTAGTTCAAATTTAATATTAGTAAAATCAAAAGATTGCATAAGCTCAAATATTACAAACAAAATAATTTATTAACCCTAGGTATACACTGATGAATTATTTAAACAATTTCTCCATAAAGTGGCATATTAAAATATAATAGTATACTCAGCCAAAGGCATGATATTCTAAGTATCAAAACCCCAAACACCAATAATAAGTATTCATTAAAAAACCATAAAAATTTATGCACAAAAATTACCAGTCAGTCAAATTGATTTCCCCAAAATCAAAGTTAGGGTAGCAATAAAAACCCCTGAAGTGCTTAAATAGATGACCATAAATAATGTCTAATGTTGAACTAGTCGATTTATTCCAATAGGGTAAACAAAAGAAAAATATAGAATAATATCATGATAATTTGGTCATGATTATTATACAAAAATTTGACTATAAAAGATAGTTTTTAAAACCCTAGAAACCTGAAATCAACTTGAAATAGATCTTTAATAACCTATTTGAGGGAAAAGTGATTTTTTATCAATTTAAATTCATATGTAAACCTTTGAAAGTTAATCAGTAAGTCATATGAATTCCTTATGAACCTAAAAGTAATTTTTTATATTGATTTCCCTCAAAACTGGTAATAAACACATAATTCTTTGTAAGAAAATAAAATGTAGAACTTATTTTCTTGAAATTCAGCGGAAGAGAAAATAAATTTTGTGCTAACGTTCCCCTTACCAATCCCTCCTTTTCTAGCCTCATCCCAAAGTAGGTTAATTCTCTCTCCAATCATGGTTTTCATTTCCCCAAATCACCTCTTTATTTCCAACATGCCCTTAGGGTTTCCATTTCTTCCCAAGCCTTATTTATGCCTCCCTCTCTCTCCTCCTTAACTACGCCCATCGATAAACAAGCAAAATGGCATTAGTGTTCAAGCTAAGTTCTCCCAAGTATACAAAAATTAATGCATGATTATATTATTCAATGACCTAAGAAATTTGTAATGATACATTTTTGATTTGGGATCAAAGGCCCACAATGCCATAGTTATCGTGGTAAATCTAAATTGTCGAAGTAGTATTATTATTACTAATTTGACTTAGGAGATAACTTATTTAGGGTCCCTTATTAGGAGATTGAATAAAAGTGACATGAGAGGTTTTTTTATAATACTAAGGCACCTGAACATAATAATAAGGTTTAATAAGATAGTAATAATAATTCTAGGTTCAAACCATGACATTCAAAATCATGACACCAATCAAGACTTATCAAACAAGGAATTAAAATTGACAAGGCTCATACAATAGTGGAATAAGTATGCATTGATAAAAAATATCAAAACAATAGCTAAGGTGATCATAAATATAACAAGTTAAAGGGCATATCAAAAATTATTGCATATGTGATGATAACACAAGCAATCATGCACATCATTAAAATAGACAATGTGAAGATGAATTAGAATACCTGAAAAAAAAAGTTGAGAAGATGATTGAAAATAATAATAATAATAATAATAATAATAATAATAATAATAATAATAATAATAATAATAATAATAATAATAATAATAATAATAATAATAATAATAAATTGATATACTACTGCAAGCATTTATGACTCAATATTATATCTCTTTTTTATCTACGTTAGTTTCCCTTGTTCCTTATCCCCCAACCATCAAAATCCACCACCAACCTAGCTCATTTTACCTATACCTATACCCAAAAATGACATCAATAGCACATATAACATATAATAATATGTAAAGCTAAACTGAATAGCATAATGCAAAATAAATGAATAGCATAACCAAATTAACTCATATACAAAATAAACTCTAGCTATAACATTTTTTCCAGTATCTAAAAATAGATTAAAATAATGGATCCAAGTATATCTAAATAGTGCAGAAGCATGTTGAAACTATATGTATAATAGTATATAAATTAAATATGTAGGTAGGGTTATAACATACTCCTCCCCATAAAGGGGAGTCATCCCAGTGATAGATCAAAACAACCAGGCATAGTGTTGCTTAAATAGTTGTGTATCCTCTGAAGTGTTATTTCTAATACTTAGTAGATCCCATTATATAAAAACCTACAAGATTTCTCAATTTATTAATTTAATGTTGTGATGACCTAAGATTTTCATTGGATCCAATTACATCTTTTCCTCTTCTAAAACCTACAAATTTTTCCAATCCAACATAGGAGATGGATCAAGTACATATTTTTTTAGTAATGTAATATAAAACACATCATGAATTATTGATAGATAAGGAGGTAAATCTAGCCAGTAGTAAATAGGGATAATTTTGTATAAAATGTTGAATGGGCCAACAAAATGAGAAACCAACTTGGAGGATTTTCTAAACTAGATGGAACTCTTTTGTGGGCTTACATGTAGAAAAACCTTATCTATAAGAGTGAACTCATGAGGTATTCTCTTTAGAAAAACATATTTTTTGTGTGGATTAGAAGAAACCTTTAGTTTTTGATGTATTATGGCCATTTACTCATCAAATTCTAGTAACAATTTTGGACCAGCAATGGCCTAGTTTTCTAGGTTATCCCAACCAAGTGAGTTATACAATTTCATCCATATAGGGATTGAAAAGGATCTATTTTAGTTTTATAATGGTAAGAGTTGTTATATATAAAATAAACTAAATTGAAATAATCCTCACACTTGATTTGTTGATCAATAACATACATGTGTAGCATGTCTTCAACTACTTAGTTTAATCTTTTAGTTTGTCCATCTATTTTTAGGTGGTATGAAGAACTAAAATTTAGTCAAGTGCCAAAGACTATGATCAATGTTTACTATAACCTTGATGTAATCAAATTATCTCTATTATAGATAACAACTTTTGGCATACCATGTAATTAAACCACTTCTTTCACAAAGTATTTGGTAAAAATACTAGCATCATTAGTTAAATTCCCAACAATAAAGTGACCAAATTTGGTTGCACTGTCAATTATTATCAATATAGTGTCATGTTGGATACGAGATTTAGGTAATCTTGTAATAAAATCAAGTGAAACCACTACCCATTTATTCTCAGTATGTCATGTGAGTATAGTAGACCCCCAAGATGGTAGTTTTTAGCCTTCACATGATGACATTTTAGACATCTCACCATAAAATTAATAACATCTTTCTATAAACCAGGCCAAAAATAGAGCCTTTTTAGTTCATGAATTATTTTAGTGACCCTTGGATGGGTAAAATAGGGTGTTATATGCCCTTCCTGCAATATAATATTGTGTATTCCACCTAATTTAGATACAAAAATTCTATTTTGATGCCTTACAAGGCCATCTAGTTTAATATAAAAATTAGCAAATATTTTTTCCAAGGGATCATTATCAAATCTTGCACTTACTTATTGGCAGTAATTATCAACAAGCTTCTATTATAGGACAATATTCCTAAAATTCCCTTATAGAATAGAAAAAGAAATAAGGCATGTATGCTTACTGAGTGCATAAGCCATGCAATTTTCTTTGCCTTTCACATAAGTGATGTCTATGTCAAAATTCCTCATAAATTATAGCCATATACACTAGTGGGAATTCAATTCATCTTGCAAGAATAGGTATTTTAGGCTATAGTGATTAGATTGCATTTTGAAATGTTTGCCTAACAAAAAGTTCTTTCACTATTTTAATACATGCACTATGGTAGTAAGTTCTAAATCATGTGTGGGATAGTTATTTCAAGCTTCATTAAGCTTGTGAGATTCATAGACCACCACTTTACCTTCTTGGGTCAATATGCCACCAAAGACTTATTTATAAGTGTAATCCCATACCTCAAAATGACCATTTAGATTAGGTATAATCAAAATAGGGGATGTTGTTAATATCTCCTTCAGCCTTTTAAAATCCTCTTTGCACTAAGGTCTTCATGCAAATTTTTTGCCCTTACACTACAAGGACATAATGGGGTTGGCTTGGAAAGAGAAACTTTCCATAAACCATCATTAGTATCTAGACAAGCCCATTAAATTGTGTACTTTTTGCATGTTATATGAAGCATGCCACTATTGAATGGATTAAATTTTTTTTGGGTCCACTACTATGCCCTTCTTGGAAATCACATGCCCCAAGTAATGTATTTATGATTGCTAAAAGTCACATTTAGATAGATTACTAAACAACTTATGTTTTCTTAATGTTTTAAAAAATAGCCTTAAATGTTGATCATGTTCATCTTTGTTCTTGAAGTAGATGAAAATGTCATCCAAGAACACTAATACAAACTTATCCAAGAAATCCTTGAAAACACTATTCATTAAATTTATGAATGTTGTAGGTGTGTTGCTAAGGCCAAATGGTAGGATGGTAATTCATAATGGCCATATCGAGTTTGAAAGTTAGTTTTATAGATATCTTCCTCTTTGATCATTAAATGATGGTAAATGAATCTTAGATCAATTTTAGAAAATATTGTTGCATTCTTCATCTCATCAAATAAAACATCAATCTAGAGCAACATGTAATGATTTTTTATCATCTCTTTTTTGAGCATTTATAATTGATGCACAACCTTAAAATTCCATATTTATTTCTTACAAAGACCACTAAATCACCCCAAGGATACAAGCTTGGTCAAATACTTTTGTTGTTTAAACTTTATTACAATTAGACTTTAAATTCTTGAAAATCTACCACATTCATTTAGTAAGGATATTTTTATTCAGAGGTAGCCCGTGGAATAATCTCAATAGATAAGTAAACTCTTGTTTTGGTGGAAAACTAGGTAATTTTTTAGGAAAAACATCTGCAAATTCCCATAGGATAGGGAAATATAAATAAGATGGTTCTTCCTCCTTGGAAAGTTCCTTTTTTTAAACTATATATAGCTTATACCCTTTCATAATTATAGGGCTAAAATCATTTTCTATATTTTTGGCCCTTGAACACCTTGGATTTCAATAGGTTTTCTATTCTCATTAGTACATTGCATCCTTTTTGGGAGTAGTCAAATGTTTCATGGTGTTGTTGTAGCCAATTCATGCCTAATATAATGTCATAAGACCCTAAGGGTGTCAAAAAAAAAAATAACCTAGTGTTTAATTGGCTCATATCAAGTTCAATTAATCTAAGCATTCTTGGATAAGTACCCTATTATCGGTACTAAAATTGACTTCCCATCCTTCTCTCAATGGCCTAGATTTATGCTTGCATTTATTTACTATAAATGATGAAATAAATTTATCTATTACACCTAAATTAATTAAAATAGATACAAAATTACTAGTAAGATTATCTCTAATCTCAATTAGGGTGGCTTAAGAGTTAAATTTTTAGTTATCTACTACAACATATACTCTATGGTCTACTAGTTATCCCACTTTTAGCTTTGGGAAGTCCTTGAGGTAGTGGTTAACACCACATTCCCAAAACACCACTATCTTTTGTGGGTGTCCTAGAATATTTTTTAAACATATGGATGGTCTATGTTAGCTATTTTAGTGTTGGTCCTTCTTGAAAGACCCATTTTTAGAGTTGCCTTGGGTTTTAAAATTCTTATTTTGACCTTTTAATCAATTTAAATTCATGTTGTTTCCTTAGAACTTGTGATTCTGGTCTATCTTCTTAAAAAAATTATGAGGGATGTAGGGTCCTAGCTTTTGACTATTGTCTATTCATTTTGAAGTCTTGTCTCACTTTTTTTTGAGACTTTTCTTTCTCTTCTGCCTATGTATGAGTTTCTTATGATTATTCATATTAATGTCATGCTTCAATATTTCCTTCATCCCTAACTTAAACTTGGTTATTTTTTTTAATTCATCATGCATGTAGTCTACATGACATATCAAATTTATAAACTTGTTTTCATATTTGAAGATAGACATATTTTATTTCTTGAGTAACTAAAAATCTATTATTTTATTTTCCTTAAAGTTTGCACTTAAGTACCTTTTTGGAAATGGTTCTCAAAAGTTGGTCAAGTAAGGGTCATAGGTTGATATCCCTCTAAGCCATAGAGATGGTTATACCATATGAAAATAGAACCATTTAACTAATGCACATAAACCCTTTCCATTACATTGAATGGCATGTCATGAAGGTTAAATTATTTTTATAGATTTATGAGCCATGCATCGACTACATCTCCTAATTCCTCACTTAAAAAGGCTGGTGGGGGAATATTTTTGAGTTCTATGATGATGGGGTCTATGGTTATTATAATTACTTAAATACTTTCTCCAATATTTATCCCATTCCCAATCGAGGGACTTCTTCTTGAGAATCACCCTCAATATTATTTAACCTTCATTTTTTATTTTTTATTTTGCCTTGAATTGCATTCATAGTAGATAATATTTCATGAAATATTTCTTCTTGCTTATTAGTTGGGTTATTACTAGACACATTATCATTTAGTTCTTTGAAGTTATTATTATCATTATGGGGAATAGGTTCATCCTTTATTTGGTTTAGGTTTATGGTAGTATGGTCCCTACCTCAGCTTTTACCTCTATCTCAACCTCTACCTCTTAAGACTAGTCTATCATTTCCTTGATCATTATTAGCCTAATTTCTACCAACTTTAGTCTTAACCATTTTCTTGAGAAGTCACCAAATAGTTCCTTAGGTATATTTTAGAAATAAATTCTTCTAAGTTATATTGTGCTTAAAATTGACAACTTAGCATAGGCTTTAATATCAGGTGAACTAAACCCAAAAAAAATTGAGCGTCCCTTCTTTCATAATTTACATCAGAAGGTGAATTTTTTTATGACCTAAAACTTAGTTTTTGTGTGGCCTATCATCATGTTTATGTTCATTTCACCCTTAGTTAGGGTAATTACCACTAGAATATTCTACACAAAATATTATTTCCCTAGGGAGATCCTCATGTAATTTGGGGTGTATTGATATGCGATCTATAGAAATATATCTAGAACTACATGGTAGTAGACACCTTCCCAATAAGACCACCTAGGTGTCTTTATTCTACCTAAGTGTTTGACATACATAAAATCCTAGTATAGTCTATGGTAGTTAACTTTCCCTTATTCAAGCTTGGGATAACTAAGTTAAACACTTAGGTCATGAATTTTATTCAAATTGGAATTTACTTTTTATTTGAATTCATAAATTTGTTCTATCTAAGAATGACACTTCGCTAAATATATTTTAGAATTCAAATTATGCCTTTACACTTTTAATATAAAATTTAAAGTTTATGTACTTGATGTTTGTAAAAGGCCATGATGGTACTATCCCTAATTTTATATCATTTTACCATGATATATGGTTACAATGTCATTGTACTTCATGATTTTTATTTATAAAATAAATTACCTTTCTAACTAATTACTTGGTTTAATTTAGTTAAAATTGGTTATGAGCATATATGATACTTTCAACTTATAGTGGAAACATACTCTTACTAGACCATCCCATAAATAGTCTTCTAGAGATTTATATTTCTCTAGTATTATTTACATGTCACTTGGTCATAATCATAAGAATAATAAAATTATGCCACTTTATTTTAAAATTGTAAAATATATAGTACTTTGTTGAATACCTTAACTTTTGAAATTTTCTCCTATAAGAACATCAACACTGATTGTGCTCTAATTAACAATTTGGCAATCATTACCATGTCACAACTAAAATATTAATAGGTATATAAAATCAAATTAAACTTTTTTTACTATACACAAGGAAGGCAAACTATTTGACATTATATCTCACTACGCATATTTATATTCAAATCTTTATATGCATTAGTTGTGAATAAAAATAATATGAACTAGAATTTGGAACAACAATTACTAATAGTATTATAACTAAATTAATTCTTAAATAATAAATTTAGGTGACCTTCCTAAAGTCTATAAAATAAAATAGTTACTTTTTATTGATTTGATACTTAAGGAGAATGACATAATCTAGTCATTGTGACAAAATAAGGGAAATAATGCTTGTAACTATTTTGACCCAGATTCATTAATAACTAAAATAAATTAAGACAAGAGTTCTCCTTCTAAAAACAAAACATAATTAATTTCACTAGTTATAATTTCATTGAGTAAAGATTCTAAAATCCTTAGTAATAAATATTAATATACATAATAATTCAAATTTCCTTTGTTTCTTGTGATAATGGTTTAATCATAAAACTAAATTGAAACATGATATGGTAAGAAACAAGTTATTTCCAATCCATTTACTCATTTCAATACTTATGCAATAGAAATGTGTTCAAGATCATATCATTAGTTATGAAAATAAAAGATCAGCCACCTACTAATATTATTTAAGCCAAAGTAAGATGATAGAATAAACTTGTACAAGAAGCGGAATAACTTTTTAATAAGGTTGGAACTAAGTAACATAACATATTATAGAAAAATTCACTTGTAAATAGTCCTTAACAATAAATAAGTGGACTGAATAATCTAATTTGTAGCAAATGTAATTAAAAGTCATAAATATTTGCACAATTAATACAATGACTATAAATTAATGATAATTTAAGCAAAAATAGAAAAGATACATAATTTAATCATTTAGAAAATCTTAATTGATTCCCTGTTATCTCATTACAACATATATTAAACATATGAAGGCACATTCATTAAATTACCCTATGTGTCCAAGTTCCCATATAATAGAAGATGGTACAAGATTTAATGAGCAATTATATTAATACTGATAAATAATAACATCTATGTTCAACATCATATGAACACATTCATAGTTAATAGTCACTAAGATTCATAACACAATTCAACTATTTAAAACATAGTAATATAGCTAAAAGTAAATTTCCAATCCAAATATCTAATAATGAAAAATAAAGTATGCATGAATATTTACTCAATATAACTCATATTTAAAATTATAGTAACTAATTTCATATGATTCAACATAATTAATGGATACATAAATCATACAATATTATGAAATGATTCCATCTACGATAATAAACAAGTTAAATTATACATTACAAAACATGTTACATCAACTACATTAACAATAGATTAATATCATAAAGTACCATAATCAATAAAAAAACTAATTGAGTAGTAATCATGTGTTATTACTCACATAATCCAATCCCATCCTGACCCATCCTATGAGTCCCCCAATTGGTTACCCTTACCACCCCGAACCATCAGTTGAGAGTTGGAATCTAGATTTTGGGACTTCTAGAATGTAAGCAAGGACAATAAAGGAAAAGAACCTTAACTTGTATTAGTTACAAAAATGAAAATTTCACACTAAAATATTAAATACAAACACTAATAAATAACCTTGACAACCTTGGTATTCATTCGAAGGAGTTTTAGAAGTCAAATACTTATTCAATTGACCTTATTCTTCCTTCATCACATATTCTAGGTAAACCAAGATAATAATAAAAATAAAACACTTATGCACTCATAAATTGGTGAATGAGAATTAAAATTGTAAAAAACCATTTAGTTTTTAAACATCTCACTATTTATTACCAGCTAAACAAATATGGACATTTAGTCACTTGCAATAGTGTTCCAATGTGATGAAGTTTCTAGATCTAGTTATTACATAGCTGATTCAAATTTAATACCAGGCAAATTATAATATTGCACAAGCTCAAATATTACTAACAAAATAATTTCTTAACCCTAGGTATACACTGATTAATTATTTAAAAAAAATATATCCATAAAGTGGCTTATTAAAATCTAACAGTATACTAGCCAAAGGCATGCTATTCCAAGTATCAAAACCCCAAATACCAACAACAAGTGTTAATTAAAAACCCATAAAAATTATGCACAAAAATTACCATATCAGTCAAATTGACTTTCCTAAAATCAAAGTCATGGTAGCAATAAAAACCCAAGAAGTGGTTAAACAAATGACCAAAATAATGCTTAATGTTCAACTAATTTATTTATTCTAGTAGGGTAAACAAAAGAAAAAGATAGAATAATATCATAATAATTTGGTTATGATTATTATGTTAAAATTTTGACTAGACAAGATGGTTTATAAAACCCTAGAAACCTAAAAATAACTTGAACTAGATCTTTAATAACCTATTTGAGGGATAAGTGGATTTTTATCAATTTAAATTCATATGCAAACCCTTGAAGGTTAATTAGGAAATCATGTGCCTTATTTATGAACCTATAAGTAATTTTTTATTTATATTACTTGCCTTCAGAACTTGTAATAAGCACAAAATTCTTTTCAAGAAAAAAATAAATTATAGAACTTGTTTTCTTGCAATTCAGTGGAAGAGAAAATACATTTTGGGCTTACTTTACCTTTTCCAAGCCATCTTTTTCTATCCTCATCCCCAAGTAGATCAATTCTCTCTCCAGGCATGTTTTTCATGTCCCAAATCATCTCCTTGATACTACCATGCCCTTAGGGTTTTCATATCTTCCCCATCCTTCTCTACACCTCCCTCTCTCTCCTCGTCCTCAACTACCCCCATCAAAAAATAAGCAAAATGGCATTAGAGGTTGAGCTAAGTTCCTCCCAAGTCCACTAAAATTAATGCATGATCATATTATTCAATGACCCAATAGATTTGCAATGATAAGTTTTTAATTTGGGGTCAAAGGCCCATGAACCCATAGTTATCATGGCAAATCTAATTTGTCAAAGTAATATTATTATTACTAATTTGACTTATGAGATAAATTTTTTAGGGTCCCTTGATAGAAGATTGAAGGGAAGTGACATGAGAGGTGTTTGAATAATACCAAGGCACCCAAACATAACAATAAGGTGTAATAATATAGTAATAACAATTCCATGTTCAACCCATGGCATTCAAAATCACAACACCAATCAAGGCTTATCAATAAAGGAATTAACATTACCAAGGCTCATACAAGATCAAAAGAAGTATGAATTGCTAACAAATATCAAAACAACAACCTAGGTGATCACAAAAATAATAAAGTAAAGAATAGATCAAAAATTTATGCATACATGACGATAACACAAGCAATCTCATACATCACTAAAATAGATAAATTGAAGATGGAGTAGAATAAATGACATAAAAATTTAAGAAGATGATAGAAAATGAAAATAATATTAATATAATAATGGACAAACTACTACAAGTGTTTATGGCTCAATATAATATCTTTATTTTTTACCTATGTTGGTTACCCTTGTTCTTTATCCCTTGACCACTAGAATCCACCACTAGCCTAGCTAATTTTACCTTTACCTGCACCCATAAATGGCATAAATAATACCTATAACATATAATAATATAAAAATATAAATAATTTAACTGTGTGGGTGGGGTTATAACAATTAAATTTTTCAATCTACCTGCAATAATTTCTTGAAAAAATAATAATAAAACAAGTCGTGAGGTTTTGAATTAAAAATATTGATTATTTATTAATGTGTAATGATTTTGCTTTTGAGGTTAATGTTTGATTATTGAACATTTTAGTTCAGTCTTTTGGAAAAATGTTTATGTTTATCTTTTGGGACTATGATTTGTTTACCAAAAGGTTGGAAGGTATTCATGAATCATTTGGTGGTTTAAACAATCACTTGAATTTCAATTATGGATTATTCTTTTATAATTTTTGAGTAAAGGATTTTATGATTAGTATGATAAATTTTTTATTTTATATCAGGTTAGTGTGTTTGGATCTTTTTTTTATCATTTATTGATGTATCAATAATTGTGTTCTTATTTTAGATTACATAGTTTAGCATAATGGAAATTAATTTAAAGGATATAGAGTGTATATAGTTGAAGTTCATATTGTATTCACTTGAATAGAATGTGAGATTCAATATATGAAGCTAACGGTTATGAGTTGTAGTCTTTCGATTAGGTTCCAAGACACTAACATTCATAAATTGGAATGTGAATGAGTTTTTTTCCTTTTTTAATTTAAGTTGTTGGCTTTTTCAATTCAAACTCAGAATTGATTTTCTCTCATATTTTATTTTCACCTACCTTTTTACCTATATACACAACCAAATTATGGTTGGGGTGGTCTATGGCCACTTATGGTTGGGCTCATTGGGACTAGATAAGTGGTGTTGTTGATATTACAATATAGAAGATTTAAATTATGTTTGTGTTTATTTAGGGTTATATTTGGTTGAATATTTGATAATAACTTTTATGTAATAATAATATTAAGCTTGGATACATGTATTAGTTTATCTCTCTTGATGCCAATATGATTTAATTTGATGAGATATCATTTCTTTTAATGATATTATTTTATTTTTCTCATGTAATAGTTAAAATAGTTTCATTAATATTAAGCTAATCTATAACTTAATGACTAATGGTTTACTCTTTAGTAACATTACTTGATATCATTATTTAATATATTGAGGATTTTTTTATTAGTGAATATGAATGCTTAATAGTAGATGCTTCTCATTTATGTTGAAATCATTGGTTGAGTTTGTGAACTTTGTACTTATAGTGTTCAATAAGTGCATATGTTTTGTCATTATGGTGGTGGAGGAAAGTAGTGAAGTTTCATTTAACGATTCTTTGCTTAAAAGGGAAAAGAAGTATGAATATGTATTAGTTATGGTACAGTTATTAGTACCATTCATGGAATGATTTAGATGTTAGTGTTAAAACTATAAATTGATGCTTATTAGTGCGAAAAATCTAAATTGATGATTATTAGAATTATGATGATACAAGGATGTGCTTTTATCTTAATACTTCAATAGTATATTGCTATTACCTTGAGTTTAGATTTTTTAAATTAAGTGTTCAAGTTATTTTATATAAAAATTTAAAACTTGTCATATCTTTATGGTTAGATGTATGTTGTCAAGATACAAATATAATTTTATTAAGGAAAAAAGAATTAGAAGTTTAAGTTTTTATAAATGAAATACTTAGCTAGTTATTAATGTCTAGAAGGATTAGTATTTTTTTTAACCAAGTATTAGTACTTATTAACTATTGGATCTTATTTGTTGATTAATCAGAAGTAAATCTATCAATGAAATTAACACAAAAATATGTAATGATATTAATTTATTATGAGATTATTTTTAATCCAAAGTGACTTAATTGGAATGTTACATAAATTAGAACCCACATTCTTTGATATTTATTCTTGAAGTCTTAGATGTGAGTCTTGAATTTTATGCCAAAATTGTTGTAATATTTGATAACCTACAAAAAGGTTAAGTAAATGGTTTATAATTTCTAATAGTTATTCATTATAATGATTATCTATAATAATATAACTTTTACAAATAACTAAGACAAACTAAGTAAATTTAAAGGTCTTAATGGATCGAGTGTAACTTACTTAGTTTTTAAGGAATTAAATGTCAGACCAGAACATGGTTTATGTTATCACTAGTGCAATTGGTAGTTAAACCAATTACACTGATGATGGAAGTGGATTTATAAAGGTTTACATGCAAAAATTAGGCATGGTTGTTGAAAGATTAAGATAAAATGAATTACATATTATGATGTATAATACTTGGAAGTAAGAGTTTAATCTCTAAACCACGGATTAAGAGATGGTTAATAAGAAACATTCATAAACTTGATTTGAAAATGTTGGTGATGACATGACCTTTTATGTGGTAACATCCATAATTATAGAACTAAATAAGACTTGCCTAAACTCTCAAAATGAACATGTGAATGTATATATATTTGAAATCAATGTCATGTTATGAATGTGAGAATGTAAGTGTAGTGATTCTTAAAATGAACATGGTACGATGGTCATATAGATAGCATTTTCATATGATCTTTATTGTTATCAAATATAAGTTAAGCATTTTGTTAAAAATACCTTATATTGTATTGATTTTAGAAATAGTTCTCAAAATAATCATTGGCTATTATCTGAAGTTTTGTGGATCTTGATGAAGTAAGATCAGTATGATGATTCTTTTCTTGAATCCATTTCTCCTCTCGCATTTATTTGTTGAACTCTTTTTTTTTTTACCATATGAAGAATAAATTGCTTAATGTTTTGTAAAGGTACTCAAGTAAGACTATAAGTTGGTAATGGATCTTCTAGGAAGGCCATATAAAAATTTCACAAAAATGAGTGTATGGTTCATATACTAACTCACCTCTATCCAAGTGTTAGATGGATAACTTTTTCCTAATAGAGTGATTAGTGATTTATAAATTGGCATAGATCTTTTGTTTTATATAACATAGTTATGGGTCTCATTACATTTTTGTGTTTATTTCCTTTGTAATCCCTACACCATAGTTATCTATCTCAGTGTTTTTTATAAAAAAACTAGGTTATTACATTGTGGTATCAGAACAAGTTTAACTACTCTAGGTAACATTGAGAAATGTTTATTGTTGTTTTTATGTTGATTTATTGTTTGTTTCACCTCAGGATGGTGAGATAAATATCTAGAATGGAAAACAATAACCCAAGACATGTTAATCCTAGTAGAGGTAGAGGTAGAGGTCATAGATTCAATGTTCATGTAAGAGAGAATCTCCCCTTAACAATGTTGGTATCAATTTTATATCACTTAACCATGATGAATATAATCCAAATGCTAAATAAGAGGTAATATTTAATGGGATTCTAAATATTTTAAATTCCCTTCAAAGTAAGATGGAATCCCAAGAATGAAAATTGAATAGTTGAGAGGGTATTCCACATGAAGAAGTACCTCTCAGAGAATAAGGGCAAGGTGGTGAGTAGGAGCCCCAAGACAACCCTTAAAATGTGATTGATTCCATTATTAAAGAATTGAAAAACCTTCCACCACTAACCTTTTCTAATAAAAAATTAGATGATGCAATTGATGCATGGTCGATTGACTTGCAAAAATACTTTAACCTGCATAACATACCCTCTAATGTGAAGGTAAGGGTGGTTGCATATTACCTAGTTGGATCTCTATTTTTATGGTGGAATCATCTCTATTATTTAGATAGATATCATCCAATGACTCTAACTTGGCCTACTTTTGAAAGGTATTTTAGGAAGAGATATCTCAATTTTAAATTTAAAGAAAAGAAAATAACTAAATTTTAGCTATTAAAGTAAGAACATAAGATAGTAACTGAGTATGAAAATAAGTTTTTGAACATGATGTGTCATCTAAACCACATGCATGATGAATAAACCAAAGTGACCTAGTTTAAGTTGAGATTGAAGGAAATATTGATGCATGATGTCAATATGACCAACCCTAAGACTTTGAATATTTTAATTGAATCTAATCATAAGGTAAAAGAAAAAGAAAAAGCTTGTCAAAAGGTGAGATAATAGTTTAAGAAAAATATATAGTGGTGTAGAAGAAAAAATTTATCCCCATCACCCAAAAACTTTAAGAAATCTAATCATAACCATAGATTTACTTGAAGTACTATTGGTTTTAATAAATATTAAGGGCAAAATAATAATTTTAAAAATTAAAATTTTTCTAAGGATGGATCTTATGAGAAAAATCAAACCTAAGGATGTCAAAATGTACCTTCCATTGGGGAAAACACTATTCTTGTAGCACCCTAAAGTATTGTAGTGTGTTTGGAGTGTAAAAATAATCATTATCGCAAGGACTATCCAAAACTGCAACTAGGGAAATCAACCAACCATATAGTATATGAAGATGTGGACAATCATAATTTGGATTATCAAACCACTCCTATAGAGACTAGAGGTAAATTAAATGAATTTTCAATTTCCATTTTGGTTAATTTGGATGTAAAAGATAGTTTCATTTCTTCCAAGGTTCTCAATAATTATAAATTGAATCTTGTGAATTTAAGATAAGTTTGGGAGGTTGAATTTGGTATAGGAAAGAGGGTACCAGTATGAAAATACCTTGAGTAAATAGTGATAGATTTAGGGAGTTTTCAAATAAAACCCAATCTATTCTTATCTCCCCTTAGATACTAAAATTTTATTTTGGGAATGGAATTGTTGTAACAACATAAATCCATCTTGGAATACTATAATAAATTGATAAATTATTGTGATGACTTAGAAAATACAATAAAAATTCAAGGTTTTCCTAAGCCTAAGATACATAATTTTCTATCAGCTTTACAACTAAATAAGGTTATATGAAAAGGATAGAAATTATATGTTGTTTATATGTAGAAAACTACACCTAAAAATGAAACTACTTATAAAGAGTTTCCTTTTTTGAATGACTTTTTTGATGTGTTTCCAAAAAAACTAACTAGACTACCTTCTAAGAGGGAATTTGATTTTTCAATTGGTATAATACCAAGGGTGGCTCCTACATCAAAATCTCCCTAATGCATGAACATAGATAATTTATATGAACTTAAGGTTTAGTTATAAGAGTTGCTAGAAAATAGAAACATTAGGCCAAGTGTGTCTCCTTGGGATGCACTTGTTGTCTTTGTGAAAAATAAGGATGGAGCTTTGTGGTTATGTGTTGACTACCACATGCTTAATAAGGTTACCATAAAAAAAATTATCCTTTGTTGAGGATAGATGATCTATTTGATCAAATGAAGGATGCATTTATCTTTTCTAACATATAAATAAGATCAATCTATCATCAACTAAGAATCAAGGAAGAGGATTTTCATAATACTACTTTTTATACTTGGTATAGACATTACGAGTTCATGATAATGCCCTTTATTATAAATAATGCCCCCACTACATTTATGAACCTAATGAATAGTGTATTTAGATATTTTATAAATAAGTTTATGTTAGTCTTTCTTGATGACATACCAATCTATTCTAAGAATGCAATTGAACATGAGAAGCACTTGTGTTTAGTTATATACAAAAGTTAAGGCATCATAAACATGTTGGTAAGTTGTCTAACTGTGATTTTTATCAATTTGAAATTCATTATTTAGGACACATAATTTATAATGATGGTATTGTTGTATATCCAACCAAGATTAAGGCTATCTAATAATGGTTTTCTCCTAAAAATGTATATGAATTTCATAGTTTTATGGGATTATCTATATATTATAGAAGATTTATGGAAATTTTTTCAAGATTAGCTAATCCAATAAATTCCTTAAAACACAAGGGTAAGAAGTTCATTTGGAATTTAGATTATGAGAAAACCTTTCAAAAGTTTAAAGATATGTTAAAATAGCATCCATAATTATGGTACCAGATCTAAATGGAAATTTTGAGACTTGGGTTGATGCATCAAAAGAAGGTTTAGGTGGTGTGTTGACACAAGATAATAAGGTCATGGCTTGTGAGTCATGAAAAATTAAAGAACATGAGAAAAATTATACTATTTATGACCTTGAAATTTCTACCATTGCACATGCATTTAATCAATGGAAACATTTTCTATTGGATAAATATTTTAAGGTCATGTTTCTCTAAATTTTCACTAATTGCATTGAAATGAGGAAGAGACTAAAGTTAAGAGGTTTTGGGTTTGATGTTACCCAGATTTAGTGCGCACTGTATCCAAGCTTTGTGGGAGCTCCTCTTTCGCTGTGGAGGAAACACCTATAGTAAAAAAGAAACTTAAATAAGGAAAATTTTAGAAGAGGATATGGTGGACTGCCAAGCTACGCGCTTGGTCCTAGAAGCGTGAAGCTCCATAAGGGATGACAATCCACTATTTAAAGATAAAAATGTTGCATAAAATAAATGATAAAAGACTAAAGAAATGGAAAGGTAGATGGTTTGTACCTATTCCCTACAGTCTATGTGTCTCAGAATGTTACAAAAAGTTGGCCAAAGGTTTTGTCTAGTCTATGGGCTATTTGGATAGGTTTTCTGGTTTATTAGTTCAGAACATAGTCACTGACGTCAGTATATCTACCGAGGTTAGTTGGGTAAATGGTGCTGATGTTGGTTGTGTTGCCAATGTCAGTCAGGGTTGTTAGCCTTGGATGACTTTTAGAATATTTTTGTGATGGACACAAGAGTTTCTAGAAGTTTGGAGGTTGGTGCAGGGTTACGGGAAGGTGAGTGAGGTCTGAGGAAGGGTAAAGGTAGAGGATAGGTGTGAAAAGAGGGTGAGAATAAGGGGAATGCCTTTAAGCCCCTCCACAGAAGAAGTCAAGCCTCTCAATAGTATTTAGAAATATTAATGAAAACTAATTAACAATATATTCTAAAACTTTTGAAATGAAGACCAGAGTACTTAGCTTTATAGGGTGAAGACCTAGAGGTGTCAGAATGGTGATTCTTGTTGTGGTTGTGGTTGATATGACTAGTGTTGTGAGCCAATGAAGTGAACACGGATTGCTTCAATTCAGTAGCTCAAGGTCCTAGTACAATATTTCAATCCAGTCTCTGGAATGATTTGTGTAGAGCTTCGATAGCCAAGAGAATGATAGTCAAGTTTTGATGCTTGAAATCTTAGAGTGTGCATGCAAATGTGTGAGAAGGTGGGGGGCAGCTCAATGTTAGAGCTCAGCTTATGTAACTGACATCGGTGATCCCACCAGTGTCAGCATAGTACTATCGATGTCAGCTAAGGGTTGACTGAAATTGGTAGAGAGAATAGGTAAAAGGGATATTTTTAGCTCTTTGCCTATTTCTCCACTCGCCAAGTGCCTTTTCCATTGGAGAATGGTAAAAAAAGGGCTTATGAGGCATGAGAGTTAGTTAGGGAGTTAATATGGGGTGAGAATAGGTCATGGGTAGTTAGGGTTTGGAGGACTTAGTCTCAGGCTGACTCATAGGCTAAGAAAAGGTCTTAGGGTGAGGTGTCTAGGTGAGGTGTCCAAGGTGAGGTTATTAATTTAAAATATGTAGTTTTTAAATTAATAAGGTGAGAATTGGTCATGGGTAGTTAGGACTGTTAATGTTTAGAAGGGGACCAAGGGGGGTTGACACGATATTGGTGTCTACATTTGCCCCTTTTTGTCTTGTGGCTTGTTCAGACAAACTACAAGACAAAATAGATGCAAGTTACCCAAGGTATGGGATGAGGTATTCCCCCTCAAAGCAAGAATCGAGAGAAGGAAATCTAAAATTGGGTGCTAATTTGATAGGCAGTGGATGGGTAGGGTGAGGTTGGAGTGTGAACACTACAATAGTTGAGATTGCACGTATACCACTTCACTTGATCGACAGGTCAAATTGTCATAGGCAAGGTCGAGGAAGACTAAAATTGAAGTAACCAATCCCTAGCATATTAGTGATAGCTGATTGGGTTAGATCAATCAAAGTTGTAGCTCTAATGGTCAAGGAGGAATAAAATCAAAGTAATCAATCCCTAGCTTATTAGTGGTAGTTGATTGGGTTAGATCAATCAAATTCGTAGCTCTAATGGGCATCGTGTTCCAAGTATCTAGGCTAGGAAGTGCTCTTGGAAAACATGAAAATGTCACAAATATTGGGGATCAACTTGGTTGCAATCCAACAATAGGTGTGAGGGGCGCGTACAATTTGCTAACTCTTCGTGAGGTAGCATATGCAATCAAAACAACTAAGGCAAAGTTGTCTCAAAATTGGTCGTGGTCTGAGGAGATAGTCACAATCTCCAAGGTCATTTGTCGAGTCGGGTTGAGATATAAGTGATCTTGAGTGTTGTTTATTGTGGTTAGGGAGATGTATGTGATCTCCAATGTGCCCCATGAGAAGTCTAAGGTGACTTCTATAGTGTCAGGGCTAGTTTTTTGGTCATGATGTTGGGTAGTTTAGAGAAGACCTATGTTTTTAGGTCAGATAGTTGATCCATTACATAAAATGAATGAATGAATGGCCGAGCTAACCTCAGAAGACCCCATGTCAATTGAGTGCTGCCTACATAGCCCCTATTTTAAGGGCCTCAAGCTAATGTATTTCTCCCAAAAAGGGAAAAAAAATTCAAAGAGGTTGATAATTGTTTTGGTTATGTTAGTGTTTTTAGCATTTCCCATATGTTTGATGGTACATGCTTGAAATGATGAGTGTATGATGATGTTATAGCCTTTTCCATAGTGTGTGATGGTGTATGTTGTAACATAGGTTAGGTGGTTTTTCATCTTTAGCAATTTTCCATATTGGTGATGGTGTATGCTAAAAATGAAATGAGTTTATTTATGCTTCAACAGGTTTCCATATTGGTGATGGTATATGCTTGACATAAATTGTGTTTGGTTGATAGTTTCCATGTGTATTGTTTTCCATAAAAACTAATATGAATGGGCTATGATAATTTATATAGCACAAATTGGTATTTGCATTAAATAAATCATGATGTTATGTTAGTGGTTTAGAAAATGTTTTGGTTGTATTTTATCAGAAACATGTGATGTTATTTATGATAAAATTGAGTTGAATGTTAGGTTCATAATTTTATAGTGAAAATTATGAGATGAGAATATAATTTTAAGACACAGCATCCTAAAAGATAAACTGGCATGTGACAAAGGTGTGTAAGAAGTGAAAGGCGCGTTGCTCTTTCATTGACAAGGACCATAATGATAACATAGATAGGGTTTTTACAAACAAAAGCCCCATTCATGCATTACGTCGTTAACCATTGGTTTTTGTTAGAGAAGTACCCTAATCACTTGACGTTAAGTGAGCTCAAAATATCTTGGGTATTTTGGCGTAATAGGTGTGATTATGTGATATGTGAGGATAGTGTAACCCTTTTTAGCAGGGATAACTTTGCCCCTTTTATAAGTGACCCTGAGAACGACTATAGGCAAGTCCATGACTTAATAATTTGTCAATCAATTTTTCTCTTTTTTTTTTGGTAGACTGATCAATGCGAGAAGTCTACTTGGGGATGTTGTTGTATTTTTTGGTCATGTGAAGCTGATCGATGCGGGGAGCTTCTGAGGGTGCTATTTTTGTAGAAAAATTGGGCATAGCCATCCTTCGAGGGAGTGGTCTATATTTTGCTTTGTATGTTTTGATTTCTTTGAATAGCTATCCTTTAAGGGATTATTTTATTAATTATAGCAATAATGCAGCTATCCTTCGAGGGAGCAGTCTACATTGATAGTTTATGACCATTTAATATTTTGTTAGGCATCCTAGTTTTATATTTTTTTGTTGACTGAACTTTTAGTCATGGACTAGACTATAGAGGTTTAGGGGTTTCCCTTTTATTAGGACAAAGCATTAATGCTTAAAAAAAGGGTTAACTAATTGTTTTTAAGGAAAAAGGGTTGAAAGGAATAGGAATGAGGATGATGGGGGTTGTTTAAGGGACAAGCTCAAGTTAAACATCAAGTGAAAGATTACTTGGTTAACATTAGAATGGTCACAGATGCAAGGCATTAAGGGGCTCAGGTTCTGGCTAGCCTTCGAGAGAAGACAAATGATAAGTGCATGATCCATACTTGTGCATTATTATATAAGGTCTGAGCCAAGTAGGAGCAAACTTTCCTCTTTTTCTTCTTATATTGGTCACATGTTGGTTTTCTTTAAGGATGAGATCTCCGATTTTGAAATCTCACTCTTTCAAATTTTTGTTGTAGGCACGCTTGATGCGATCTTGGTAGATATGAAGATGATTAAGAGTGTCATGGCTAGGGACATGAATTAGGTTAGCATGTTGTTGGCATTTGATACAACACCGAACATAGTCACTACAGTCTTGGTTAAGAGTGGGCCAATAATAGCCCAGGTAGAGGATGCACTTTGCAACCAAGTTACCACTGAAATGTCCTCCACAAATCCCATCATGGACTTGTTTGATGGCATGAGATGTCTCAGTGGTGGTTAGGCATCGGAGAAGGAGGCCGTTGAAACCTCATTTATAGAGAAGACCCCCTAGCATGGTGTATCAAGTATTACTCTTAATAAAATCCCATTGTCCATTGCTAGAGAGGTTAGGAGGAATGATAGAATAAGTCAAGTAGTCAACAAGTTGCTTATACCAAACATCATGTTGGTTAGAGAGGTCAAGAGGAATTGCCCCTGAAGATGTTGGTTGAGATGTGCCCAAGATAGAAATCTTGGGCTTTGGTGGTGGAGAGGGCTTGGCGAATGGATATGTCCAAGGGGTAAAAACCTTCTCTTTTCCTTTATCCTTTAGGTTTTGGGACTTGTGGGCCACATTAATAGTGTTGATTTCAAATAAAGGGGGAGAAGGTGGTAGAGAGACCATAATCTCGCATTGGGATCCCGATTCAAGTGAGGAGGTTTGGGAGGCATGGGATGGTGTTGGTAGTTTGTCAAAAGGGTGGTCAAGAGAATCCTTAATGAGAAGGGTGTCCTTTTCCAGGTGTTGGTGAATGATAACCTTAAGGGTGTAGTAACTCTCAATATCATGCCCAGGTGTGTGATGATATAAGTAGATTTGAGTGTCATCAAACCAAGATGGTTTTAATCTGAGAGGTCGATATGGCTTAATGGGTGGGAGAACAATGCTAGAAGATTGTAACAATTAGTGTAACAGTGAAGCATAGGAACCCATTAATGGGTCTACTCTCATTGTTGCAGTAGGGGTTGACAACTTCTATTTAAGAGTTGTAGGGGGAGTTTTTTGTACCACCTTTTTGGTTGTTAGTGTGGCCACACGCGTAGATGGCACTTTCTTGATGAGAGGTGTTGAATTTCTTGGAGGAAATATGTTTTTGATGGGTAGAGGGAGTAATGGAGGTAGTTTTCCTTTGTGAGGTGTTGGAATAGGGAGCACTCTTGTTAAAGTGGAAGGATGTGGACCCAAGATAGAGGGAAATGGTGAAGGTGGGGGAGGATTAGACCGATGTGGTTTAGTATTATCCTTTAGTTTGGTGCGAGGACCACTATTGTGCAAGGTGAGGTTCAAATCTAACTTCACTTGTGGGTGAGTGAGGTTTGATACAGGGTGAACACTGAGAGATTTAATCTATTTCAGCATGGTAGATGCCTACGAGGGTTTGGATTCAGACATGGAAGGTTGAGCTTCTAATGATCTAGAAGTGGAAGCCTAATCCTCATCAAAGACTTTGGGGTAAATCATCATGAAAGGGTTGGCAGTATAAGGTGAAGCTGTATGTGTAGGATAAGGAGCCTTAAGTCACTCCCATAATGCCTCATACTCTAGGTTCCTAAAATGGAGGAATCCTAAGTTTTCTACCAATCGAGAGAAGGGTTTAGATGACATTGTGTGAGGCCTTATAGTCAGTCCTTCAAAGGATTTGGGTGATTGAAAAAGTGGAAACATGTTGGACACAGTGATCATGGGCCAAAGGTGAGAGAGAACCATCACTAGATCTTCCTCAGCTGAAGTAGGTGAGGCAGTGAGTTCTTCTCTCAGTGGAGAAGGGATTGGAGAATTTGGCTCTTCAAGCAGATAGAGTGCAAGAATGATCATGCCTTCCACGTGTGGTTTAGGAGTGTAGAAAGTATGATACTCTATTGGTAATAAGAAGGATAAGGGTGGGGCCACCGGTGTTGGTACCATCAAAGCATCCTCCAATATGGGAGAGGTCAAAGTAGACTCTCCTACGTGTGAAAGGGGGGTGGATGGAGGACTGTCCTCCATTGGTGGAGGAAAAATAGGAGAGGAAGGCTCCTCTAAAGGGTGAAGCAGAGGGATGATGGCCCCTTCTACATGAGGGCATGGGGTATGAATGGAAAATTCTTCCAATGGTAGAAGAAAAGGGAAGGTGGGGGCAAGAGGAATAGGTAATATAGGATCTTCATGAGGTAGAAGAATGGGTAGAGGAGGTGCTTGATGTCGTGGGGGTGATACAGGTGAAATGGGTTCATCCACATGAGGAAGAGGGTGAGGCAAAGGGAGCTCTTCATTGCATGGGGGTGGTATGGGTAAAATAGGCTCTTTTACCCATGGTGGAGAAATGGGTTGACCAACCTCTTCAGATTGTGGGAGAGTTTGGTTAGGAATGAAAGGAAAGACTATGTTGACCATGCGTATGTTGCATTCTTGAGGGTCATCAGCTATGGTCTGAACATTGTTTTGACTTGGGGGATGGTTAGGAAAGGGTTGCCTAAAGACATCCATGTTTTGGTTGGCTGGCACATTAGGGTTATCCAAAACAAGGTCCCGTTTGTCTAGCATGTCTTGAACAATGTTTTTCAGGGTCTTGCAATTATCCGTGTCATGACCCTTGACATGATGATAGTTACAAAAGTCATTTTCCCTATACCATGCAGGGATGGCTCTTGAGGGGTCAAATTGGACAAGTGGTCAAATTTGAGGGAGGTTGAGGACTCCTTGCTTCACTAATTTATCCAATACAAAAGCATACAATTCTCCTATTAGATTGTATCATCATTGTTCATACCATTATTGGAATTGTTTTATGATGTTTTACAAAGTGGAGGGCTCAGATTGGTTGGTTGTGGTAGAAGATGGTGATATAAGGACCACAGTGTTTGCCAATCCCTTAGACTTGGGGTGGGAAGAAGAAGGTTTGGAAGAAGAAGGGTCGTTGGCTTTTGTGATGGTATTTTTGCTACGCAATTTGACCCTATCTTCCTTGATTGCATGGAGTTCAAGCTTTTGGGCCATGGTGAAAGCTTCATCGAATGTGTGAAAAGTTTGAACCTATAAAGTGGATGAGATGTGCTTGGCACATGCTCTTGAAAAGAGCTCAATGAGCTCAAGTTGAGGTAGTGAGAAGGAGAGTTGGTTGATCAAACCTCTCCAACAAGTGACGAAGTCAACTATTGACTCATCCTCAAATTGTCTAATGGAATAAATGTCTGTGATGGAGACCTTCTTGGTAATATTGATTGAGAAATGATCAAGGAATAGCTAAGCGAGTTGAATGAAGGTGAAGAGAGAATGACTGGTAATGGAGCTATACCAGTCAAGGGCAGTGCTAGAAAGTGACATAGGGAATGTGTGAAGTAATAACACATCATCATGTGCTATGAGGTAGAAAGCATGTCTAAACGCTTGTAGATGTTGTTGTGGGTCTTCTTTACTCTAAAAGCAAGTAAATTTTGGGAGTTCCCACTGGCTAGGGTATGGTCGAATAGGAACTAAAGGGTGGATAGGTTTGTTGCAGATTTGTTCATACAAAAGAACACTCCTCGAACCTAAAATAGATGTCTCAAGGTTGGACATCTTATCCATCAGCATCTTAATTAGATCAGCAGAGGGATTGGCATGAGGGGCACCCCCTAAGTTATAGGGTACCTGGAAGGCATTTGGAGGGGCGTATGACATACTTGGTTGCATTTGTGTAGGTGCAACATATTGATAGTTTGTTATAGGGGCTGATGTTGAGGTCACGGGGGCTTGTGCCATGAAGTTGGAGGGCACAACTTGACTAGATGCCACCAAGTGTGGTTGAATGGTAGTGATACTAGTTAAAGGATAGGTGGTCACTCTCATGTTTATAGGTGCAAGAGTGGATGAGATAGAGACAATCAAGTTCTGGAAAGGTGTCGAACTTGGTTGAATTGTTTACAGTTGAGGGGGTACAGAAACCCTGATGGAGGTAGGGCAAGAAAGGATAGAAGGGGAGGCCAAATCTTGAAAATTGGCCATGGTTGGGTTATTGGTCGAGGTAATGGCTTGAGTGACCATAGGTTGGGTAGTGAATGCTGTTGATATCATTGTCACTTCAACCAAAGAAGTTGGCATCCCATAAATAGGGTTACTTGAAGGATCTCGAGTTTGGCTTCTAGTAAGATAATGTTGGAGAACCTTGACGTTGTGGTTAGGGAATCTCTCAGAATCATTATCCCCTTCGGGAACAATAGGAGGTTGATTAGGGGTAGGTTGGATAGGAGTATGCTCGATGTCTGAAGTATACTCCATTAGATGACTTGGCACGAAGGGTGAAGGTGGGAGTGGCTATTGACTCGCATGGTCAACAAGGAATTTGGCTTGACTGTGTGTCAGGACCATTCAAGGTGAAAGGGGTTCAAGTTCCAAAAATTATGTGTTTTAGTTTTAGAAAACTAGAATTTGTGTTAATCAACAAGAAATTTGGGTTTCAAGGTTGCTATTTGGAAAGAAAATTTATTGACAGTGACCAATGTTGATTGTTTAACTGATATCAGTTAGAAAATGTTGTTGACGTCGGTCAGATAACTGATGTCGGTGAAGATTTTATTTCTGACATCAGTGGAAAAACTGATGTCAATTTATGTGTAATTCCAAAAACACATAAAATTGATAGTTTTTGGAAGAAGCAGATATTCTGAGTTATTTTGGACTTCAAAATGGTACGACCTTACCAGCTCAAACACTCAGATCAAACTAGCAGAATAGATGATTAGGCAAGCAACCTCTAAAACATTAGATTCCTAGGAATGAGTTTTAAAGTCATGGTGGCTTATGCCTTAAGAGAATGTGTTGGGAGTTGGGCTTGTAGAACAGGTCCTAGAGAGGAAGTCTATGGTTGGTTTCGGGTTGTGTTATGGTGCTCAAAGATATCTATGTTAGGGTCAATACGTGGCCTGGTGCTAGGGCTTACTCCCTTCACTTCACAAACCTAAAGCTGAGCTGTGCCACTTAGCCAAAATATACCTTCCCTATAGTTTATACTCCAACAGAGAATAGAGTGGGTCCTCCTCTTGGTGGTGAAATCCAAGTAGGATCGTTGGGTGGGGTAAGGTATCTACTAGGTGATGAAATCCTAGATGGGCCTTGTCTCAAGTAAGTTTATGTGTTTAATTTGAAGTGATTGTGGTTTGGTTGTGTCACATTTGTGCACTACAATTCATTCATAATGCTTTAATTACTAAGTGGGCTAAGTGTGCATCCAAGCAAGAATGAAATGCAGTAGTTTTTAACTCAAATTGAAATATGTTATTCAAATGCAAACAAATGGAGAAGAGGTAAAGAGTATGAGTTTTTCACTACTCTATGATGCATGCAAGAAGTAACAAGAAGAAAAAGAGATGTTCTTTTTAACTTTTGCTAATGATTTCTTTTTGAAACAAAAAGATAGAAGAGGGGATGCAAGAAGTGAATATTTTTTTAATGCATATATATGAAAGTTTGATTTTTTAAAAGAAGAAGAATGAACCCAAGGAAAACTCCAGGAGTCCCACCAGGCATGCCATAATGTTTCTCTAAATTTTCACTAATTGCATTGAAATGAGGAAGAAACTAAAGTTAAGATGTTTTGGGTTTGATGCTACCCGGATTTAGTGTGCACCATATCCAAGCTTTGTGGGAGCTCCTCTTTGGCTATGGAGGAAACACCTGCAGTAAGAAATAAACTTAAATAAGGAAAATGTTAGAAGAGAATATGGTGGACTGCCAAGCTACGTGCTCGGTCCTGGAAGCGTTAAGCTCCATAAGGGATGACAGTCCACTGTTTAAAGGTAAAAATGTTGCATAAAAAGAAATGATAAAAGACTAAAGAAATAAAAAGGTAGATGGTGTGTACCTATTCCCTGCAGTCTATGTGTCTCAAAATGTTACAAAAACCTAGCCAAAGGTTTTGTCTAGTCTATGGGCTGTTTGGATAGGTTTTCTGGTTTATTAGTTCAGAACACAGTCGCTGATGTCGATATATCTGTCGAGGTCAGTTGGGTAAATGGTGCTGACGTCAGTTGCATTGCCGATGTCGATCAGGGTTATTAGCCTTGGATGGCTTTTAAAATATTTTTGTGATGGATAGAAGAGTTTTTGGAAGTTCGGAGGTTGGTGCAGGGTTACAGGAAGGTGAATGAGGTTTGAGGAAGGGTAAAGGTAGAGGATAGGTGTGAAAAGAGGGTGAGAATAAGGGGAAGGCTTTTCAGCCCCTCCATAGAAGAATTCGGGCCTCTCAACAGTATTTAGAAATATTAATGAAAACTAATTAATAATATATTCTAAAACTTTTGAAATGAAGACCAGAGTATTTAGCTTTATAGGGTGAAGACCCAGAGGTGTCAGAATGGTGATTCCTATTGTGGATGTGGCTGATATGACCGGTGTTGTGAGCCAATGAAGTGAACATGGATTACTTCAATTCAGTAGCTCAAGGTCCTCATACAATCTTTCAATTTAGTTTATGTAATGATTTGTGTAGAGCTTCAATAGCCAAGAGAATGATAGTCAAGTTATGATGCTTGAAATCTCAGAGTGTGCGTGTGAATGTGCAAGAAGGTGGGGGGCAGCTCAATGTTAGAGCTTAGCTTATGTAACTGATGTTAGCAATCCTACCGACATCAGAGTAGTACTACCGATGTTGGCTGAGGGTTGATCGACATCAGTGGAGAGAATAGGTAAAAGGGCTATTTTTAGCTCTTTGCCATTTCTCCACCCATCAAGTGCCTTTTCCATTGGAAAACAGTCAAAACAAGGGCTTATGAGGCACGCGAGTTAGTTAGGGAGTTAAGATGGGGTGAGAATAGGTCATGGATAGTTAAGGTTTGGAGGACTTAGTCTTAGACTGACTCATAGGCTCAGAAAAGGTCTTAGGGTGAGGTGTCTAGGTGAGGTGTCCAAAGTGAGGTAATTAATTTAGAATAAGTAGTTTTTAAATTAATAAGGTGAGAATTAGTCATGGGTAGTTAGGAGTGTTAACATTTAGAAGGGGACCAAGGGGGGTTGACACGATATTGGTGTCTACAGGTCTAATTTGATCATTACAACCTTGAATACTTGCTTTCCAAGCATAATTTGAATACACACTAGTGTATATGTTTGGAATTTTTGAGAAATTTTGACTTGAATATTTCTTATGTGAAAGGCAAGTAGAATCATGTTACTAATACACTCAGTTGATGCATGTATCTCATTACCTTGTTTATTTTGCATAAAAATTTTAGAACAACAACATTCTAATGAATTATGCCAAGATGTAAGTGTAGGTTTAGTTGATGAGCCTGTACAAAAGAATTTTTATAATTTTTGTGTTGATTTTGATGGCCTAATTAAGAAAAAAAAATGAATTTATGTACCCAAATTAGGTGATTTATATATGATTTTGTTAAAATAGGTACATATAACTCCTCACTTTTCTCACCTAGGTGTCAAAAAGATGACACATGAGAGAAAGGACTTTAATATTGGTCTGGTTTGAAACATGAAGTTTCTAAATTTATGGCTAAATGATTGGAATTCCAACATGTAAAAGCTAGACATTACCATCCACGAGGACTATCATATTCTCATGATGTTCCATAGGGTAAGTGGGGTGTTATTTATATTTATTTTATATTTGGTTTGCCAAATTCTCAAAGCAAGCATGATACTAGGGTAAGTGAACAAATTTGGGGGACAAAAAGTGGCCTATTCATGGACATGTTTTTCCTAAAATTCAAAAATATAAACTTCTATAGATAATTTGAGATATCTACATTTCAAATTTTAAGATGGTGTAAGAACATGAAATGTAGCATTTCAAGTCTAGTTTCCAAAACACTAATTTTTTAAAAAATGGTTAAGTATAATTAGGTCAAACATCTAAAATTTGAAGAAGAACTCCTATTTTTCCATAAAATAGAGTAGATAGATGGTCATGCGGTGCACCATTTTTTTAGTAGAGTTTAATATTATTTTGAAACCCTTTGGGGAAAATTTAGATAAGACATTATAGTTTGTGACCAATATTTTTTTATATTTTTTCAATGAATACTTTTTTTAATGAATTTTTCAAGTAAATAGATCTTGAAAACTAACAAAAAAATGGATATTCATATGTGTGATGCACCTAACTACCTCAAAAAAAAATGAAAATCAATTTTTTTTTAATGTGTGTAAAATTATGCCTAGTTTGTGACCATATATTTTTTTTTTTCAAATGGATCAATGAAATACAAATTACATGAGCATGTATAGGAATATATGTTTATGGCATGTCGTGGCCTAAAAAACGTATAGTTTAAAATCAACATAGTTTGAAATCTTAAATTAGTCAAAAAATATAAAAATCATATTTTGGAAAGAGGAGAGCATGCTCATCATGATGGTATTATTTTTTTTAATTTTCACATTAAAATTCTTAGTGTATTTAAAAATCAAAGTTTTTTTTTTTTTTTTTTTACATAACTCTCAAAACTCAATTGTACATTGACAGTCCAAGCCTTTGGCTCCGGAATTGAATTCAAATTCAAATAGTGTGACCACGTTAATAATGTGATCTTGATATTGGCACAATCATGTTATTAATTGAATTAGTAATGTGATCATGTTATTTAATAATGTTATCACATCAATAATGTAGTCACGTTATATATTCTCAAAACCTTGAAACCTGAATTTGCATTTTGACCTACTAAAGGAGCCATTAGGCCTCATAGTCTTAAGATCAAAGTTTGGTTGATTAAATTTTTTGTTTGGACTAATGTTATTGTCAATATTTGATAACATTAAATTATAATTGGATATTTATTAACTTATGAATCAATTTATTGTTCATTTGACATGAGTCTAATCTTCCTTAAAATATAGACAGTCCTAGTTCATCCTAGACAAGGTCAAGAAGTCAAAAGTTGGTTTTTGGTGATACACTAATCCAAATCACTCATAATTTGGTATATTTGATTTATATTTAAGTTTATACATGATTAAATAGATTATATTATATAAAATTCAATTGGAGTACAAGGATCGTCTAACTGAATACTAATATACCTAGAATATTAGGTTTTTTAAGAGAGCTCAAAGATAATATAAATGTTTAAGGATTAGTTATTTGAAATTTAGTATTTGAAAAGGAATTTATAGTATTCAAAAGATTCAAATGGTATTTTTTAATGACAACAACAACAACAAATAAATCAAGGGTCATTGTATTTTGTGTCAAGAGTGTATACAATCCTAAAAGAGGCTAAATTTGGTTAAACATGAGTATGTTATTTTTTGTGGATAATTGTTGATGTTTGAAACTTGTAAAAAAAAATTATAAACATTTTAGTATTTTTTGAGTCTTTGATAATATTTTTTGAGTCAATAAGTAAATTTCTTTAAATATCTATTTTTAATGTATATCAATGCATTAGTACTTTGTTTTACATATTAGGAGTTGTCTTTTGTCAAGTTCAAATATGTCTTAAACACACATATCAAAAACATACATGCCTTATGATATAACTTATTTTATCACGAGATGTCATAAAATGCATTTTTTAAACGTGATATAGGAGTATCAATAGAACAATAGTGTAAACATGTAAATAAGTTCATTTGTGTGTTTTAAGGATCTTATAGGGTTTGTTGTCAATAATTAGCCTTGAAATGGCTCAAATAGTGAAAAAGTGGGGTATTTATAATTTCCCTCCAAAATTAAGATGTTTGAATTTCAAATTAAGACTTCCCTCCAAAAAGTATGTAAGGCCTATTTGAAAGACTATGTGAGGTAAGTAGTCATATGTAAAGGTTATGAAACTTTGGAGTGGGTCATAAAATATTATAAATATGGTGTAGAGTCCATTTTAATTGTTAAAATACACCTAAAAAATTATACACAAGGATAAGATACATTGGAGAATAAAATGAGGTAAACTTGACCAAGTACAAGTTGTTGAGATAAGTGTGGAGGTTGTTTCAAGCTCTTACTAAACTTGGAAAAGATGATATATCATGATATGGTTAAAAATAATTTACTAAGGAGGATAAATTACTATAATAGGATTCCTATGACAATCATTTAGACAATTTGATAGCTTTGTAGATGATGGAAGCTCAATAAAATAGAGGATTCTTGTATAAATAATCCTCTTATAGGCTCTTTGTACATAGTATGAAGTTTAATTTGTATGTAGATAAAAAAAATTGAGTGAAAAAATAATAATCAAGGACATTAGAGTTCCTATTCTCAGTACATGAGTTTATTATCGTATGTATTGGTCTTTTAATGCATGATTCTTGAGACAATTATATGTTCTTGAGCTAGAATAGCTTCATTTGATAAGATAAATGGTATTTGTGAATAAATAAGGACTAAATATTGTTTTATTAGTTATGTATATTTTTAAAATATCTTAATCATGCGTAAAATACCTTTGAATACACAATAAACTCAAAATAATCAAATTCAATTTCTTTAGGGCCTGCAATCAATGTTCTGGGAATCTAATTTTTGAAAATATTCTTTTCTGAGAAAATAAATAAAATAAAAATAATTGAACACAAAATATAAAATATATGACTTAAAAAAATTAATTTTACAAGTTTAATGAGTTTCTTAAAGTTTGTACAACTAAATTTGTGATTTTTTTTAGCTTGCTACCCTGTGACAGGACTAGCCTTTCAAGAGAAAAAATTTATTTGTGAGAAATTTAACTGTAAATTTTTTTTATAAAATTGTATGAATGTTATAATAATATTACTTAAAAATATTAAAAAATTTTAATTTTATTTTTATCATTACAAAGTGATAAAAATAAAAAACATAGTCCTCAAATTCCCACAATCTTGGAGCCTAAAAAAGGCTAAATCTTGAATTGTGAGAAAATTCTTGAGAGTTGTCATAATTTATAAGTTGTAAACTATTTTTAATGATTAAATTAAGATTTTTTATTATATTTAAACTTTTAAAATCCTTTAAAAGTTAATTTGGGCTTGAATTCCACCTTAGGCATGCCTAATTAGGCCTAAAGCAAATCTATAATTATGGAAAATTAATGAAAGAAAGTTTTGAGTTAGGATTTGATGTTAAATTATGTCATAAATGGTATTAATTGGTATAAAAATATGTAATTTTTTATATATAACTAACCTAATTAAAATTTATCCTCAATTTTGTGTTCAAACAAGGCTATAAGGCCTTAAGGCAATTTTTACAATTTTGTGAGTTTTGATTCAAATATGAGTTTCTAGCTGAATATTTGGGTTTTGTATGAAATAATGAAGTTATTTTATTTTAATTAATCATAAATTAAACTTTATAAGTATATAAATATAATATTTTATGTTTTAAGCCTTTAAGGCATGCTTTGCATTGTATCAAGGAAAGTCATCAAATTGGACTTTGAGTTGATCTCTTCTTTTGGGTTCATGATAGAATGTTTGTCCATTGAATTATTATTAGAAATTTTTTTAGATGATACTTAGGTTAGATGATTGAAAAATTGTTCCTATTTGGTGTATATTTAATTCATTCCTTCAGGAAGGCCTATGCACAAAAGCTTTTGTGGGTAAATTGGATAAAGTTAGATTAGAAAGAATGAGAAAATTAGTCATGTGTATGTGATAGAACCTTATTAAGTTCTTATTACTATTAAAAATGTGAATTTTTTTCAAAATATGATATAATTTTATATGAAGGCTTCTTTGAACACTTTTCATGTTTCATTGATTGAGGTGAGAAAAGAGCTAATAGTAATCTAGGGTTAAGCAGGTGTTAAAATAGTACACCTTACACCATTTAGTATTAGAGAAGTTAAAGTTTGCTCTTAAAAATAATTTTATGATTTAATTTGGATACTAAAGGTTGTGATTAAATTTGAGAAGCTTGGCATACAGTGCATTGGTTGCAATTGGACAGTTGGAAGAAAGAATTTTTTGAAAGGTATGAATTCATTTAAATTGTTCATTTCAAATTTTAGTTACTAAGAAAGTTGTAGGTATTGAAAAGGATAGGAAAGATAAGTAAAGTGGAAAGAATTAAATCCATAAAATCTTGAATAAAATATCTATTGAAATCTCTAAATAAGCTCAAGGAGAGATTGGATAAAGAAAGAGAAGTCCAAGGTAAGGACTAGTAAATCACCAAAAGACTATGTAAGAGAAAAGAGCCCAGGTGAGGTACTAGATAGCAGGGTGAAATAGACTTGCTAATGGAAATATGTCCAAGTATGCCTAAGGAAAAGAGAAAAGAGTAAAGATAAGAGAGAATATGGAGGGATTAGTTCAAGAAAGATGCCACAAGAGGATGAAGAGTGAAGAAGTGAAGAAAAGAGAGAGAGATAGTTAAGATGAGAGTGATCTTAAAAAGTTTAGATCAAGTCTTGGAGGAATAAAGACAAAATATTATTTTAAGAGTCAATAAGATAGTATAGTGGCCTCTCAGAGAGATTTGTGAAAGAATAAGGCAATAATAAGCTAAACAATTGAGAACCATAGCCAAGCAATCCAAGGAGGAAAATAAAGAGGCAAACAAGCCTCAAATGTTTAAATCTAATGATTTCTTGTCATGTGTGTATTCAAGTATAGAGTAAGATGAAGGATAAGATAATATTGAGGGCATAAAAGTTGAAATCATGGAAGGAGATAAGCATGAACATCATTCTTACATTGAAGAAAATTATGACTAGACCACTATATGTGGTGATGCAAAGATTTGTTATCCATAAAGAGGAGAGATGCTTGGAGAAGAAGATATTAAAGAATATGAATGCCTCATTGAAGGCATGAATTAAGTTAAATTGAATCAAGAAGTTGAAGAGGTTAAATGGCCTCAAAATTTTATTTTTAATGTTATTTTTGATGAAGAATGTAATGATAAGTCCATGTATGAAGATGAATTGTATAAAGAAATAATTGAATTTTTAGATAATATCATGAGAAATAATAATTAATAACTTGATAAAGTGTTTGTTAATACTAAATTACAAAAATAAGAGGTGTCTCAAAATGAAGACATACAAGAAGAAGAGTTGATTTGGCAACAAGCCATGCAAGAGTCAAAAAAATTGAGTCGCATAGGTGATGAAGAGGTTATCAAAGAAGATGAGATTGATATTTTGAATCAATCAAGTGATGAAGATGAAAAATAAGGGGCAATCATGCCTCAATTATTTGAAACTGAATTTTTTTTAGTTTTGTAGGTATGAAGGTTTTGGGTGATGAAGAAATGGATTTATATATATTAGACTTCATTGAAGATGAAGAAGAGAAGATTGAGATATTTGAGTTCATAACTCATGAAGAAGAGAAAGTGAAGAAAGAGAGAAGGATAAAAAATCAAGAAAATAATAACTTGAGAGATTGGAAGAAGAAAAAAAAAGATAGAAACTCCTTTGAGCAGGATCTCAAATATTTTCCCACCCGATAAGTCTGATGCATGAGCATTAGGAAAACAATAGTGTAAACATGTAAATAAGTTAATTTGTGTTTTTTAAGGATATTATATGGAATATTTTCAATAATTATATTTTAAATGGCTCAAATAGTGAAATAGTGGGGTATTTGGAATTTCCCTCCAAAATTAGGAAGTTTGAATTTCAAATTAAGACCTCTCTCCAAAAAGTATGTAAGGCCTATTTGAAAGACTATGTGAGGGAAGTAGTCATATTTAAAGGTTATGAAAATTTGGATATGGTCTTAAAATATTGTAAATATGATTTGGATTCTATTTTAATTGATAAAATACACCTCAAAAATTATACACAAGGATAAGCTACGTTGGAGAGTAAGACAAGGAAAACTTGACCAAGTATAAGTTGTTGAGATAAGTGTGGAAGTTGTTTCAAGATCTTAAAAAACTTGGAAAAGATGATAAATCATGACATGGTTTGAAATAATTTACTAAGGAGGCTAAATTACTATAAAATGAGGCCTAAGATGATCATTTAGACAAGTTGATAGCTTTGTAGATGATGGAAATTCAATAAAAATAAAGGATTCTTGTATAAATAAGCCTCTTATAGTCTCTTACATATTATGAAATTTAATTTATATGTATATAATTTTATTTGACTAAAAAAAGAATAATCAGGGCCATTTGAGTTCCTATTGTAAGTACATGAGTTTCTTATGGTATGTATTGGTATTTTAATGCATGATTCTTGAGATAATTCTTTGTTCTTGAGCTAAAATCGCTTCACTTGATAAGATAAATGGTGTTTTTGAATAAAGGATGAAATATTGTTGGATTATTTAGGTATATGTGGTATAGATATTAATCAAGTGTAAAATCCCTTTGAAGACACAAAAATTTGAAAATAAGCAAATTTGGTTTCTTTAGGGCTTGAAATCAGTGTTTTTGGAATCTAGTTTCTGAAAATCTTCTTTTCTAAGAAAATACATAAAATAAAAATAATTTTCCATAAAATATAAAATTTATAGGACTTAAAACATAAATTTTCCAAGTGGAATGACATTCTGAAAGTCTGTAAACTAAAGTTTTTTTTTTTTAGCTTGTTGCCCTATGACAAGACAACCTAAGGTTTCAAGAGAAAAATCTATTTTTGAGCAATTTACCCATCCAAAAAATTTATAAAATTTTATGAATGTTCTCATAATGGTCCTTTAAAATATTAAAAAATATATATTTTTATTTTTTATAAGTACGGAGTGAGAAAAATCAAATATACAATCCTCTAATTCTCATCATCTTGGGGCCTAGGAAAGGCTAAATCTTGAATTGTGAGCAAATTTTTAAGAGTTGTCATAATTTTTAAGTTGTAATATATTTTTAATGATTAAAATAATATTTTTTATGATATTTAAACCCTAAAAAACCTTGAAAAGTTAATTTGGGCTTGAATTCCACCTTATGCAAGCCTAATTAGTCCTAAAACAAATCTGTAATTGTGGAAATTTAATAAAGCAAAGTTCTGAGTTAAGATTTTATGTTTAATTTTTATGTAAATTATATTAATGGGTATCCAAATCTAATTTTTTTTGATATATAACCAACCCAATTAAAATTGATCCTCAAATTTGTGTTCAAACAAGGCTATAAAGCTTTAAGGCAATTTTTTTAATTTTGTGAGTTTTGAATCAAATCTGATTTTCTAGATGAATATTTGCATTTTTTATGAATTAATTAAGTTTTTTGAATGTAAATAATCATAAATTAACTTTTTTAAGTATATAAAGATAATAAATTGTGTTTTGAGCCTTTAAGGCATGTTTTGCATTGTATCAAGGAAAGTCATCAAATTGAACTTTGAGTTGATCTCTTATTTTGGGTTCATGATGGAATGTTTCTACATTAAATAATTGTTGGAAAGGTGTTTAGATGATACTTAGGTTATATTAATGAAAAATTGTTCCTATTTGGTGTATAGTGAATTCAATCCTTCAAGAAGGCTTGTGCACAAAAGATTTTGTGGATAAATTGGATAAAATTGGATTAGAAAGAATGGGAAACTTCTTCATGTATATGTGATAGAACCTTATTGAGTTATTATTACTATTGAAAATTTTAAAAAAATTCAAATGATGTTAGAATTGTATATGAAGGCTTCTTTGAAAACTTTGCATGTTTCATTAATTGAGGTGAGGAAAGAGCTAATAGTAATCCTGGATTAAGAAGGTGTTAAAATATTATGCCTTGCACCATTTAGCATCAGAGAGTTCAAGTTTGATTTTTAAAATATATTTTTTATTTCATTTGGATACTAAAAATTGTGATTTTAGTTAAGAAGCTTGGCATATAGTACATTGGTTGTAGTTGGACAGTTAGAAGAAGCAATTTTTTGAAAGGTATGAATTCATTTGAATTTTTCATTACAGATTTCAATTACTAATAATTTTTTAGGTATTGATAAGGAAAGGTAAGATAAGTAAATTTTAAATCCTTGAATCCATAAAGTCTTGAAGAAAAGATCTAGTGAAATCTCTAAATAATCTCAAGAAGAGATTGGATAATGAAATAAAAATCTAAGGTAAGGACTAGTAGATCACCAAAAGACTAGGTAAGAGAAGAACAACTTAGGTGAGGTACTAGATATCAAGTTGAAATAAAATTTCTAAGGTAAATAGGTCCACATATGCCTAAATAAAATATAAAAGAGTAAATATTAAAGAGGAGAGAATATGGAGGTCTTAGTTTAGGAAAGATGCCACAAGAAGATGAAGAGTGAAGAAATTAAGAAAGAAGAGATAGATATGGAGAGAGATAGCTGAGATGAGAGTGATATTAGAAAGTTTAGATAAATTCTTGGAGGAATCAAGACAAAAAAAAATTATAAGTGTCAAGAAGATAGTATAGTGGCCTCTTAGAGAGATTGGTGAAAGAAGAAAATGCTAACTAGACCATTATATGTGGTGATGTAGAGATTTGTTATCCAAAAAGAAGAGAGATGCTTGGAGAAGAAGATATTCAAGAATTTTAATGCCTCATTGAAGGTATGAATGAAGTTGAATTGAATCAATAATAAGTTAAAGAGGTTAAATAGGCTCAAAAAAAAATTTAATGCTATTTTTGATGAAGAATATAATGATATGTCCATGTTGAAGATGACTTGTATAAAGAAACAATTGAATTGTTAGATAAACTCATGGGAAACAATAATTAATCACTTGATAAAGTTATTGTGAAGACTAAATTTTGGCAAGAAGAGGTGTCTCAAAATGAAGACAATAAGAAGAAGAGCTGATATGAGAACAAGCCATGCAAGAGTCAAAAAATTTGAGTCTCATAGGTAATGAAAATGCTATCAAATAAGATGAGATTGAGATTGTAAAGCTCTTAAGTGATGAAGATGCAAAATAAGGGGCAATCATAAATCTCTTGATCAATTATATAACATGTATAAAACATGCATGGATTAACTAACTATACTTTTATCATAAATGCAAACATTTTTAGGTAATTATCATAAATAGGTGAATAATTAGCTCATATTTTCTTCAATTACCTTAGTGATTAGACCCTATATCTAATATTTTAAACCCTAAACCCTGTACCATTTAAATTAAACCCTAAACCCTATACCATTTACCTTAAACCCTAAGCCATAAGCCATAAACCCCAAACCCTTTAAATTATAAATCCTAAATGAATAAATTTAGCCCCAATTAACATCCTTTATATATAGTAAGAATTATGTTCACAGGAATGAACTTGGTCAAAGTCACATCACTCATTACCATAATTGACTTTGTAGGCTCAATCTGTGATGTTATGGGGGATAATTAATCCCAAAATCACATTATTTACTCACAAATCTAGGTTTAAGGAGCTCAAATTTGCCCCAATCACCATCACGATTGTACCTTATACACCCTAAAACTTATACCCTAATCCCTAATCCCTAAAGTTCCTAATCCATAAACATTAAACCATAAATATAAACTCTTTAAACCTTGAACCAATCATTTTAACCCAAATTAACATCATTTAGACTAAGAATTAAGTTTACATGGCTTAGTTTGGCCTAAATCACATGACTGATTACCCCATTTGACTAATTCACTCAATTTACATGATGACATGGGGTCATGGAAAATTTTAGTAGTGAATATATAATTTTTTAGGTTTGGTAGATAGGACTAGATCACTAAAATTTTAGGAATATATATTATTTTAGGGGTCATCTCACCAACCCTTTATGATAATGTCTTCAAAAATAATTTAATTCACCACATATATATAATATACCCTTTAATCTTGATATCAAACAATAAAACACCTTCAAAGACTGATCGATTGAATGACAGTGTCAAATAACACCAAAAAATGATAGTGTCAAACGACAAGGATGAACAATAGTGCTAAATGATAATATTGAATGATAGTGTCAAATGATAGTACTGAATGATAGTGCCAAAAAATGTTTTAAAACTAGGAAAATAATAAGGAAACCAAGATTTAAAACCTTGAAAGATGAAAATTAAATATATCTCACCTATTAAAGGAATTAGTGAAGCTAGATCTCAAAACCATGTCATGGATCCATTAGATAGCTTTAGAATGCATATAAAATCATATGAATTGGCTAAAAAATGGTCCACAATAAAAGAGATTGACCATTTTTTTGGTGATCCCATATGCTCTAGATAGATTCTAGAGTGTTGAGGGGATAAACATAGTAGTAGATCAATTGTACTTGTAACCCTTCTAGTTTGGACATAGGTACCCAGTAAAAAATTCCAACATAAGATACAACACAACCATTCAGCATGACCATTCAGTAGATCCTAATGTCTCTATCATCAAAAGAGCAAAATAGATCGACCAAAGGTAGAGTTGAATGTCTCTTCCCATGGCAGAGTTAAAAATATCTTCCCATAACAAGGCTAAATGGATCTACCTATAGAAATGTTGAATGACTCTATCATCTGGTAAGGCTACATAGTACTATCATCTAACAAGTTTGAATGATTCTACTATTTTTTAGGGTCAAATAGTGTTGTTTCTTGATAGGGTCAAATGGCTCTACCATTCTACAAGGCTGAATGATGTTAGTACCTAGCAGGGTTGAATGGCTCTGCCATCAGTAGGGATGAACAACTCTACTATTTGGTAGAGATGAATGGCTCTGCCATCTGACATGATCTACTGTCTTGGTCCCCCTTAAACCATACTAAATATCTCACCTAAATCAGAGCTTGTTATGTAGTGGAATGGCATGATAAGACCATTACATAGAAAAATACCTAAAAAAATTTACCTCTTGGAGGAAATTTTCATGGATTGAACCTATTAACATAAAAATATGATTGGGAAAACTAAAGGAAATTTCATACCAATCAATTCACCAATTTTTTAAATCAAATTTGTCTAAACAAACCTAAGTGGGTTTGGGATATGGGCTCTTAAAATTTACCATACATGGGGTATAATTACAACCCAAAAATACATTCTATATTCACAAATGGGCTCAAAGTGATTCAAATTTTATTTAATTATCTTTGTGATTGACCATATGTACCCTAAACCATATATACATTAAAACCTAAGCCCTAAACCATAAACCCTATACACTATCCCTAAATTATAAAGCATAAGCTTTCCCTGTTTACCAATTGATTTAGTCCCAATTAACATTTTTTGTAGTAAAAATTAGGTTTACATGGCATAGAGTGATTAGACATTATATATAGGTCTTTAAAACTAAACCCTATGCCCTAATCCCTAATCCATAAAACATAAATTATAAGCACTATGCCCTAATGCCCACTACATGCCAAAAACATACATTCCATATGATATAATTGATTTTATCATGAGATGTCATAAAATGCACTTTTTAAACCTATGGCCAAAAATTAGCCTTTGGAGCACCAATATATTTGTGCATCTAAAGTAGATTGGGGTTATTTTGAGCCCCTTTAACCTAATTAACCAAAGAGGAGGCTAGTTGATTTTTTTTAATCAAGGAGGCATTTGAGACCAATTTAAACCCCTTCATGAGCAAGATATGGTTTGGGATAAAATCAAAATATCAATTTTATCATGAATTGATCTAATTAGTCAATTTGTGTAATTAGGGGTGTGATCTAGGCAAAATTGAGCCCCTAAACCAAATTTATGGCTCAATCAATTGTATAACATGTATGCAACATATACATGGCATAATTGACCTTAATTTTATCATAAATGCAAACATGAATGTAATTATCATAAATAGGTGAACAAGAAGCTCAAATGTTCTTCAATTACCTTAGTGATTGGACCCTATATCTGATATCTTAAACCCTAAACCATGTATAATTTAACTTTAACCCTAATCCCTATACCATTTACATTAAACCCTAAGATATAAGCCCTAAACCCTAAACCCTTTAAATTATAGACCCTAAACCCTAAACTAATAAATTTATCCCTAATTAACATCCTTTCATATATATATATATATATATATATATATATATATATATATATATATATATATATATATATATATATATATATATATATCTATGTGTGTGTGTGTGTATGTATATATATGTATATGTATATGTATATGTATCTATATATATATATATATATGTATATGGATATATATACATATATAAATATATGTGTGTATATGTATATATATACATATATGTATATATATATGTGTGTGTGTGTGTGTGTGTATACATATATATATATACATATACATATATATATATATACATATACATATATATATATATACATATACATATACATATATATATATATACATATACATATATATATATGCATACATATATAAATATATACATATACATATAGTAATAATTTGGTTCACAAGGATGAACTTGGCCAAAATTGCATCACTCATTAAACCACATTTGATTTAATTGGATCAATTTGTGATGATGTAGGGGTTAATTGAGCTTAAAATAACATTCTTTACTCATAGATATAGGTTTAAGGAGCTCAAATTTACCCTAATTGCCTTCATTATTGTACCTTATATACCCTAAGCCTTAATCCTTAAAGTTCTTAAACTCTAAACCATAAATATAAACTCTTTAAACCTTAAACCAATCATTTTATCCTAGATTAACATCATTTAGACTAAGAATTAAGTTCATAAGGCTCAGTTTGGCCTAAATCAAATGACTAATTACCCCATTTGACTAATTTAATCAATTTTTTGGATGACATCTAGGGTATAATGATAACCTAAAAACACATTCTATAGTGACAAATAGGTCCAAGTGATTCAAATTATCCTCAATTATCTTTGTGATTGACCCTATGTACCCTAAACCATATATATATATATATATATATATATTAAAACCTAAGACCTAAACCATAAAACTTAAACATTATACCCTAAATTATAAAATATAAGCTTTCCCTATTTACCAATCAATTTAGTCCCAATTAACATCCTTTGTAGTAATAATTAGGTTCACATGGCATAGAGCAATTAGACATTATATGCAGGTCCTTAAACCTAAACCTTATTCCCTAATCCCTAAAACATAAATTGTAATACCTATGCCCTAATTCCCACTACATGCCTTATGATATAACTAATTTTATCATAAGATGTCATAAAATGCATTTTTTAAACCTATAGCCAAAACTTAGCCTTTGGAATCCCAATCTAGTTGTGTGTCTGAAGTAAATTGGGTCTATTTTAAGCCCCTTCAAGCTAATTTTATGACTATGAAATGTGATTTTAGGGTTGATCAACTCCAATTTTCCCCAATCACCATCATAATTGTACCTTATATACCCTAAAAGCTATACCCCAATCCATAATGCTTAAAGTTATTAATCCCTAAACTTTAAACCATAAATATAAACTCTTTAAACCCTAAACCAATCATTTTAGCCCAAATTAACATCATTTAGACTAAAAATTATCTTTTTTATTAACCTTGTATACCCTAAACCTAAGCCCTAAACCTAAGCCCTAAACATTATACCCTAAATTTTAAACCAAAAAATCTCCCTAGTTACCAACCGATTTACTCCCAATTAACTTTTTTAGTAGTAAAACTTAGGTTCACACATGGCATAGAGTGATTAGACCTTATATAAACCCTTAAAAATAAACCTTGCATGCCCCAATCCCTAATCCCTAAACCCTAAAACATAAATTTCAATCCCTAATCCTTAATCCCTAAAACATAAATTGTAATTCCTAAACCCTAAACCCTATGCACTAATGCCTTGATCCCTAATCCATAATCCCAAATCTATATTAAGTATAATGTGATCACATTATTTAATAACATGATTGCATTATTCTTAATATAGACAACACTCTATTCTCAATGTCAATTTATAACCCTAATCATGTATTAATAATAACATGATCACATTATTAGATAACATGATCATGTTATTCTTAACATATGCTTCTCAATATGTATGTTGAAGCAAAACCTAGTTTAACAAATAACATGATCACATTATGTAATAACATAATGCTTCTCAATATGTATGTTGAAGTAGAACCTAGGATAATAAATAACATGATCATATTATTATTATAGACTTAGCTCAGTTTTTAACATCTATTTTTAACCCAAATTGAGAATTTTATTCCCACAAACATTCTCTACATACTTCTATGGGATCTATGGTATCTGTGTACTTGACCCCACCTTTAAAAAGTCATCAATTATCTTTGATGGGTTATGGATCATGTTCAATGAAGAGCAAGATGTTGAATAAAAAAACACCAAAGGAATTAGAATATTTGAGAGAGAAACATAAGATATAAATGCAAAAACTTCATGGTAAACAAGTTATAAGCCCTAATCCTGATATACCAAATGCCATAGAGAATGAGTCAATTGACAATAATGAATTAAATAATGATGAAATTGAACTTAATGAATTTAATAATAATTAAATTGACCATAATCAAATGAATAATTATGAAATTAACCATAATGAAATAGATAACACTTGAAGTTTACATTCAATGTTCCAAGTTTTTGATTTTGTTGATGATGAGTCTATGTATGATGCTTCACTCCCCATGAATGAATTTTTTTTATAAAAACAAATAATTATGAAATTAACCATCAATAAAATTTCATGAAAACATATAATGAAGAAATAAACAATGAATTAAATGCCATCCCACCTCTAAACAATGAAAGTAATAATGATTTTGAAACACCCTCTTAACAAATTCCACCATTAATAACACCTCCAAGAATTGTGCATATAAATAGAAAAGTACTTAATTGAAGTTGATTAAAATATTTTAGAACCAATCCATAACAAATGTCTTATCACCATTTAAGAAGATTGGATCAATAAATTTAGGATACCGTCTTTCATAATTTGGATTATGATAGTCAAAGATGTCAATTATTTGTTTCATTGATAAAATTGATTAAGCTGAGACCTATAATGTACACATTAGGACTAATAACATCTAGCATGGATGATGAAAATAATGAAATTATTGAAAATATAAATTATGTATATCATATTATAGGCCCAAACCCATGTACCCAAGATTATCATGATGCCTGATGTATACTTACAACTTGTGCAGTAAGTGACAAAATAGGTAAAAATGAATGGTTTCAAAAACAAGTTGGACACTTAATATAAATAGAAAAATAATAATGAAAGCAATTAAAATATGTGAAAGACTTAATGAACCTAATACCAATGAGCTTTGGGCATTCTCTAGTAGACTTTCATGAAAGGACAAGGCTATATCCAATACTCTCAAAAAGTTACTTGTTCAATTTTAGAAAGACAATATAAGAGTTTCACCCAATGCAAGAGATTTTGTGAAAAAGAAAAGTTGGTTCTTGTAACCATGAACCACATTCAAAAAATTTATTGGATATGACTTAAACATAATTTTACTCAAAAAATTTGAAAAAACATTGACAAATTTCTATTTATCAAAGATATTTTGAGATGGCCAAACATTTTTATGTAAAAATAAATCACACACACACCACTTATTGTAAGCAACATATTAAATTGTAAATACACTATGATGTTTTTTCATATTCATTGTACTTTGCATAACAACAATATTTTGTAGGAGTATGGCATTGAATTTCCACTAGAATCGACCAGGGAAATTATTCCAACTATCTTTTTCAGAAGATTAGATGGATAATTATTTTACAATAAATCATGTTTAAATGGAAATTACAGTTTTTGTGGTGGATTTACAAAATTAAAAAAAAATGTGTCCATGATGATATTAAAAGTTAAATTTGATAGGATTAGTTGGTTTATGAAAATAAAATTAGTGACTTATCAAGTAAAATATGGCAAAGAATCTAAAAGGTGTGAGTTTGTTACCAAAAAGACACATGTTTCTAAATTTTTGGTCAAATTTAGGGGGAAGATTATTTATGAGTATACAAGGCACACACACAGGGCTATATGGTTGGATGAAAATTTCAAGATAATAAAAGATACATTCACACTTGGTTTTATTGTTTTAGTAGTTGATTTTGTTGAAAATTACATATTCAAACCCCAAATAGAAGTTCAATCATAGTATTATAACTCATCATAAGTTGACATATTTGTGCGTATGAAATTCATGCATACACCTGATAGTACAAATAAATGACATAAAATATTAATGGAGTATTATTATTATATCAATGATGACTAATCACATTGTTTAGAGTAGGTACAACATTGTTTTTAGAAGTTCTATGAACAGTTGAGTCAAATGAATATTACTTTCAATCAACATTACATTTGGTCAAACAATTAAACATCATAATTTAAAAAAGCATGGATGTTTTATTGGTTAATTAGGATGCATATTACCACTAGTGTAGAACACATTTGGATTTTCATCAAGGCTAACCATGGAAAAGGGGAACATGATGGTGTTGGAGTAGGTGTAAAAAGAGTTATTAGAAGGGAGGAGTTGAAATTTGAAGAGGGTGTTCATTTGATAAATGTAAAAACTATGGTTGAATGGTGTAATAAGAACATGTGTCATGGTGCTCAACTAAATTATACTATTCATAGATTATTTTAGTTAATGAAGGAAGAACACTTGGAAAATTATGAGGATTTTATGATTCTAATGGGTTCAAGTGACCTCCACTCATTTTGTAACTCAAATGCAAGTTCTTAAACTATTCATATGAGACACTTGGCATGTTTGTATTTTACATGTGTAGATTTTATTTGGAATGAGTGTGAGTCATAAGAGTGGGTTGATGATTAGAGTTCAAAATCTCTAATTCTAATCAATACATATCAGGTTTCAATAGTATTATAATTTACAAATATGACATCATCAAATGACTTTGACCATGTATCTGATCTAGTGTAGCTAGGTAGAATATATTTCATTATGTATAATTTATTCTCAATATATATATATATATATATATATATATATATATATATATATATATATATATATATTCATATTTTTTCTAAAACTGGTTTTTTTGTGATACAGGGCATGTTTTTATAGTAATTACATATGAGGATAATAAAAAGGGCACTGATTACTACTTGTGTTAGTGTGTAGAGAGAAAGAAAAAATTGACTTCCCCAGTTATAGATGAAAAAACATTGACTATCCCTTGGGTTAGTGGTAGTCAATGGAACTTGGTTTCAATGATATCCTATAAAATATTTAGATCAATAGTTTTTTGAAGAGTTTGAAATGTACAATAAGATACTACACTATTCAAATTTGATTCTTGAAATGAATATTCAATTACAAAAATATCATGGGAGGCCATTAAAAAGGAAACTATGGAAATGTTGGGAGTCAGACCATGAAGTTATTCTTGATACTATCAAGGTTAGAGTAGATCATAGTGGTTAGATGGATTGAAATACATACTTATGTTGAATTTTCAAATATATATATAATCAATTTTACCATTTTTTTAAATTTCTAGGTAATACATATAAATTTCATTTTTAATTACTTACAACTTTTTGTAGGTTAGTGGTGTTAGCTAAGCTTCCACCTTCACATGGTTATAACTATTAGTAAATAATTATATATTCTTGAAGCTAAGAAAATATTAGGTTAGATGTGATCTAATCTTAGGTTGGATGTGATTGAAGCTCAATAAATGACTTACGAGTTTTGTTTTGTAGGTGTTTGAACTTAGGTTAAAAAATGCATTTTTCTTGTATTGGGAAGGGCATTCTTGAGGCCAAAATGGGTGGTGGGTTTATCAATTAGGATTTATGAGAGGCCAAAAACCTGGTTATAAACAATATCAATTAACCTAGACATGTTGGTAGTGTCAATTTTTAGTCAAGAAGCATTGAAACTAGAGTTATTGCACCACAACTTAAATTTTGATAACATTTATTATCAGTGTTTCCAAACTCTAGAATGGTAGTGAAAATTCATTTTTGGGTGGATTTCGACATCTTGGAAATGTGATAACATGTAATTTAACTATATATATGTTATCATAGTGATATCTTCTAAGGTGGAGGTCCTAGAGGTAGAAATGCCAATTCGAACTTAAGAAGTTGCTTGTTCGATGCCAAAAAGTTGCATTTTTGGACCCTTTACTACAACTTGTCCAACTAATTTCTCTAAAATATTACACCTAATTACTATAGGGTGATATTATAGGTCTTAAATAATTATGGGATGGATTTGACGGTTCATAGAAATTACTTACAATTTGCATTTTATGCATGTTTGAACTTAGGCTAAAGAAGTACATTTTTATTATGTTGGGACAGGTGATCTTGAGGCCAGAATGGGTGGTGGGTTTGTCGATCAGGCCTGATGGGAGGCCAATAACCTGGTCCTAGTTATTATCCACCCCCTATATGTGCTTTTAGTGTTATTTTTCAGTCAAGAAGCATTGAAACTAGAGTTCTACAACCACAACTTAAACTTTGATAATATTTGTTGTTAGTGTTTTTGTGCTCCAGAATGGTAGTGAAAATACACTTTTGAGTGGATTTGAAAATCATGGTAGTGTGATAAAATTTAATTTACTTATCTATATGTGATCAAAGTGATATACTCTTAGGTGGAGGTATTGGAGATAAAAATGCCAATTAGAGCTCAAGAAGTTGTTTGTTTACTACCAAAAAGTTGCATTTTTAGACCCCTCATTGCAACTTTTCAAAAGGATTGATATTTAAGCTTCCACATGTGTGATATGGGGTAAAATTAGAGTTATTAAAGAGGTAGGGGAAGGATCATGTAAATAAATTATAATTTTAATTTTATGGGTGTTTGAACTTAAGCTAAAAATGTTTTTTTTTGGACTGGGAAGGGCATTGTTGAGGCTAGAATGGGTGGTGGGTTTGTCAATCAGGACTGATGGGAGGCCAAGGACCTATTTGTAGATATTATCTACCCCTTGGACATATTTTTAGCATTATTTTTTAATCAAGAATCATTAAAACTAGATTTCTTCAACCATAACTTAAACTTTAACAACATTTGTTATCAATGTTTCTGCATGCCAAAATGGTAGTGAAAATGCACTTATGGTTATATTTGAGCATCATGTCTATGTGATAACATGTAATTTACCTCTGTGTGTGTGTGTGTGTGTGTGTGTGTGTGTGTGTGTGTGTGTGTGTGTGTGTGTGTGTGTGTGTGTGTGTGTGTGTGTGTTTGTGTTTGTGTGTGTGTGTGTGTGTGTTTGTGTGTGTGTGTGTGTGTGTGTGTGTGAGTAAATTGATATATTCTTAGGTGGAGGTCTCGAAGGTATAAATTCTAGTTGGAGCTCAAGAAGTTATTTGTTCACTACCAAAAAGTTGCATTTTTTGACCCCTCACTACAACTTGTCCAATGGATTTCTCTCAAAGATTAAACATGAGTGATACAAGGTTAGATTAAAGGGATTAAATATTTAAGGGATGTATATTATATTTCATGTAAATGACTTACAATTTTCATTTTACAGGTGTTTGAACTTGGGCTAAAAAAATGCATTTTTCTTGTATTTGGAAGGGTGTTATTGAGGGCAAAATGGGTGGTGGGTTTTCCAATCAAACCTAATGAGAGGAAAATAACCTAGTATTAGATTCTATTCACCCCCATATATTTTTTTACAGTGTCAATTTTTAGTCAAGAAGCATCAAAACCAGAGTTCTAAAACCACAACTTAAACTTTGACAACATTTGTTGTCAATGTTTTCATGCTCTAGAATGGTAGTGAAAATGCACTTATGGGTGGATTTGAATGTTGTGTTGGTGTGATAACATGTAATTTTCCTATTTTTATGTGATCCAAGTGATATATTCTCAGGTAGAGGTCTTGGAGGTAAAAATGGTAGTTGGAGCTCAAGAGTTGTTTGTTCACTACCAAAAAGTTACATTTTTGGACCCCTCACTGCAACTTATCCAATATATTTATCTCAAATATTAAACATGAGTGATATAGGGTTAAATTATAGGGATTAAATAGGTATGGGAGGGATTTTATGGTTCATTTAAATGACTTACATTTTTCATTTTATGGGTGTTTGAACTTAGGCTAAAAATTTGTATTTTTCTTGTATTGGGAAGGGTGTTCTTGAGGCTAGAATGGGTGGTGGATTTGTTGATTAGGCCTGATGGGAGGCCAAGAACTTAGTTTTAGATTTTATCCCCTTATATGTGTTGGTAGTGTAAACTTTTAGTCAAGAAGCATCGAAACTAGAGTTCTGCAACCATAACTTAAACTTTGACAACATTTATTATTAGTATTTCCATGCTCCAAAATCGTAGTGAAAATGCACTTCTAGATGGATTTGAACATAATGGTAGTGTTGAAACATGTAATTTTCCTATATGGACATGATACAAGTGATATATTCTTGGGTGGAGGTCTCAGAGGTAGAAATGGTAGTTAGAGCTCAAGAAGTTGCTTGTTCACTACCAAAAAGTTACATTTTTGGACCCCTCACTGCAACTTATCCAATGGATTAATATTGAATATTAAACTTGAGTGCTATGGGGTGAAATTAGAGGGATTAAATAGGTAGGGGAGGTATCTAATGGTTCACATAAATGACTTATAGTTTTTTTTATATATGTTTGAACTTAGGCTAAAAATTTACATTTTTCTTATATTGGGAAAGGCATTCTTAAGGCCAGAATGGGTGGTGGGTTTGTCAATCAAGTTTAATGGGAGGCCAAAAACCAAATAATAGACATTATATATCCCCCCAACATGCTTTAAACATAAATTTTAAATTAGGAAGCATCAAAACTATAGTTCTACTAAACTCTTAGCCTATAAAACATGTTAAAACTTGGGTAAGATGATTTTTTGGTTGATTTGAGTTATATAAACCTGGTTAAGGGTTATAACATGTTAAAATTTATAAAATACTACTAGAAATATAATTATTAAGAGATAAAAACTCTATTTTGATAAATTGACCTATTAGAGCAAAAACTAGGTCTAGAGACCTAGAAACTTAATGAATAATTGACCTATTGACCTATTAGGTGGTATAAGGGGATGATAAAAGGTGATGTAGGAACATGGTTTGAAATGGTTAAGTGAGGAAATTTTTATTAAAATTTCCCATAAATCATGTGAAATTGGGTTGAATATATGTCATGTCAAAGTTATAAAGGTGATGACCCTTAAGAATCATGGTTAGTCATGTTAACACTATCCTCACGTTGGATGTACAAGAATAAGTTATGTAACCACCCAAACTAACATTGAATTGGGATGGATTAGAAGTTGTATGTTTTGTGTGGAATATAATGGATAGAGAGAAGAGATATAGGTTAGAGAGATATCCAATACCAAATTAAGAAGGGGACAAGGAAAAGAAGATAGCATACCTCTCAAAAGAAGATCATCCAATCCTTTTCATGGGTTATGTTTTATAATAAAGATTTCTAAAAGTGAATAAATATGGAATGATTCTATGTATCTATATTTCATGTAATAGTATTGGATTGTCATTAATTTGTGTATTGTCTTTGAAAGTCCTAGAGGGCATAATCAAGTCACTTTTGTGTGTATAAGTTTAAACAAGAGATTGTAGGTTATAATCAAGGAAGAGAATAAATAATGAGATTGGTGAAGTATGGTGCAAGAAGGAGGAATTCCTAGTCCTATATAGGTAAGATCAAAGATGTGTTAGGTTGTAAAGTTTAGTTTATGTGATCTCCAAAATGGAGAGAATCTAAAAGAGAACATTATTTGATGAGAACTCTAATATGCCTATAATAGTCCCCAAATTATGTTATCTTAATGTATTTATAACTTCATGTCAATAAAGTCATTGTATTATTTGAGTAGATTCAAATATGCATTCATCTAGGGTTCATGATGAGTAGTTGAATGTCTAGGTTGGATTGAAAAAAGTAACAAATGTTCATTACCCCATTATTTGTGTCGATCCCCCTTTTTGTAACTTACCTAGTGGACTATGCCAACTCGGCACATCTCAAAACATAGAATCCATGCAAATGATTGATCTTTTGAAACTATTAGTGTCAGCTAAAAGAATCTTTAAGGATCTCATGCTAGTTGGTAGGTAGTTCCTTAGCACCTAGGTTTCAAGGAGAATCTCTTGAGTATTTTTACATGGTAGTTGGAGAGAGCAGGTGTTAGAGTAGTGGATCCAATGGCATAGCAGCCCCCAGTGATAGCTCATCACCCAATGTGCAACCATTCACCCTAGAAATAAGATGCCCCTCTACCTATAAAACAAGATTGAACCTGAAGACTAGTGAGGGGTGAGTAATGGTAGTGAAGCTCTACTAAAATTGATAGATACCACTTTATATTGTAATCTAATTGAACTAGGTTTAGAATTATGAATTTATATCCCAAGATTTCCTATGAGCCACTAGGCATGATTAGTTTCAAATATGAACACATGGTCTATTTTCATGTTATGGACTATGGATACTTAACTATGAATTAATGAAGAATGTTATTGAAATTAATTGAGTGTTGGTCTATTATAGATGGTTATAGCATTATCTTGTGTTTGAGACTTGAAACTAATAGTTATGATAGTATGAATGCCATGTTTATATATGTTATTGATTGAAGGTTTGCTCTAGACCATTAATGGTGCCTTGATGATAGATAGTGACTTGGCTTAGTAGTAAAACTAAGTGTTTAACTTGACATGCACCGAGTTCATAATACCCATGCATAGAGTGCTAACCTAAAGAATAAACACTTAAGTATGATCCATTTCCTTGACTTAGCTAATAAATTGAATGACACTTAACTTTTATCTCTATGGATTGTGCTACTAAGAGATACATCCTTCCAAATATGAACTTGTGCCACCATGGCAAAAATGAGTTGCCATAAATAAGATCATGCCTATTGATTTTACCTAGAATAACCTTGTATTGACAGACCACCTAAGCTTGTTATAAATAATACTAAGTCCCATTGAAACCAAGGTTGCACCATGTTTTAACTATCCCAATGTAGGATCATTCCCTTCATTGTTATGCTTCAAGTGAGTGCACAAGGATTATACCTTGTGTAAAATTAATGTTAGTGTAGTAGTGCATTTAAATGTTGTGCACCATAGACTTTACTATGCTTGCACCTAGTTGTATCAAGTATAAAACTAACTTATCTTGACTTATAATGACATGACTAAGCACAAAATATATACAAGCAAAATTTTCTACAACATTTTGGTTTCATTGTCAATACTCATGTTGAATTTTGTTGCTACAATAGTGCAATAGAGTGATGCTCTAACTTTCACTTGATAACATCAAGCACTGCTTAGATAAAGTGGAAGATAGTTTCATGTAAAATCATTTGACATGCCAAGGATGGAAGCCAAGAGAATGGGTGCAAACCTACTTGTATGATGCTCTATATGAGGTGTTCTTTTATTAACTACCTAAACATGTGTACTAATGGTTATTCACCTATACCACCTCTATAATATGAATTTATAGCTATCACCTTGAGTGGATAAATGATCACATAAAGAGGCTTGAGATCCTAGATGATGTTTGGATGTGCACTGTAGACAAGTGGTGGAGTGGTGTATTGAATAGTTACGTGTTAGTGTCAACCTTCTCTTACCATAAACAAGTAGAGTATGAGTTATTTCATAAACTAATGGGTGTATTAATAAGAGGTCTCAACACTAAACTAAAAAAATTATTGGTGGTTTATGGTATTGAAATTATAATAATAGAAGGCTAAAATCCTTATGCATATGAACAAGTGTATAAGGTGAAAAGGGGAAGTGTAAGTGAGGTATGATGGAAAGGGATGAGAAACCTGACACCTAAGATCTTTGAAGGTAGATCTATAATAAGTTAAGGTGTAAGTTGATAGAAGATCTATAACTTGAAAGTGTTGAGAGGACCTGTAGCAAGTGGGAAGGGCATGGGAAAGCATCCCTTGAATTTCAGTAGTGCGAGGAAAGAGATAAGGAAATAAGAGACCAAGCTCAGTATTTGGTTGTAAAATGCCTTGGGTTCTTACAAGATGTGGTGAATGAGTATGTGATAGAATCACCTACCCCCTTTGAACTGAAATCACAAGCTCATATGCTAGATTCTCCACCAAAAGATAAAATAATGATAACTGACCCTATTATCACCATTGACTTTGATAGACTCCAAGATTTGAACTAGGATTTTATAATCAAACAAGTGATACCTTATAAGGAATTGAACCAAAATACCATGAGACCAGTGAGTGTAAACCTAAGAATCTATAACATAAGTGAAAGAATTCCTATTTAGAGGATGTCAACTCAACTAACTAGGCAACAACCTACAAGAAGTGGCTTGGTGTTATAAGTGAGTAGCATTGCACCATCAAGCTTGATAACACCACCTACACCAATAGGGTCAACACTCAACCATATAACCAAAGGCATTAGAGGGCCACCTTCAACATAGATACCAGGGGAAAATGCCTTAGACTCCATCACCACCCCCTTAGTAGATTTATTATGAAATGGTGATTCACTTGCCCGAGTATCATGTCATAGAGAATGGCAGAGAACATGTGCTCAAATGTGAACTTTAATGGCACAATCAAGGTATTAACCAATTAGATCATAAAGCAACTCATTTCATGACCACCTTACTAGATTTCACCCATACCTAATATTAAAAATTTTATCTAAACCAAGCTATGGTTGATTACAATATACTAAAGGTGGCTTTCTTGAAGGAATTTGATATTCCTAATTTTGAGCAATAGAGCATTGAGGTGCTTAAGGAAATAATCCAAGGGTTATCTAAGAGCATGAACATATATGATGTATGGTTTAAGACCCTCCTTTCTAAGCTTCCATATGATATCCACTCCTCCCAACACATGCAATGGTTTATCGAGGACCTACTAGTTCCTTTCAAGATAGTGTTGTCCATGAAGACCTTCATAGACCCCTATGAAGCACTTAAATCCATATTCTAGGCTGAGACAATAGGTAGCATTGATATTTGGGTTAACCCATTTATAGAGGCATAGATTATGTCAATGGCCTCCTAGTTATAAAAGCTGACTACTAGTTTGATGCATGACACTCACAAGGGATTATGGTGTACTGACTATGAGATGAAGGGGCATAACAAGAATAAATATCCATGAAGAAATTTTCACACCTTACTTCTCAATTATGAAGTTTGTCATGGGATACATAAATCCCAAAATTATCCCTTATTATAGCATGCTAGTCAAGTAAACACTACCATCTATTGCAAGATATGTGATGCACATAATCATTCAACAATAAATTATTGATTCATTGATGAGATGTGCCATAATATGGAGAAAAGCACAAGGTAGGCAATGGCCACAACTAATAGGTAGGTGGGTCAAGGAAATGAAGGGTATGGCCATCAAAATACTAGCTATGGGAATCAACGAGTTATGTGTAATCAAGGTGGTGGATGTGGTGGAGGAAGATTCCCATTACAATCATGTTACAAGTGTGGATCAACTGAGAATTACCATCATGAATTCCCCATGTACCCAACATATGAGTATTTTTAGGGACCACATATAGTCAAATATTGCCTAGACTTTTACAAAAATATGAATCAAGGTTATCCTAACATAGATAAGGGTGCCATCATGGTTAGGCATGATCAAAAATAAGAGAAATGAGCTCCCAAACCACAATATACTCGTAAGGATCCACCTTAGGTACAGGCCAAAAATCAGAGTGGGTTCACTATTAAATTCCTATTACACTTATAAAATAAATACACTTGGAATATGGTGAGCCAAGCCACAATAATAAAATAGCATGACCTAAGCCAAAATCAATGCCCTACCCTAACCTGGCATGATAAAAGGACATCCTATAATAAGCCATGAGTGTAATATAAATTTTGTAGGGAGAGATCTAACTCACTAGAGATTTAGAAGCACAGGTAAGTGCCACATGTAGGAAGCAAGATAGCAAGGAGGCTAAAGTATAGGAGTTGATTTATATCATGTGCCTCTTACAATTTGTAGGGATGTTATCCCTATTGAAAAACATGTAGGGAAGATACCAAAGGAGGAAGTCATGCCTTAGATGATTAAAGTTGTTATTCTACATATGGAATGGGCATGTGAAGTGAGGCATACTTAGAATGTATAGTATGACCAAGAACTACTATTAAATTCCACCATCGATGGATGGTCTAATTGTGAGGTCCTTATAAACATGGGTGCCAAGGTTAATATTCTAACCAAAATTACTTGGGAAAAGATGGGGTGGCCACCTTTAAATCCCTCCCCTCATATGTTTTTTATGGCCAAAAAAACCCAAGAATAACCTATCAATATCCTAAAGGGCACCATTATATATATCATGGGCACTAAGTTCTGAGTTGATTTTGAGGTAATCAAATTGGCAAAGCATGATAACTACCCAGTGCTCTTAGGGATTCCATGGTACTATGCCAACAACATAAACATGCACTTTAAGAAGTAATACATGACTTTTAATAATGATAGAGAGAAGGTGGTTATCTCCCTATCAATTGATCAAGGTCCTCCATATATATAAAGTGTTGATCTCGAAGATGATATCAACCATATTTATAAAATCATAGTGTGGGGTGCCAAAAATATTAACCCAAGTGACCAAGGAGTGATCAAATGGGAGGATGGATAATCAAATTTTGATATAGCTAACATAGCCTATGATAAATTCATTGAAGAGGCTTATGAAGTGACTAGCCAAAGGTGCCACCTAGTACAGACAACTACACCAAGACTAGCCAGAATGAGACTAACTAGGATTGAACACACTCAGAATAAATGGGTTCCCCATTCCAAAAATATGGTTAAAATGGTGTTTTGTTTGAGTAAAGGGAAGCTTATAGTTATCCAAAAATATGGATGGAGTCATCCTATATAAAACTATGTCCATTACATTGAAGTGTGCATTCCCAAGGAAATAGATAGAATGGGTGCACTAGTGTATACCCTAAAAAGCACTATTACTCATTTTTGGGTAGTAAAAAGGCCTATATTTCCAACATGGAAAGATGTGAGGGTAGTAATATGCACTAGGTTTGGAAAGAGTAATGAGGACTTACACATACTTGTTTACTTAGGCAATTTTGATCCAATCATGCATGTGCATTTGTATGAAGAAACCTAGACTGTCTACAGAAAAAATGCACCCAAAACCCTATGGGTACATGCCTTATACAAAACCTTAAAAACATGGGTGTAGGTATAGTATGTTGTAAGTAAAATTTACCAAGAGATAAAATACTAGGAGGTACTCAAAGAGAGGTTCATACACACATTCTCCTTTTCTTCATAGAACTTAGAGCTACTGGAACCACTACATGTCATGTGTAAGGTAGTATTTGAGGACACTACCATCCTAGAAGAGTACCTTAGAGACATGTTCAAGGAGAAAGGACTAGCAATCTTAATATTTTTTGAAGAAAAGTCACTCAACAGTGACTCCAATGAGGAGGATGACGAGACCTAGAAGGGGCACAATCAAAAGACCCTAAAAGGAAGACAAAAACTTATATACCTTGTAGATGATAATGCCTCAAATGAATAAGACCCAACTCATCTTCAATTTGAAATAGCTGAGGGGACAAGGTAAGTTTAAGACTCTCATCTAGAAAGGAATGAACCCAACCATGTACCACTCAAGACTACTCAAGTAGACATCATTGTAGAAGGTGAGCTGAATATTTCCACTATAGGTGCTTACTAGTTTGAGTCAAAGATGGTGCAAATCATATACCTATAAATTAATTTTAGTAATTATTCTTGAATAGCTACTAGGACATGAAGGCCACCCACCTTTCCCTTAGAAAAATGAGCATCAAACTAGTAGATAACATGAGGCCTATCAAGAAGTGCTCATATAGGATGTGTATGCAATCAAAAATGCATCATGTCTATGAATTAATCCTAGACCAGATAAGATAGATCACACCTACACTTGTGATTGGAGATACACTTGTTAATTGGGAGCATGAATAATATGGGGATCTACTAGACCTAATTAGGGGAGCAATTATATCACTTGTCACAACACATCATGCTATGAAGGGTTCTAAATCCTACAATCTAACACAATCACATAATAACCCTAATGGAGTCCTAAGGTTTAAAACATTCACTTTTATTCTAATAATAAGAAAGTAAAATATAATCTAGTGCACACCAAAGCTTGTGGCATAAATTGGGGGTTAGAAGCAATAAAACAAACATGTATAGGAAACTTTAATTAAAGTAAGTATGAGTAACACCCTAATACATAAGATATGAAAGATAGTATTATTCGATCTAACACTTATGCTACTTCTATCTACTAAAAGAGAGGAGAAAAGAGTTAGAATATACTTATCTGAATTGTAACCTGTTAAGACTCAGTCTCTCCCTTGGCCAAAGGGGCTTCACAAGAAGTTGTTGTGATTTGTAAGGATCACTAAGAAAGGCCAAAGCATCGAAGACTTATCCATAAGACTATATTCTCCAAATAATAAAATTAAGCTAAGTCTCCTCAATTAGAATGGTAGAAGAGTAGATTGTGAAGAGGCATGAGTGAATAATAACTCTTAATTGCACATATTAGTAATGACCAAAATAATCTTATATTTATAGGTAGATCTCACCCTAAATCCTTCCAAGAATGTCATCTATATGGGGTCAACCCAATTGACCCAATGTGTTTTTGGGGACAATTTATCAAGTTTGAGCTAGGTTAGCCAAAGGGATAAAAAGATAAGAAAGTAAAAAATACCCATAAATTGTACTAGGTTGACCCAATTAACCCAAGACAACTGACAGTCCAAAAGGAATTTAAGACAAGAAAAGGAAGAATGAAAGAGGAAAAGACTAGAGGAATACTCAAGGGTGCATAATTATCTTAGGGAATTTTTTTATAATATAATTGAATTGGTAAGAATGTGTAAATAAAGTAAAACAATCCTATGAAGCACCAAAGGTCTGCCCACCCCTTTCCTGATGCACCTCTTAGGGCATGTACTCAGAGAGATTGAGTCTTGATGGGTTCCTATAAGATGTAAAGCATCATTAATCAATAAAATTTAAAAATATTATTTTTATACATAATCCTCACTCTAATCTCATCATGTGTCAATAAGGTGCAATAGAGGATGGTGCTTCAATAAAGAACATAAGGATGCACACAATGTTGATGCTAAAAAAAGTTGTATTTTAAAAAGCATAAAATAACTGAAATTAAATGACTAAAAAGGGAAGCTAATCTAGAAAAATAAATGACTAAACAGTAAATGCAATGCATACTTTGACTTACCTTTATTATGGGATGATTATCTATTATGTTGCTAGTTTTGATTGTGTAGGGTGCAGAGACTACTTTTGACAAACCCAAGAATACAAAAATAAAGATAAAAAACAAAAAATGCAAGAAAATACAATATAGTTGGTGTTATGAGGATGGGATTTACTTGGTAAATTTGGCAATTTCAGATGATAGGTGTTATGTTAGGCCAAATGACCAAGTCAAACAATAAGAGTAAATCGAGTAATCAAAAATCCAAGGCTACTAAAGACTGAAAAAATCAAAGAAAAGCTATCCTTAAGTAAGAAAGGCAGACTCACCAAATTAATCCAAGGATACATGTCAAATAGGATGGTAAAATAAAAACAAATTAATGGTAAAAGACTAGACAAAATGGTAAAATAACATTGATGAGTGAGTAGTAATAATCCACATCTCATGCAATAATGGAAAAAGGATGCATAAAAAGGAAAACAACATTGTCAAATGAGAAGTGAAAAACTAACTATGCTCAATAATGGAAAAAGGGTATGAACTCAGGTGTCTATCATATTAAGACAACAAACTCATGATAAACAGTAAGAGGAAGGTAAAGTAAGTGAAATAATTATAAAATCATGGTGTAAATAAAGAAGAAATCCATAGTTACTCAAAACATGTTGTTTTGCTCTAAGGATAAATAAAATTGAAACAAAGTAGTGTTATCATGTTTTTAAGAGGTGAAGAAGAAAGAATTAAAAAAGAAGGAAAAATATATTTGGAATCACAATTTTTATATCAAGGGGGGAAAATGAAATGGGTAGAGGGGAGAATGAATAAAAAATCAAGGTAGAAGAACTCTTTATCAAAGTCAAGACACTCAAATAAGCTTTGTCAAAAGAAGAGTGATTTTGACCTTAAGAACTATGAAGCACTTCCCTTAGAGACACAAGTCTTGGGTAAACAAATGGATTATATAGATCATCTCATAAACGCTATATGCATGAAAAGTAAAATAGACCTACCTCCACACAATGTGTTCTCCATTATCTAGGACCCCTTATAGAGTCATTGGTCTATTGTGAAGATTGGGTACTTGCATGATAAAGTAGGTAGATCCATAGAGTCTTTAAAAATCCCCTATTCCAATATACTAGCTTGTTGTACCCCAAAGGACTTCAGCTCTAAGTGAAGATGACTATGGAGTTTGAGATTTGATTGGAGATAGGAGATGTGCTTGTAATCATGTATTTTGGTGTGAATTTGACTTTTAATATTTGTATGTTTCCTTTTAGATATCATTTCCTTTTGTTTTAAATGATTTGAATTTTATCTTTCTTGATGGCTTTTCTAAATTCCTCCTCCATACAAATTTGGAAAACCAAACATGGGTGATAAAGATAAATTTCATTTAAAAACTTAGGAAAAGGTTTCTAAGAGAGATAAATTTAAAGAGCATGGGATCTAAGAGTCTCATAAATCAAGGTAAAATAAAAGTGCTATCTTAAATTTGACCTTGTTTTATCTAATTGGAGATGAAAAGAAGGCAAAATCAAGAGGAGTGACACATGGAATAATTTGAATTGCTTGAAATCATAAAAAATGTGACAAAGGGAAAATATGGATACAATGATATTAAAGTGTGATTACTTATCATAAGAAAGAGAGAAATGGAGGAAAACATGTTAACATAGATTGTTTGCACAAATGTTATCTATAAAAATAAGAAAAACCTAAATTTTGAGAACAAGGATCAAGAACATGAAAAGATGATAATTTTATGAGTATGGTCATGTCCTATCCATAGTTTTACAAAGAAAATAATAATAGAGAGACCCATGAGGGTACTGACAAATAAGAAGAAAGTGAGGTGAGGGATCCTGCTTACAAAGAAACTCAAAAAATAAAATCCCAAAGGATGTTAAAATGGCATTGGCAAGCAACAATAAGAGAAGAGAAAAATAGATAAAATATGGTGGTTTTTTGAGGAATGTTGGGTCCTATCCACGGTCTTAAAAATCAACTCATAAAATAAAACCCAAGGGTTGTAAAAAATAAGAGAAAATTCAAAAATATAAGGAAGACTACGGTACATCAAGAAACCAAAAGACCAAAAGGGAGGACTAAAGGTTTATGAAAGGAAGGAAAATGCTATAGAGGGAGAGACCCATGCTTAAGTAACCTACAAAAACTCTTAGATAGATATAGATAGAAAACATGACAAGAATTAAATGGATCATACATTAATGGATATATCAAGGATGAGCATGTGAGAGATAAACCTATGTGTCTTAGAAGGTTTCTTGAAGTTCAATTAGTTTAGTAGAATGTAATGGAAAATAAGGATGGGCATCGCAAGATGGCCCAAATTGTAAGTGGTTGTAGGGATGGGCATCACAAGATGCTCCAGAGTCTAAAATAACATGTGGGTTGGAATTTCAAGATTCCCAAAGGCTATAATAATGTGTGGAAGGGCATCGCAAGATGCCCCACAAGATAAAAAAAAGGAATAATATATAAGAAAAGATAATCCCATGTAGTGTTTAAATGGATTCAAGGTATCAAAGAAGATTCTAATAACATACATGATACTTGAGATAAATGAACAAAAATTATAATAAAGAGAAATAGATAACTATATTGGCAAATAGAGAATGCAAAAAATCATACAGGGTCGATTGGGTTGATCTAGTATATTAAATAGAGGTAGGTAAAAGAGACAAGAGGAGTTAAAAATTGTATAGGGTTGACTAGGTCGATCTAGTATAGTGAATAGGGTTTGTAAACTATATATGGTTCACTAGGTCAATCTAGTACACTCAATAGATGAAGGAAAAAGAAGGAAAAGGAGCTAAAAACTATACAAGGTTGATTGAGTCAATCTAGTATAGTGAACAAGGGCTAGAAAAGGTAGATTCCTTGATTTGCCTATATCTTTGGTTCTACTCATCTATTTTGTAAATTGTAAAATGTATTAGATTCATGATGATGTAGATAATAAAAATAGGGAAGAAATAAGTGATAAAAAGAATGATAAAAAATAATGAAATAAGTGAAGGTAAAAGTGAACAAATACTTCAAGGGTTAGTTCACGTCAGGTTCACCAGAATTTATGCAATTAGAAATGTATCATGTCTATTAATTAATCATAGATAGTATAAGATAGATCACACCTACACTTTATATTGGGGATACATTTGTTAAGTGGGAGTATGACCAATATGGGGATCCACTAAATCCGATTAGGGGATCACTTGTCATAACACATCATGCTAGGAAGGGTTCCAAAGCCTATAGTCTACCACAATCAATACAAAAACCCTAATGGAGTCTTAAGGTTTAAAATGTTCACTTATATTATAATAGCAAGAAAGTAAAATATAATCTAGTGCACACCGAAGCTTATGGCATAAAGTGGGGCTAAGAAGCAATAAAAAAAACATGTATAGGGAACTTCACTTAAAGTATGATTAATACCCTAATACATAAAATATGAAAGATAGTATTAATCAAGCTAACACTTATGCTACTTATACATACTAGAAAAGAGGAGAATAAACTTAGAATATACTTATCTGAATGTGAACCTGTCAAGACTCCATCTCTCCCTTGGCCAAAGGGGCTTCACAATAGGTTATTGTGGTTTGTAAGGATCACTAAGAAAGGCTAAATCATCCAAGACTTATCCACAAGAGTAGATTCTCAAAATAATAAACCTAAGCTAAGTTTCCTCAAGTAGAATGGTTGAAGAGTAGATTGTGAAGAAGCATAAGCAAATAATAACTCTTAATTGCACATATCAATAGTGACCAAAATGATCTTGTATTTATAGGTGGATATTAACCTAAATCCTTCTAGTAATATCAATTGTATGGGGTCAACCTAGTCAACCCATTGTGTTTTTAGGGATAATTTACCAAGTCTAAGCTAGGTCAACCAAAGGGATAATAATCTAAGAAAGTAAATAATACCCCTAAATTATATTGGGTTGACCCAATACAATCGACAGTCCAAAAGGAGTTTAAAATAAGAAAAGGAGGAATGAAAGAGGAAAAGACTAGAGGAATACTCAAGGGAGGAGAAATAGATTAGGGAATGATTTTGGGATCTAGTCAGATTGGTAATAATGTGGTAATAAGGGACAACAATCTTGAAAATCACCAAAGGTCTACCCACCCCTTTCCCAGTGCACCCCTTAGGATGTACAATCAAAGAGATTGAGTCTTGATAGGTTCCTACAAGATGTAAAGTATTAGTAATCAATAAAATTTAAAAATATTCTGTCTATATAGGATGAATTGTAACCTTCATGAAAAGTTAAAAATGGAGATTGATAGAATGTTGGTCATCGATGTCATCTACCCTATACAAAAGTCTGAATGGGTAAGCTTAATGGTCATATACATCAAGAAGGATGGGTGCATATGGATATATGTTGAATATATAATTTTGAATGCTACCTACATCACTAACCTATTCCCAACTCCATTCATTGATGATGTCTTAGACAACATTACAAAGTGTGAAATCTATACTTTCACTAGTGGTTTCTCAAGTTACCATTAGGTGTAAATCGAGGAGGAGGATAAGCCCAAGAAAATATTTATGACTAAATGGGGTTATTTTGTCTATAATTTGATTCCCTTTGGACTCAAAAATGTGCCCACCATATTCTCCATAGTAGTGATCACTACTTTTAAGGACTTCATCCATAGGTTCTTCCAATTCTATCTTGATGACTAGACTATGTATAGCTTGGTAAAGGACCACTAAAATAATTTGTGCCTCATGTTTGAGAGGTGTAGGTAGCTCTAGATATCATTAAAATTAAATAAATACATTTTTTATCCCCCTTTAGGACATTTCTTGGGTACATCATCTAAAAAGATGGCTTGCTTGTTGACCCTATGAAGATATCCATCATTTTTTAGCTTCAAAATCCACCCCAATAGAATGGACCATATTCTATAATTTTCATGCTAGACTATTCCATTCCATTAAAGTTAAAGTTGGCTAGCATGCCAATTCTATAATTTTTAGACTGGACTATTCCATTCCACATATATGGTGATGATTCAAAATCCATAATTTGTGCCATATTGATGAAACTAGGTGAGGGCAAGATGGACTAGCCCATCTCCTTTGCAAGAAGGAAATTGATGCAAGCCAAACATAATTACACCACCACTGAGTGTGAGGTGATGGAAATGGTTGATGCCTTACTAAAGTTTAGGAAATATCTATTTGTAACCCCATTCATATTTTTCATTGATCATGGGTGCCTAATTACCTCATGAACAAGTTGGTTTTACATGGTGCATATGTAGATGGATAGTTCTATTCTAGGAATTCTAGTTCTCCATTATTGTTAAACCTAGGAAATATAAATTGGGGCCAGACCATTTGTCCCACATAAATTATGGCAATGCAATAGCACTGATTGAATATAACATGATAGATGTGTAGTTATATAGAGTCTATCACATCCCTAAAAACTTATCATAGATTTTCTCTTTCCTAACATTTAGGTTTGTACCCCAGACCATGTCAAATAAGGAGAAGAAACAACTTGTAGTTTACAATGCCCCTTCCATCTCATTAAGGGGGAGCTATACAAATTAGGTAGAGATGAAGTCCTACACTGGTGTGTTCTAAAACATGAAAAGGACTCCATATTACAAGAAGCAATTGAGGGAATCACAAGAGGCAATTATGTTGGTGATGTAATGGCACACAAAATATTGTAGTCAAGCTTTTGGTGGCCAAGCCTATTCTAAGACATAAAAGATTATGCCAAGGCATATAACATATTCCATCACACTGGGAAGCCCAACCATTGGGATGATATGCCTCTCATCCCCATTCTTACATAATCACCATTCAAAACTAGGCCATTGATTTTATTGGACCAATAACTCCCATAGCATAGTGCACAAGTGTGAGGTATATCTTGGAGGCCACTGGCTATTTCACTAAGTGGGTTGAGGCCACATCAACAAAATATTGTATAGACACAATGGCCATATGCTTCATTTATGATAACATAATAAATTGATATGGATTCCCATTAATTCTAAGTAGTGATAGAGGAACTCATTTCATAAATGAGATAGTGTGCATCCTCTTAACTGAATACATGATGGTGTACCACAAGACCACCTTGTATCATTCACAATAAAACATCAGTATGAAAACCTTCGACAATATCTTGGGAATATTTTTGAGAAAGATATGTGATGTTGGTCACAAGGATTGAGATGATCATGTTTCAATGGTACTATGGGTATACCATAAGACATATAAGTGCCTAAACAAAGCTACACCATTTTGACTAGTGTTTTGTGTTGAAGCAGTTCTCTCCATGGAATTTATGGTGTCATCCTTATGAATTGTATGGATTGATCATTTAGATGACCAATAATATTTTATCACAAGTTGGAATACTTAGAGTTCTTGGATGAAAATCACACCCAAGTAAGATGGAGTCAGCAAATTGAAAAGACACACTAGAAGCTCTAGTATGATAAGCACATCAAGCACAAATATATAACTAAAGGATCATTGGTACTTATCTATGACTCAAAGTACCTTAAGTACCTAAGTAAATTGAAAATAATGTGGATGGGTCCCTACATCATCCACCACATATTAGAAAAGGTGCATCCAAGTTGTGCATGTTTTTTCAAAAAATGCTCTCAAGGCATTTCAATGGTAACCGATTGAAGTCATATCAGTAGTAAGATGGTTATTGTGCCATGAAAATACTAAATTCTTGGTCACTAATTAGTTTGATTTGACCTGACCAAAATATAGTTTGGTGTAAGACAAACCACTCTTTTTTTCTTTTATTTTGTTCCTTATATAGTGTACAAAGGCAATGATCAGTACACAATGGCTGTAAGGATTTACCTACTGGCACTTCACATATAATTCCAACCAAGTGAATTGATCACTTAAGATTCATAAGAATTTGAGGCCATAACACCTAAGTTATGGGCACATGAATCTCAACTATATCCATTGAATTCATTTATCCTCTCATGCATAATTCTAACTAGGTGAGTCAAGTACTTGCACTGTATAAGCACATGAGGCTAGACATCTAAGTCATGGGTATGTGAGACTCGCCAAACATAAGCAATAGATACATAATATCCATGTGTACAAGGTGAACATTATAGGGCTCTTAGAATCCCAAGAATGAACTAATTTTATGTTTTCATACATAATACCAGTTGGGTGAGATGAGCCCATTTTATTTCTAAGCACTTGGGCTAGACGCCTAAGTTCTTGGGTGTGAGGAAGTTACCAAAAAATTTAGATTTGAGAACAAAATGACAACATACAAAACTATAAGAATAACCTTTGCACCATAATTTGAAAGGGGCGCATCAAATGGTCATGCACCAAAAACTAGAAAACAAGGTGAAGATGCTCAACAAGGTTGGGTGCAAGAAAGAAAGTGAAGATGCACAATCTAATAGTACACAAGAGACCCGAGAGAGAAGATAAAAGAATTTGAGGGCCAACATAAGGGATTTATATGGGTAGGATAGACCAAGGAAAGATGAAGTGAAAAAAATCAACCAAGACAGAGAAGTGTACTTGAAATAGAAGTACAAATATTAAATAAAGTGGAACCAAGGAGGCTAAATCATGTGCATGTGAGGCATTGCACCTAGGTTGCCACAAGAAAAGAAAAGGTCATGCCAAGTGAATAAGTAGATAAGTAAATAATTTAATATAGCTATCATCAACTCATAATTGAGTGGGAAGTGACCATTTAAACCACACATCACTTTGCTAAAAAATCCATTAGGAGCATTCAATGAGGTGATAGTGATGGCACAAAGATACATAATTAATTAATTAATGACAATGGATTCTCAAGGATTTCATAGATATCCACATTTTCCAAGAAATCAAGATGCCTACACTATAAACCCTATATTAATGATGGTAGATGAGAGAGAAGGGTATAAAATAGAAAGCATAAGACTTGCTTAGGTTAGAAAGGTTAAGTTAATTCTAGACTTAGAGTGAACCTAAGAAAAAACCAAAGAGCCAAAGTGGAAAAACCCTATCACAGTGATAATTTGAGCACTTTAGGCACCAAGAGTGAATGATAACATACTAAGAAAGATTGCATTTATAGTGAGGCCAATTTAAAGAAATGTGGAGAGAGATTTGTGAATAAAATAGAGAATGGGAGCAAGAAGTTGTCACTCAGGTCACCATTAATAGCTAATGAAGTTTAGGAGTTGAAGGTACACTTGCAGATCTAGTGACTATGAAGCATTGATAACAATTTGAGGATTTGACAAGCCACACCTCTCACACTTCAATACAAGATGATTTAGGATGGTGAATAAGCACAAGGTAATGGTTTCCACATAGTTAAAACAAAAACACAAGTGGTTTTAAATTTTAGAAGAGATGAAGGCCACCAAAACCAAGGCACAATTGATCGAAGCAATTAGCATCATAGAAGTTGACAACGAAGTGATAATAAAGATGTCTTATCAATTCATAAAATTTCCCTTAGAGGTTATAGTGGGGGAATATTAGCACTTATTTATGCATAAATATTATCTAAATTAATATAATCATTAGACATCAAGTCACTTACAAGACTTGGCACAAGATCGGATGGTGGACATAAAGGTGAAAGATGGCACAAGGTGATGCCCTATTTAATGTCTTAATTTGAGACAAGTTAATAAATTCCAATGTAACTCAACTATATGAGTTGTCCTACTTCAAGAAGCCATAATATCTTGTATAATTCCCACTCTCACATGTCCATGAGGACCACATGTACTTTGCAGGTAGGTGCATGAAGATTTTAGTGTAGTTGATCAAAAGAATAACTAGGCTCCTAAATTCTAGTAAAGGCATCCATTAAATAATGGATGATGATGAAGAGTTGGAGCACATATCTTAGCTCCTTAAGTATTTCAAAGGGGGTTTTGCATCACCCATAAACAAGTATGAGGACCTGTTGAGGTCAACATACCCCTATTTTTGAAAATTGGGACCCTTGAGATATTTTGAAGCTTAACCCTAAAAGCATGGTCTATTTTAAAATCATTATTATAATTTGAAGATCATACACTTTGATAAAGTTGGTTTATTGATTTATGCTTTTGTTTTGAGCTTTCCTAATGTTGATAATGATTAGTCTTCATTTATTAAGAATTTAGGTTATATGGAGTCCTTGTTAGTAGATTCATGTTTTGAAACCTTGGTATAAACCCTTGGTTCAAATTTAAATTTGGCAGGAACAAATTGGTGGGAATATTTTTAATTTATTTTGGTCTTAAGCCCAATTTTTATGTTAAGGCTTGGTCATGTTTTTTAACATGACCAAACCTTAGCCTAAAAATTATACCTTGGTCACTTTTATTTCCTATATTTCTAACTTGATCTAATTTTATGTTAGTAAAGTCCTTTTAATTTTCTAACATGGTCCCTTTATTACCTGATTATCATAAAGCTTTAACATTAAGGCCCCATTCATGTTTACTAACATGAATGATTTAAATGCTTTAGCCTAAGTTTCTATTTCATCTCAGGTCTTAACTTAAACATCGTGCTTCTAGTAGGATTCGATGATCCATGTTTCATCATGCCTTTTAATCTAATGGAGCAAGGAAAAATCTTGACATAACTAAGCACTTAGTCCTTCTGACCAATCATATGTGAGCATTTAGATCATATCAATGGCTTGCACTTCATCATAGACTGAGGATCAGATAGAGTGAAGGCACTCCTACATTCAAGACTTAAAAGCAAAGGGTCTCACATATTAAATAGAACCAATGGCATGTGTCTACTTAGAATATGCTCAGATGGCCTTCACCTTGTCATGGATTTTAATTAGATGGAGTGAATTGAATCTGAGATCTCAAGAAGCCCTGTAGACTCACCACATGGCACCCTTGTATTGTAACATAGGAACTTGATGAACTTAAATTTTAAATTTTCATGACCATCATTTGATGTTCACGAGGTCATCATTGATGTTTGTGTGACCATTAAATTTAAGCCCACCAAACCTAAAAGACTTCATAATCTTAAATTTGATATCTTTGTGAACATCATTTGAATGTTTTTGAGGCTTCTATTGACATCTATGAGGCCATAAAAATTAATCTCATCTAACATTTTTACTTAGTCAAAAAGGGAATGTTTTAGGTCATTTGAGGGGTTGTTTATGCTTTAAAACTTAGCATAAAATGAATTAACTTAAGTCTTTTTTGTGTTTATTATTATGAAATAGACTTAGATAAAAGAATTTTAACCTAAGTCCTTTATGTATTAGTGCATTGACTAAATCTCATGCATCTTGTAGGATCCAACAACTCATGCTTCATCCTGACATATGATCCAATAGTGAAAAATCATTGAAAATTTTTCAATGAAACTCTGATAGCCTATAGGATTGACACGTGTTAGACATGCATTTAATATGTGATTGACAAAGGTGTTATATCTTATAAATCCCATAGAGGTGCCAAGCAACACAACTAAATAGGATCAATACCAAAAGGAACCAATGACAAGAAAGGACCTGGATCACAATCAAAGACTTGCACTGATCTTGGATCTTGATCCAATGATGTGAAGACAAAGGGTAGATTTGAAAAAATAATGGCTAGTGCTTAGAGGCATTTCTAAAAAATATCATGAAAAGTTCCAAATAAGTACCACACCAAAATAAAGTGATAAAATAGAAGATCTTGTGTGCTCAAAATGCAAACATATAAAGGCAAAGGGTCAAAATCAAATTTGAGGCATGTATAAGACAAGGTTTGAATACGCTATCACCATTAAAGCTTCAAAGCCCTAAAACTTGCATAAAATGCCTTAAGTGAACTTGGATTGATTACATCAAATCTAAGAGAAGTTCAATTATGATTTGAGAATGAAATAACTAACCCAGAGACCATATCTAATCTGATTGAGACTAATTTTTAAGTGTGTAATCCATGGTAGCTTGGAGACAACAATTGAGGGACAAGATAGAATTATATCTATCTATAAACAGTGAAGGAAGGGTTTTCAAAGACACCAACATAGACACTATGGCTTTAAACATTGGCAATAAGAATTGGTCTAAGATCTTCTAGATCATTGAGGAGATGAGAGCCATCACCAAAGAAGAACAAAGGATTGCCACAGTTAGTAGGAGGTAATATGACCTAGTTGTAGTTCAAATGGCCAGTCTCCATAATGCTACTATCAAACTAGAGGTACTTCATTGCATTTACATCTTTGCTCCTATTTTTATGGATTGTAGAATTGAAAATGATTAGATCATTCATGAGGGAATATCTAGGATAATTGCATATATTTCCCCACTAGACTTTGAGAGATATTACAAAATTCCAAAACCCCATGTGGACCTTCCCACCATAAAGGAATGGAATAGAAAGAATGATCTTTACACCATCCTTAAGCCATGGTTACTCAAAGGAAACCATGTGATCTGAAACCCTATTAGAAACATCTTAGTTTCCCAATTTAGGGAAAGAATTTGGGTAATTATGATCCTATTAAACAAAATATCTAGATACCCTTCAACCACATTTGTTAGTAAGAGTTGGGTATCTTGTGTATACTTCATGGTAGAAAAAGGGCTCACTCCCCTTATTAGAGATATGATCAACATATACCTAGGGAGATAATTTACAGCCATAAAAAATAAGAATAACAACCAATTATTTATGATGTCCTATCTATTGGATGCCCTGTTAGCCTCCACCTAGATCCCTCACATCAAAAATTAGTCACCTAAGGCAGATTCACAATCTCTCACAATTATTCAAAGCTACATATCTTCAAATATAGACACCACATGTAGTTTATTTGTGATTGTGTCTATCCTACTTTAATAGAATCTATAATAGGGATCCTAATGCCCAAATTAAGCCCTCTAATCAAGAAGTATGTGGAACCAATGGGAGACATCTAGTTGTATCTAGATTATACTATGATCAAAATTGAAGGGATTCTAACTCAACCTTAAAAGTTACCTATTTATGTTCCCAACAAGCTATTAGAGTATGAAATTACATTCCAACTCTTTAATGGTGTTGATGGAGTGTGCAAGGATAAAATGAAAGGCCTTATCCATCCTTTTCCTCTAATAATTAGTAGAGAAGTTCTAAAAGATTAGAAACATGTGGACACCATAGCCAGGCATAGAGATTCTTTTGGCTTTCATTTGGATGATCTAAGATATTTGGATCTTTATGATAGGGTAGGCAATCATTTGATGAGCAAGAAGCTACCTAAACTAGTTTACATGCATCAACCTGGTCCTTATGATCCTTTACACATCAGGGCTAGTAATTTTGAAGAAGTACTAACTAGATTCAAGAAGCATAATATTAGACTTGAACATATATTGATTGTTAATGAAAAACCACTAGGGGATATATGGAAAATGGGACCTCTTCAATATCATTTGCTACTTGGACCTTCTAGACCACCTAAGGAGTAACCATAAATAGAAATGCAACTGAAAGAACAAGATACACAAGGTCCTTTCAAGGAGAAGTTGGAAGAGAGGCCTAGTAAGGGGCCTTCATCATCAACCCTACCTTTAAGACTAGATTCCTCTGTAGATTTATTGCATATGATTGCCTTGGAGCCTATTGAAATAGTACAGGATGAACTTAGAGTGATAGCTAAAGCTTATGGGTCAGAAGAAGAAGAACAACAACAAAAAAAGGAAAAACACTAAACCTAGGTAGAAGAGGTTGAACAAGACAAAGGAAAAGAGGTTGCTTTGGTTTTAGTTCCATTAGCACCTCCATAGAAATGAAAGGCTGAATTATCCTGGGTCCTAGTTGGATCAAAGAGGACAAAGTTAACTTTCACTCACCCTACAAGTGAAATCAACTTATTCATTGATTAATACCATATTCATTGACCAATCATGCATGATTGGTTCATTTATGGAAAAATGTAGAAGATTTCCACTTTCTCTCACTCTTGGGCCTTACCCTAAACTATTAACATTGATGTGGATGATGACATAAAGCCATGGATAAAGGTTTTGATGAAAGAGGAAGAATAAATAAGGATAGTGACCACTATAAGTCCATGTAGAAAATACATGTATGCTCTAAGAGCATCAAATAGTAAATATATGAAGGCTCTTAAACCTCTAAAATACACTGAATCATCTACTACTATATAATTCAATCCAATAATAGCTGAGTTAGAGAGGGTGGCAAAAAGAAAAGCCATGGTGTGACTAAAAATTTCACCTTCCAAAGGTTTTATCCATTTTCAAACTTAACTCTACTTAAGGGACAATAGCCTACTGAATTCCCTATCCATGAAGAGGCCATTGAAAGCCTAACTAAATCTCATTTAGCTTAAATTAGAGTTGGCATCAGAGGGATGAAATAAAGGATACATAACTTGGAAAAGGAAAAGGAGAATTTAGAGACCTAGGTTATCTTATCAGTTCTTGGGGCCATAATAAAGATGTTTGAAGCATCCCTTTTTTATATGTTTGACTCCTTAAAATCAATGAAGCTAAGTCAGGATGAATTGATCCAGTAGAGTAAGGTGTCTAAAGGATTGATGACAAAATGGTAGGATGTAGAGTCTAAAATAAGGGATCTCATCAATATACTAATTAGGAATAGAATTCCTAAGTTTAAAACCATTATCCTAGCCCACCTAAATGTTATATTATAGATAGTGGTGGATAAGATATAAAGTTTAAGTGCCTTATCAATAGGCTTGGACAAAATCCTAAGGGATGATGAAGAGCTAACTGTCATGATTAAGTAACTCCTTGACACCATGTTAGTTAATCCTACAAATTATACAACCTTGGGCATTATTGATGATGACGAATATAATCATAGAGTCACTTTGGTGATGCAAGAAGTAAGAAACAAAAGCTAGGGTCAATTAAACAGGGACAACAATAGAATTATGGGCATGATTTTTACTACTAAAGAAAATATTAAAGAAGCTATGGCAAGGGATGATAGAGACTTTGAGGACTTACCTAATCAAGAATATGTCTATCTCCTAAATCCAGTTGTGGATTTAGAACTTGTCAAGGAACAACATCAAAGAGCTATGGATCTTCTGCAAGAATAAAAAGGGAGTCCTTTGGTAATGGGCCCACCAATTAATTAATATTCCATTTTGTAAGAGAATTATTTTGAAAGATGAATATTCCTTTGTAAAGGCATATGTTAATCTATTAGTATATTTGCCTCTAGGTCAGTCTAATTTGTAAAAGAAAGTGTATTCTAGAACTTTCTTAAAAAGGAAAGTTGTCATTATCTTTTATAAATTTATATCTTATAATTGATTAGTATGCTACCTTGTCTTTCTATAAAAGGTAGTACTACAATTTTGTAAGGGAGAGACCTTTGAGAAAAAAATTGTATACTTTGAGCAATTAATACTATCAAAGAATTATATGAATATTTTCCAAATTTGATGTGTCAATTGTTAATGTGGCTTTCTCTCAATTATTGGTTCTAAAGATTAAATTTGAATAGTTTTATGAATTCTAAATTTGCATTTGTGATACAAGGTTCCTAATTTTTGCTTATGATAGATTAGTTGAAGGATCTTTAATTTGCTTCATTTCACTTGTTATATATTCAGATGTGCTAATGATATTTGAATTTGGTAACAAATCTTTAAAGTAAAATCTAGTTCTTACTTGTATGATTTCATATTATCTTTAAAAATTGGCCTAGTGTATGGTGAGATCTAAGCTTATGCTATTTTACATCATACACTGGTTAAATGTAGGCTCAATTATAATTGAAACTTTGTCATGATATTTGATTTAAGGATCAACAATCTCTTATTTTCTTTCTGCCTTACCCTTCTCTTTTGGTTCTTTTTAACCAGATCACTTTAGTCTAAATTTCATTGTAAATATTAATTTATATTAATCTATAGTTTAATCTTTGGTTACAATCCACTATGTTAGTAGAGATACTTTCCTTTCATAAATATTTGGTCCATGATGGCTCCCAACCATCAATTAATATAAATTTTTCTAAATAGATAAACATTGCTCTACTGTTATTTCACCACAGGTAACATAAGTTGTCAAAACCTGCTACTCATGCTCTGAATTCCTAGAATTCTAAAATGAGAAGTGTTCTTTGAACACTAAGGACATCTTTGCTACATAAAGGCATCAACAAGTCCTATTTGCACTAGAAAGAGGGCCCTTTGTGAATTGATTTAATCATTGCTAATCTTAGTGTGTTTTGATCTAAGATTGGTGTTATCTTTGCATTTTTGCATAATTATTTCTTCAGAAGTGTAAAGATCATTGATGTTTGTGGTATTTGACCTATCTTTATGCTTTGTTTAGACAAAGATTATGGTTCTTTTGACTTTGATCCTTAGTTTTGGTAAATATATCTTAATATTTAAAGACTTTTAGTATTTGAGGTTTGAATAACTTGTTTTGACCAAAGATTGGCATATCTTTCATAGATCTAAGTTTATTTAAGCTTAGAATTTTAAAGATAGAACATATTTACATAATTAGACACATACTTGAGCTATCTTAGTCAAATTTTGATGTCCTTTACTAGCCTTTATACAATATTTGAAAAACTATCTTAATGTGTAATTTTAATCATTTTTCATTATAAAGATTAACTTGACACATCATATTTGAAATAGGCTATTCAATATTCAATCTAGAATTGCCCAAGATTCAAACAAGATCATATTCAGAGACAAGGGAGCCTTTACTTGAAGTTGAAGTCCATAGAAAAACCAGGTGAGATAAAGGTAGGTATAGATGTTCCAAATCTTTGCCAATCTCACCTCTTCAAGGTACCTTTGCCTTCAAACTTCATCCAGGTATGGATTGGTTGGGATATTATTCAATCAACATGCCAGGTGTGGTACAAATCTCCCACATAATCCTAAAAAATACTTGCCAATATTTAGTCCAATTGGTATTGTAACTACTAAAGAGCACATCAAACATTTTAAATCTACTTTAAGGTTGCTAAATATTGTTTATGAGGATGTGTCATGTATATTTCTCCCATTTAATTTTGAATATGTTTCATATGAGTGGTTTCTTAATTTTCCTAAAAATTATATTACTAGTTGGTATGGTTTCAATAATATTTTCATAGACTAGTTTGGCAAGATTGTTATTCCATGTGTCAACTACCACCAGTTCACCACCATCAGGAGGGATGCAAGTGAGCCCATAAGGTCCTTTAATTCTAGTTCTATAAAATGTATAGCAAGACCATAGAACCTTATAAACCTGATGAGGTTCTAGATCTAGAAATATATGAAGATGTAGTAGATCTTATGACTTTTGTATTTTTGAAAATATCTCTTCCAGTTATAACTTCATTAGCCAAGGCTTATTATAAAGTAGTGATCATCAATGATCAAATACAACCCCAAGAAAAAATGGTCTATTATCCCAAATATCAATCCTCATATGCCCATTCTGAACATCTTCCTCAATAACAACTAGAATGTCATATCGTTGAATCATCTCCCAAACCTAAATCAATTTACTTTTAGTCATGTGGCTCCCAATTAGAACCTAAGATTATTGAGTTTCCCTACCACTAATGGATTCAATGGAAATGATCAAAGAGATTTAATATTATATTTTAGTACTAAAAATAACTAGGTGCATAATTCTAAAACTCCCAAGAATGAGAATGAATCTATCCTAAAATGGTAAAAAAGTTAAGCATTCATTTCCTTCAACTACAGAAAAAAGTTGGCAATACTAGAGAAAACTATGGTAGGAACTTCTTATTTCAAATGTTTAATAGGATAAATAATAGGTTTCAAAATGATAGTTTCTATAATAATAAGAATAATGAACCATCTTTTGAAAAGAGGACTAAGGACATTAATCTTATTGATATTACTTTTCCTGACTATTGTAGGGTGCATTATGCATCCAAGCATGGAAAGATTGATTGAATATAGTTTTGTAAGGATTTGAAAGCTTTTCAAGAAGAATTATAGACATTTGAAGTGGTCTCTAACAAGGATAGTAGAGTAGGTACTTTAGGGTCTAAGCCTATTGATCAAAATTTCATAATGGAGACCTTTGATTTCCTCTTTTAAGAGGACAATGAACCTGTTAATGTCCCTAAATAAATCCAGGCCTTCCAAAAATTCTTGAATAAGACTTATTCTTTGAGGAATAGAGATTAGAGGCATTCCTTGACTACCTCAATGCCTCCAAATAACTTTGGAACTCCTCTAGACACTTCTTCAAGTAATGATCTAGAACCACCCAAAGGGAGTACCTCTAAGCTTAATGTTGATGTTCCTATTCTTCAAATAAGACTAGTTATAATATTTTTGAAGACATGAATAAGATAAAATATAACATCACATTACATGAATTGATGTTGATTACATAACAAAGGAACCTTTTACTAGAATCATTATCAAATAAATCCAATAAACCACCCAGAGCTGACAATGCTAATTTGACTATACACAAAGCTAAGGTGGAGTCTCCTCCTTTCCTACTCATAGTTAGGATGTTTAGTAAGAATTTTCATAAATTTTTATTGGATTCTAGTGCATTTACCAATATCATGCCAATAGGTATTTTCAAACAACCTAGCTTGACACCTATTAAGTCTGATAGATTTGTAATTCAATTAGACAAATGTTACAAATCTAGAGTTAAGGAGATTGGGGAATTATTAAATATTCACATGCAATTGGCCTCTAAACCTAGATTACATCAATTTATTGATATCCAAGTGGTTGGAATTCTTAATGTTTATGGGATCTTATTAAGCAAGGAATGGACAAATGATTTTAATGGCTACATGTCCATAGATTGTTCACATTTGTGGCTACCTTGGAAAGGAATTTAAAATTAGATTAAGGCTGAAAGAGAGCTGAGGATAAATCATATGATCACTTAGGACAATTCTATCAATTAAAGTTTTAACATAATTAACTCAATATTAGGAGTTTTCACCCTAGATACTACAAATATATGTGGTCCTAAAACTACTCATGTTATTCCTAGACTATGGGAGATACATTTTGATGGGGCTCAGTGTAAGGTTAGATCTGGGGTCAATGTTGTCCTAACTAACCCTATTGGTAAAAAATATCATGGATCCTATAGGCTCCAATTTCCATGCACTAACAATCTTGTTGAGTATGAGGCCTTTATCCTATTTTTGTAATTTGCTATGAAAAATAAAGTCAAAGATATACTAGTCTATGGTGACTCAAAATTGGTAGTCAACTAGGTGAGAAGAAAATATCAATGAAATATCTCATACCTTAAGAGGTATAAGTTTAGGGTATATGATATAATTGATTCTTTTGATTCCTTTAACATTGCTTCCATCCCTAAAGAAGAGAACCAAGCTGCTAATGAGTAAGCATCTGTTATATCCAACCTCATGCCTAACCAAGACTCACCCAACTTAAACATTGAGCTAATACCTTGTCTTTTAATCCTAAATAATGTAAATAATTTTTAGGTCTTTAGTGATGATCAATATATATTGTATTTCATGACTATTTATAGATTATTTGAGGCTCACATCATTGATGAGACTAATAAAAATGCACTTAAAGAAGGCAATTTTGATAGTAAATTCATTCAACTAAATGACAAAAAGATTCCCAAAGGCATGATTGCCTTAGAGAGGATGTTCAATCAAGAAAAGTTGGTTGAGGTTCTAAGATTCTTAAGGTAAGTGAGAAGGACTAAAATGTTGTTGATTTTGGACCCCAAGATCAACCCTAGCTGTTTAACATGGAAAAAGCCTACACGAACATTGAGAATAAGAAGGCCAAGAGATACTAACTAGGTATAAAGATTTTATAGTCTAGTCTTATGATGACTTACAGATATTTGATCCAAGAGTCATCACCAATACTATACCCATTAAAGAAAGTTGTAAACCCTTCAAACAAAATCAAAGACTTATGAACCTTATCTTAGAACCAATTATCTTCAAAGAGGTCAAAAGATTACTAGATGCTAGAATTGTGTTTTCCATCAGGCATTCTACTTGGGTGGAAAATTTGGTGCCAGTCAGGAAGAAGAATGGTGAGATTAGGCTATGCATTGACTTTAAGAATTTTAATAAAACATTTGAAAGGATAAATATCCTCTTCCCTCTATTGATCAAATGATACAAGTTGTATCAGGATCAGTTATGATGTCTTTTCTTGATGGCTTTTTAGGATATAACTAGGTGTTGGTTGATAGGGAGGATAGGATGAAGATAGCCTTCACAACCAAATGGGGGACATTTACTTACAAAAGAATGCCTTTTGGGATAATAAATGTAGGAGATAATTTTTAATGGGCCGTAGACCATGCCTTCTAAGGTCTGATTGATAAGTGTATCATTATATATATGGATGATCTAATCATTTTTTTAAACAAGGAAGACCACTTTATGCACTTACAACAAGTTTTTGAGAGATTTAGAAGGTATGGAATCTCCTTAAACCCCAAGAAAATCATCTTTTGTGTTATTGAGGGAAAATTATTGGGTCATGTCATTAGTAAAGATGGGATATCCATAGATCTTGAAAGGGTGGAAGCTATATCTAGGATAGAGCCTCCAAATAGCAGGAAAGAGATAAAATCATTTTTTGGTAAGATAAACTTTGTAAATAAGTTCATTTCTAGCTTTGTAGAGATTATTAAGCCATTGAATGACATGCTAAAGAAGGATGCCAAGGTCACTTGGAATGAGGAATCTAAGAAGGCATTCAATTACATCAAAAAATTAATTAGTCAACCTCTAATACTGATAAGTCCTAATTTTTCAAAGGACTTAGATATCTATTCTTTTGCATCTAACCATATTATGGCTATAATTTTAACTCAGAGTTTGAGGGGTGTGATCACCCAATAGCTTTCATTAGTACTAACTTTAAGAATGTTGAATTAAACTATTCATTGATTGATAAAAAAGCATAAGCATTAGTTAAGGAAGTGAAGAAATTTAGGCATTACATCCTTAAAAATAAGGTGCATATTATTCTACCTGACCCTACCAAAAATCTCTTGCTGAGCCAGAATGAACTTGGAGAACATAGAGTTAAATGGATGTCAATTTTACAATAATATGACATAGAAATTAAAATGGCAAAATTGGTAAGGTTCCAAGGCTTAATCCAAATGATTGATAATACTAGCCCTAGGTTAAGTATTATTTAAGTAGATCAGTATAACTTTTAAGCTAGTGAATGGTATGATTTCATCATTCATTTAATACTTAATGGCACCTATCTTGTAGGACTGAAAAGGGAGAAAAAGAGGGCCCTAAGGCTTAAGCCAACCCATTATCTGATCAAAGATGGGGTCTTATACAGATTTTCTTTTATGGGGTCTACCTAAAGTGTGTCTCAAAAGAAGAAGCTACCCAAATCATGAGCACTTTCCATGAGAAGTTTGGTAATGGAAACCCATCTAGGAAGACTACCACCCACAAGATCCTTAAAGCTAGTTACTATTGGCTAACTATTTTCAAAGATGCTCATAATCACATGAGGGGATGTCACTCATGCCAAATATTTAGTACCAAGGAGCCTAAGGTAGCAATCCCTTAACAACCAATCATGGTTGATAAATAATTTTCATAATGGGGGTTGGACTTTATAGGTTTAATTAACCCTAATTCATCTAAATGTCACAAATTAATCATAACTACCATAGATTATTTCATAAGGTGGACTACAGCTGTAGCAACCAAATAATGTAAGACTAAAGAGGTGATTAGTTTCTTAGAAGATAATATTTGTACTAGATTTAGAACTCCAATCTCTTTAGTGTGTGATATTGGTTTTGCATTTACATCCATAGAGATGACCAAATGGGTGTATGATAATGGCATTTGTCTCAATTTTTCATCCAACCACTATCCTCAAAGAAATGGAGTGTCTAAGTCTACCAATAAGAACTCAATGAAGGTAATTAAAAATTCTACTGTAGACAAGCCCAGGACTTAGTACAATATCCTCAAGTATGCCCTATGGGAAGATAGGATAAGAATCAACTAAGCCCTAAAGTCATCACCATTCTTGTTGGTGTATGGCCAAGAACCCATCTTCCCTATCACTCTCAAGTTGCCTACATATAAATTCACAAATTCAAGATTCCTAGACATCATCCAAATGGAGGATGCAAGGGAGAAAGCCTTTAATAATTTTAGTAGGCATCAAACCACAGTGAAGAGGTGGTTTGAAAAAAGATCAAAGATCAAGGTGTTCAGACAAGGGGACTTAGTTATCCTTTAGGACAAAGCATTTGAGCCTAAGGGAAAACATGGCAAGTTCACTCATTTATGGATTGGCCCATATCAGTTGTAGATACAATGGGAGACAACACCTTTAAGCTTAAAGATTTACAAATAGTAGAGTTCACACTACCCACCAATGGATAGTACCTCAAGCATTACTTCTCTACTGCTCTTCCTAAGGTATTTATGGAGTAACCCTATATGATGGTTAGATTTAGTGTAGGTAGGTTAGTTTCTTTCAGTTCCTTCCTTCTTGCCCCTTGTTTGTGTATAGACATGTATATATTTTTTCGCTTCTCTTTTTTTCCTTTTGCTTTAATATTTTTGTTATGTGTTTGTTTTTATTACTTTATTCCTTATTTCCAATAAGTCCTTTTCAACAACCTTAAGATCAAAGTTTATTTATTTTTCCTGAACCTCTAGAGTTTAGAAATGTGGGTGTGAACCTAATAACATATGTTGACCATGTCCCTAAAATATGAGCCTAATGTTATGATTTTAAGAAATTGGTAAAGACTAAATGAAGAATCCAACTATTCCATGAGAACTTAAATGTTGTCTTGACCTAAATTTGGTTTTAAGAAGATTTTTAGTTGTAAAATGAAATCTTAATCTGTTGAGGCACAGTCATACTTGCACTTAGCAAACATCATTGCATGGGATAATGGTTATAGCCATAAGTGATTATCTAAGGATCAAACACTTGACCAAATCCTTAAATTTGGTTACCCTGATTCCTAACCTTACTAAAAGCATAAAAGATCTAAAAAATATTAAAATTAAGAATATAATACAAAATCAAAAGATTTTCAATCATATGTGATTCTGGTAATCTCTATTGGGGCTGTGGATGCCTGGCTCGTAATTGAACAAGGCCATAAGTGAAGCTAAAGGCATCTATGTCAAGGCTATAGACACTTAGATGGTAGTAGAGTAACACCCAAACATTCCCTAAACTAGAAGCATGGTTCTTGATGAGTATCCAAACATACTCCAAGTCAGTGTTAATGATTAAAGATATGATATTTAGAATTTTTTCCCTAAATCTCATGGAAAATAGTAAGTTGAATCAAAGCACACACACATCATGGTTTTGTCCTAATGTTTGATCCCAATTCTTCAAGTGCAAGGTTTGTTTCAATCATAAAATGATCTAGATAATGGCATTAACCAAAGTGGAGTGGATGACTTAGTTATTTGTCTGAATAAGAGTCTCTAAGTTCTAACATATTATTATATTTCCCCTGTAAATTGCCATTTTTGAGGTCAACATAACCCCATTTTTGAAAATTTGGACCCTTGAGATATTTTGAAGCTTAACCCTGAAAGCATCTCCTATTTTAAAAGCATAATTAGAATTTGAAGATCATCCACTTTAATAAAGTTGGTTTATTGATTATGATTTTGCTTTGAACTTGCCTAATGTTTTTAGTGATTGGTCTTCATGTCTTAAGGATGCAGATTACATGGAGTCCTTTTTGGTAGATTCATGTTCTAAAACCCTGGCATTAACCCTTGGTTCAAATTTAAATTTGGTAGGAACAAATTGGTAGTAATATTTTAAATTTATTTTGGACTTAAGCCCAATTTTTATGTTAAGGCTTTGACATATTTTTTAACATGACCAAACCTTAGCCTAAAAATTATGCATTGGTCCTTTTTATTTCCCCCTTTTATTTCATACATTTCTATTGTGATCCAATTTCATGCTAGCAAGGTCCTTTTAATTTTCTAACATGGTTCCTTTATTACCTAATTAGCCTAAAGCTTTAATGCTAAGTCTTTATTCATGTTTATTAACACAAATAAGAGCTTAGTATAAACACTTTTACCTAATTTTTTTATTTTCATCCTAGGTCCCAACTTAAACATGGTACTTTGTAGGATCTAATGATCTATGCTTCATTATGCCTTTTGATCCAATAGAGTGAGGAAAAATCTTGATAGAACCAAGCAATTATTTCTTTTGATCAATCATGTTCGAGCATTTAGATCATGATCAATAGCTCATACTTCATCATGGACCAAGGATCAGATGAAGAAAAGATAACATTGAAAATTCAAAGGTTCATGGAGCTCTACAAACTTACCACATGACACTCCCACATTCAAGACTTAAAACTAAAGGGTCCCACATATTAAATATAACCAATGGTGTGTGACTGCTTGGATCATGATTGAACAACCTTCACTTCATCCTAGATTTTAATGAAATGGAGTGAATTGAATCCAAGATCTCAAAAAGCCCTATAGAGTTGTCATGTGGCACTCTCACATTAAAACATAGGTACTTGAGAAGCTTAAATTTGATGTTCATGAGACCAATATTTGATATCCACAAGGCCATTATTGATGTCTATGAAACCATAAAATTTAAGCCCACCAAACCTAAAAGACTTCACAATCTTAAATTTGACATCCTTATGAACATTATTTAAATGTTCATGAGTTTGTCATTGATTTCCATGAGGCCATTAAAATTAAGCTCATCTAACATTTTTACTTTATTCAAAAAGGTCATGTTTTATGTCATTCAAGGGATCATTTATTCTTTAAAACTTAGCATAAAATTCTTTAACCTAAGTTTTTTTCATGTTTATTAATATCAAATAGACTTAAATAAAAGCATTTTAACCTAAATCCTTTGTGTAGTAGCATATTGACTAAATCTCATGCATCTTACAAGATTCGATGGCTCATGCTTTATCGTGGTGGATGATCTAATGATGTGAAATTGATGATGAATTTTTAATGAAGCTCTAAGAACCCATGGGCTCAACACATGGTAAATGTGCATTCAATATGTAATTGATAAAGGTGCTAGAGCCTAAAAATCCCATAAAGGTGCCAAGTAGCACAACTAAAGGGGCTTAGTACCAAAAGAAACCAATGACAAGAAAGGGCTTGGATCAAAATCAATGGCTTGCACTGATCTTGAATCTTGATCCAATGATGTGAAGCTAAAGGGTAGATTTCAAAAAATAATGGCTAGTACTTAAAGGCATTTATGAAAAATACTGTGAAAAGTGCCAAATAAGTGTCATGTAAGCAAAAAGTGGCAAAATAGAAGATCTTATGTGCTCAAAATGTAAACATATAAAGGTAAAGGGTTAAAACAAAATTTGAGGCATTCACAAGCCTAGTCTAAATAATCTACCACCATTAAAGCTTCAAATCCCTAAAAATTTCATAAAAGGCCTTAAGTGAACTCGAATTGATTACAACAAATCTAAAAGAAGTTTAATTATGATTTGAGCATGAAATAACTAACCCAAAGACCATTTATGATCTGATTGAGAGAAATTTGTAAGTGTGGAAGCCATGGTAGCTCAGAGATAATAATTAAGGGATAAGATAGAGTTGTATCTATCTACAAATAATGAAGGAAGGGTTTTCAAACACACTAACCTGGACACTATGACTTTGAACACTAGAAACAAGAATTGGTCCAAGTTCTTTTCAACCATTGAGGAGATGTGAGCCATCACCAAAGAATAAAAATGGATTTCCATAGTCAACAAGAGTTACTACTACTTGATTGTAATTCAAATGGCTAGTCTCCATCACACTACTGCCAAACTAGAGGTAACCCATTGCATTGACATCCTTAATCCTATTTTTATGGATTATAGAATTGAAAATGATTAGATCACTCATGAGGGGAGCTCTAGGATAATTACATATATTTTCCCACTAGCATTTTATAGGTATTACAAACTTATAAAACCCCATGTGGACTTGCCCACCATAAAGGAGTGGACTGGAAAGAATGATCTTGACACCATCCCTAAGCCATGGTTAATCCAAGAGAACCATGTGAATGAGACCCTACTAACAACATCCCAATTTCCTAATTTATGGAAGTAATTAGGGTAATTATTACCCTATTAGACAAAATATTTGGAGCCCATTCAACCACATTTATTAGTAAGAGTTGGGTATCTTATGTCTACTTCATGGTATAAAAAGGGCTCACTCCCCCATTTGGGGATATGATCAACATCTACCTAGGGAGACAATTTATAGCCATCAAGAAGAAGAATAGAAACCAATTCTTTATGATGTCTTATTTATTGGATGCCCTATTAGCCTCCACCCATAATCCTCACATCAAAAATTGGTCACTTAAGGGTAGATTCATAATCTCCCACCATTATTCAAAGCTACATATCTTCAAATATAGACACCACATGTAGTTCATTATGATTGTGTATATCCTAATTTAGTAGAATCTATCATAGGGATCCCAATGCTTAGGGTAATCCCTCTAATCAAGAAGTATTTAGAACTAATGGGAGACATCTGGTTGTATCCAAATTGTATAATGATCAAAATTGAAGGAATTCTGACTCAACCTTACAAGTTACTTATTTATGTTCCCAACAAACTATCAGAGTAGTAAATTACATGCCAACTCATTCATGGTATTAATGGAGTGTGCAAGGACAAAAGGAAAGGCTTTATCTATCCCTTTCCTCTAATAATTAGCAAAATAGTGCTTCATGATTGGAAACATGTAGACACCATAGCTAGGCACAAAGATTCCTTTGGATTTTAGTTGGATGATTTGAGACATTAAGATCCTTATGATAGGGTAGGCAAGTATTTGATGAGAAATCAACTACCCAAACTAGTTTACGTGCATAAAATTGATCCTTATGATCCTTTACACATCAGGGCTAGTAATTTTGAAGAAGTACTAGCTAGGTTTAAGAAGCATAATGTTAGAATTGAACATAGATTGATTGTTAATAAAAAGCCACTAGGGGATATATGAAAAATGGGACCTCTTTAATATCATTTTCTACCTAGACCTTGTAGAACACCTTAACAATAACCATAGATATAAATGCAACCCCAAGCACAAGCTACATAAGGTCATATCAAGGAAAAGTTGAAAGAGAGGTCTAGTGAGGGACCTTCATCCTCAGCCCTGCCTCAAAGACCAAAGTCCCTCATAGAGTTCTTGGATATGATTGCCTTAGAGCCTAATTAAATAGTAGAGTATGCACTTAGAGTGCTAGATAAAGCTTATGGGTTAGAATAAGAAGAATAAAAAAAGGAAGAACCCCAAGCCTAGATGGAAGAGGTTAAACAAGATAAAGTAAAAGAGGTTGCTTTGGATTTAGTTCTAGTAGCACCCCCATAGAAAAGAAAGGTAGAATTAGCATTGGTCCCAACTAAATCAAAGGGGCCAAAGTTGACTTTCACTCACCCTACAAGTAAAATCAACTTATTTAGTGAGGAATACCTTATTCATGGACCAATCATCCCTGATTGTTTCATCTATGAAAAAATGTAGAAGATTCCCACTTTGTCTCACTCTTGGGCTTTACCCCAAACTCTTAACATTGATGTGCATGATGACATCAAGCCATGGATAAAGGGTTTGATGAAATATGAATAAGAAATAATGATAGTGACCACTATAGATCCAAGTATCATATAGATGGATGCTCTAGGAACATTAATCAATAAATAGATGGAGGCTCCTTAACCTCCAAAATACATTGAATCAGCTACTACTATGCAATTCAATCTAATAATAGTTGGATTAGATAGGGTGACAAAAAGAAAATCCATGGTGGGGACTAAAGAGTTTACCTTCCAAAGGGTTGAGCCATTTTTAGTCTTAACTCTTGTTGAGGAACAATAGCTTGGTGAATTCCCCATTTATGAAGAGGATGTTGAAATCCTAGCTATGGTTAATTCATCTTAAATTAGAGATGGCATCAGAGGGATGAAAAAAAAGATACATAACTTGGAAAAGTAAAAGGAGAATTTAGATAGCCATGTTATCTTATCATTTCCTAAGGCTATAATAAACATGTTTGAAGCATCCTTTTTCAATATGTTTTACTCATTAAAATCAGTGAAGCTAAGACAAGATGTATTGAGCCAACAGAGTGAGGTGGCCAAAGGATTGATGATAGAATGGTAGGATGCAGAGGATAAAATAAGGTATCTGATCAATACACTAATTAGGAATAGAATTTATAAGTTCAAAATCATTAGCCTAGCCCACCTCATTGTTATATTATCGATAGTGGTGGATAAGATCCAAAGTTTAAGTGTTTGGTCAATAGGCTTGGATAAAATCTTAAGGAATGGTGAAGAGTTGATTGCAAAGATTAAAAACTCCTTGGAACCATGTTGGTTAATCCTAAAAAGTCTAAAACCTTGGGCATTATTGATGATGAGGACTATAAGCACAAATTCGCTTTGGTGTTGCAAGAAGTAAAAAACAAAAGCCAGGGTCAATCAGGCAATGACAACAATAAAATTATGGGCATGATCTTCACTATTGAATAAAAGATTACAGAAGCCAAAATCATCAAAGAGGTTATGGCAAGGGATGATAGATATTTTGAGGACTTAGCTGATCAACAAGATGACTGTCTCCTAAAGCCAGATATGGATTTGGAACTTATCAAGGAATAACATCAAAGATCCATGGAGCTTCTACAAGAACAATAGGGGAGTCCTTTAACAATGGGCCTACCAATTAATTAATATTCTATTTTGTAAAAGTATTATTTTGAAAGAGGAATATTCCTTTGTAAAGGCATATGATAGTTTGTTAACATATTTGCCTCTAGGTTAGTCTAGTTTGCAAAATCAAGTGTATTCTATAACTTTCTAAAAAGGATAGTTTTCATTATCTATTGTACATTTGTATCTTATAACTAACCAATATACTACCTTATATTTATATAAAAGGAAGTACTACCATTTTTTAAGGGAGATAATTTTAAGCAAAAATTTTTATACTTTGAGCAATTAATACTATCAAGGAATTCTATGAAGATTGTCTAAATTTGATGTGTCAATTGTTAATGTGGATTTCTCTTAATTGTTGGTTCTAAAGCTTAAATTTTAATGGTTTCATGAATTTTGAATTTGCATTTGTGATAAATGGTTGCTAATTTGTACTTATTCTAGATTAGTTGAAGGATCTTGAATTTGCTTTGTTTCACTTGTTCTGTATTCAAATGTGCTAATGCTATTTCAATTGGTAACAAAACTTTAAAGTAAAATCCTGTTCTTACTTGTATGATTTCATATTATCCTTAGAAATTTTCTTGGTGTATGGTGAGATATAAGATTATGTTATTTTACATCATACACTAATTAAATGTAGGCTCAATTATAATTGAAACTTTGTCATGATATTTGAGTTAAGGATTAACAATCACCTATTTTCTTTTTGTCTTACTCTTATCTTTTTCTTCTTTTTAACCAGATCACTTTAGTCTAAATTTCATTGTAAATATTCATTTAGATTATTATGTATTTTAATCTTTGGTTACAATCTACTAATATTATCAAATATATTTTCATTTCATAAAGATTTGGCCCATGATGGTTCCTAACCATTAATTAATATAAATTTTGTTGAAAAGATAAACATTGTTCTATTTTTATTTTACCATAGGTAACGTAAGTCACCAAAACCTTCTACTCATGCTCTGAATTCCTAGAATTCTAAAATGAGAAGTATTATTTAAACACTAAAGACATCTATGGTACACATAGAGGCATCAATAGGACCCCAACACAAGGGTATTGGTGCACCTCATAATCTCCAAATTATGCCCAAGTAGTCAATGGACTAATGTCAAAGGCATACCTATGTATTTCATATCACATGGTATAAGGCATGTAATTCAAGATGTCAAAGTTTATTGCTGAAAATTTGGTAAAAGATACATTGGAATGCTAAAGTGTGAAGGGGACCTTCAAGTGTGGGTCCATCCTTATATTAATTATCATGGAGGAAATTTGGCTCTCAAATGAGAATGAAGATAATCTCTAGGTTTTCCCAAAAAATAATGATTCCCTAGTGCAAAAATACACAAACTTCACTTACCCCACCTCCTTCAGTGCCAAATACAAAATGTGCATGATGTCATGGTGTGAGAAATACATAGAGTCCTTCAAGCTAGAATAGCACATCCCTTAGGGGATTCTCTAGAGTATGTTTAAAATTATAACTTTTGTGATGATGTAGAATTATTGTGTAGTGAACTTGGTACTATTGGATGATAACAAGTCAAGGTATTTGAAACTCCCCTATGTCTTCTCAGCAAAGTACTTCAGAGAGGCACTATGGTGGATCCACAATGTGTAATAACTAAACATTCCAGTTAAGGAACTAGATATGAAGAGGTGTAGATTAAGGTGCCAGTTCATTCATGCCAATGTAAAGGCCATTAAATATGAATAAAATGAGTCAAATCAAACTAAAATCAATCCCCTCCTAAAGGAAACCATAATGGATTCATCTATAATTTTTATTATGAGATGAATCCAAGGAATAAAGGAGCCCAAGAATAAATCACAACATAAAACAATGATCTTCCTATCTAGATTTGTTATGATGGGACCCTGATGCCACTAGAAAAGAAGAATTCACCCCAAAAGAAGAGGGGGAGAATTTGGAAGAAATAGAGGATTGCTTGAGGCTTAAAATCACCTCAAAAGGAAAAACATCTCCTTCAAACTCCTCTAAGAATTTCATGTGATTCACTCCAAAGGTTTCCCCTAATGCAAAGAAGAAGAGGACGGTTCTTCTTATGGAACCTAGGATAATCCTATCCAACATAAAGGAGGAAGCAGAGGAAGAGGAGTTAGAGAAAGAAGAAATAAGGAGGGTCATATACATCATGCCCAAGGAAGATGATTCCTTATCAAGCAAATAGGCCACCTTTTCATCCCCTCAAACTGAGTTAGAAAAGATGTGAAGATGGAAAAGAACTCAACGTCAGTGAAGCTAATATGTAAAGGGTAAAGAAGCTAGAGAAATGAAGAGACTAAATAACAAAGGTTAGGATGTCAAAGGAAGCTATCAAGATGGTTGAGGTTGAGGAGGGAAGGAAAGAAGTGAAGGAGCGCAATGTTTGGGAGATGAAGGGGAAGAAAGTAGAAGGGATGAAGGAAGGAGAAATAGGTGAAGAACGTAGAGAGATGGAAGTGCATGAAGAATCAATACCCTTAGTCACATCAATTAAAAAATATTTGAAGTACAAATGGGAGGACATGCACCTAGACCAAGAGAACATTGACATGGTGCTAAATTTACACTACAAGTTACAGGCCATGAGGGCCAAGGGCATGTCCTAAGCTAAAATCAATTGAATAGAGGCTAAGGAGATAGAGTCAAGATAAAATAAATGCAAGGTGAAAACCACATAGAGGAAGGCTAAAAATGAAATTTCTAGGAAATAAAAAGTAGAGAGAAAGGCCAAGGAGGATAAGGCTAGGAGGAAGGAAAATAGGAAAAAGTGCCCTAAGAAAAAAGGGCTAGGATGGTGAAGGAAAGAGAGAATAATAAGGTTGTCTCTAGCATGAGACCTAGAGAGGAAAAAGTACCAAAAAAGGTACCTAGTGCCTCCACCATAATGGTATAAAAATCTTCATATAAAATGCATCCTAGATCTGAAGGGGCACCTAGAGACAAAGAAGGTGATGTTGGTGCCATAAAAAAACAAATAGAGAAAGAAGCATAGACCTCATTGGGATAAGATGAGAGAAAGGTTGGCATTGAGGAACTCATGCATAAGATCCACAATTAGAGAAAGAAATGGACAAGGGGGAAAAGTCCACTGAAGAACCCCTACAAAAAGGAGAACATGATGGTAATTCTAGTGCCAAAGAAAAATAAGTAGACCAAGGGGAGAAGTTTGATGAAGAACTGCTATAAGAAAGAGAATAAGAAAAAGGAAAAGAAGAATAAGAAGGCACTGGTGAAAGAACCAATGCTAGTGAATAAAAAATTGAGTTGGTCAAGGAAGAAGAGTACGAGCTAAGCTATAGGGAAAAATCATAATAGGGGTTCAAAGATGATTATGACTTTTATATGATGTAGTACATGCCCCCAAAGATGGCCACAAATTTGATGCAACATCAAGTTTCTTGGGTGCTAGATTTCTACATGGATGAGCCTCAGTTTGAGGTTCTAAAAAAACCACTTCGGTATGCCAAAAAGACAAAAGAGGGGCATGAATACCAACTTATAAATCCTTGAGATATGAACCTTTTAAGGTTAGATAACTCCATTATAAATATGGCATCTTCAATAGCATGAATGAACATCATTAACTATGTTTACACTAATAGTTAGAACAAGATAGAAAAAGAGGTAGAAGAAGAACTAAAATCAACAAAGCTCAATCTCAAATAATTGGTTGAGCACATCAAAGAAGCAGAGCCATCCCTTTTGGATGGTGTTGATACTTCAAAGATGAATGAAGTGGATAAGGTATGTGGGATAGTTGAGTAAATGCTACCTAGAATGAAGATGGTGCTAGAAGATCAAGAAGACCCATATGAGGCCATAAAAAGAGAGCTAAAAAAAAAGTTTAATGTGTTAGAATATTTATTCACCAAACTAGAAGAGCACATGGAATAAATAGATGCAATATTTTACAACTTTTCCACTTAAACATTGATCATTAATTCACACCTTAAAAAGGTAAAGGAAGAGAAAGATGCCTTGTTTAAACACTCTTTCATAGTGAGTAGACCCGAGCACGTACAAGTGATGGTGAAGGTCAACACCTTAAGCACCCAACTAAAGACCCAAGAGAAAGACCTAGAGACTCTCTTTTGTTCCTTCCAAATGAAGGTAAGTCAAGGTTCCATTGACTAAATGAGAAGACATCATTAAATAGATCAAGCTCACTATATAGGGCTTTAAAAACTTCAAAGAATAACTAGAGTAGGGTGCACCCAAATTTTATGTGCCTAAGGTGCTAAAAGAATAGTCTGGGGTGGACTAGAAATTTTGTATGGGGTAATATTTGGCCCCCTTTTTATAAATTGCCTATTGGACCACACCAACTTAGCATATCTCAACACATGGTAGTCATGTAAATTATTTATCTTTTAAAACCATTAGCACTAGTTGGAAGAATATTTGAGGATCTCACGCTAGTTGGTAGGCAATTTTTTAGCACCCAAGTTTGAAGGAGAATCTCTTTAGTGTTTACACATGGTACTTGGAGAGAGTGGGTGTCAGAGTAGTAGAGTCATTTGCATAATAACCCCTAGAGATATCTCAATACATATCATGAGCCCATTCACCATGGTAAGAAGATGCCCCTCTACCTATAAAATGATCTTGAACCTGAAGACTAGTGAGGGGTGAGGAATGGTAGTGAAGCTCTACTAAAATTGATAGACACCACTTTATATTATAATCTACATTGAACTAGGTTAAGAATTTTGAATGTATATCCCAAGCTCACCTATGAGCCACTAGGAATGAGTAGTTTAAAACATGAGCACATGCTCTATTTTCATGTTATTGACTATGGATACTAAACTATGAATTAATGAAGAACGTTATTAAAAGTAATTGAGTATTGGTCTATTCTATATGGTTATAACATTATCTTGTGTTTACGACTTGAAACTAATAGTTATGATAGTATGAACTCCATGTTTTCATATGTTTTTGATTAAATGTTTTCTCCAATCTTTTAATGTTACCTTAATGCTAGATAGTGACTTGGCTTAGTATTAAAACCAACTAAGTGTTGAACCCAACATGCACCAAGTTCCTAATACCTATGCCTAAAGCACTAACCTAAAGAATGATTAATTAAGTATGAGTCATTTCCTTGAATTGGATAAGAAATTGAATGACACTTAACTTCTATCCCTATGGGTTGTACCACTAAGAGCTATATCCTACTAGATATGAACTTAAACCACCATGGCCAAAACTAGTTTTCATCAATAGGCTCGTGCCTATTGATTTTACCCAAAATAGCCTTACACCAATAGATCACCTAAGTTTATTCAAAAGAGGACTAAGTCCTATTGACACCAAGGTTTTACCATGTTTCAAATATCCTAATATAGGCATGGTCCCTTCATTTTTATGCTTTGAGTGAGCACACAAGGCTTTTGCATTGTGTGAAATTGATGCCAACATAGTAGTATGTTTAAATGTTGTATGCCATAGACTTTACTATGCTCATTCCTAGTTGTATTGAGTAAAAAAATAACCTATATTGACTACTAAGTTCATGACTAAGCACAAAATATAAACAAGAAAACTTTTCTACAACAATTTAAAAGGTTGCCCTATTTATACAACACTTTGTTTGGTGGACAATCAATGCCTTGTTATGCAATCAAAAGATAAGAAACATTAATGCATGAATAAATAAGGAAAATGTTCATGGAGTTGGTATAATTTTGTTTAATGGAGGAGATTAAAAATCAATATAAATATATTTTATGAGTTTGGAACTGTTAAACATAAATAGACCCAACATAACAGACCCCTATTTTGTTTAGTTACCATATGTCTATTCAGTTAGTGTGCCAATGAAAGGATGTGTGTGGTTGAAAAAGTGTATGGTTGTGAACTAGATCAAATTATGAGCACATTTAGGAGGAAAATTCATTATGATAATAGTTAATTTGGGGTTTAGTAACCTTTAAAGTGTAGACAGAGCCATGTGTCTTACACAGTCCACTAAAGAGTGATAAATTTCTATGTTTTGAGTTGGTGAAAGTGAGTGAAGGTTGATAAAAGGATATTACCTATTTTTTAATGCGGATATGGATAAAATTGACTTTAATAAGGTCTTAGGTTCCTTTGGAAGGACTTAAAACTAAATAAAGTGAATTATGAACCCTCTTGGCCTCTATAAACAGGTAGCTACAGTTTCAAACCCAAAAACCATATAACTCCCATTCCAAACATGTAAAAGAATTAAAATTTGGTATTATAACATATTTTGATTCCCCAAGAAGTATTAAAGTGTTTTGGACTCTATAAAATATGTATTTGTACAATTATGATGATTGTGTCATGAATGGAGGGCTAGAAAGGCCTAATTAGATAAGGGATTATAAAGGAAAAGGTATCTACAGAGAGAATTTAAGAATGGAAATTTATGGAGAGTTGTATAAAAACATAGTCTGGTCTAAAATTCTTTTTTAATCTTTATTGGAGTTGATATATTTTGAAAACAAAGTGAAAAGGTTGAAAAAAAGGCTACAAGCCTTGTGGGGTCATTAATAGCTTTGTATGTGCTTATGAGTATTGAAGTGTGATTCAGGGTTTGAATGAGGTTAAATAAAGTATTATATGATCATAAAATATTATACATGATATGATATTTTACTCATTAAACCTATATCAAGATTTGTTACTTGAAACCTAAAAGGATTGCCTAGTGAGAAGAGAGTGAAAAAGTGAGAGGAACTTTGTGAATGGAATGAATGAAATGAGTTAGAGAATGAATGTGAGAGATTTTTAAAAGGTATAATGACACAAAGAAGTGTCTCCAAATTTTAAAATAATAAGGTACAAAGATAATAAGTCCATTAAGCCTAAGTGATAAGAGTGTCACTAGTCATTTCCACTACACATAATGAAATAAAAACTTTAATTTAAAAAAATATGGGAGATCCAAGATTTATATAATTGAAATGAATATATTTTTAATCCTCATTTTTATAAAAAATTAAATATGAGATCTGATAGATAATATTTTGGAAGATCAAAATAACACTATATAATAACAAACAATGAAATAAAAACTGAATATAATTAGATAGATTATCATGATAGGAATACAATATAGGCCCATGTGTGCAATGTCAATAATATATAGATTTACATGATAGGCATATAAAAAATTACATCTACCAACATAGTATCTAATGTTGGGTGAATGTCATATATGCATATACAATGCCAAAAATGCATAAATTGCCATATAGGCATATAAAAAAGTATGTCTCATGTAAGACATCCTATTCATCAAAGAACCTCTCTCTCTTTTCCTTCCTCTAAGAAGACTCACCCTAGGATGCACTACTAGTAGATAGATACCCTTATAATGCCTTAGATTTATCCAAGGTCTGATTGTGGGTCCTATTCTCATAGCTTTCTTACAACTAAACCTATTCAAATACAATAATTATTACAAAATTAACATAAAATACATTCAACCAATTGTTAAGAAATTAATTTTAAACTATAATAAAAAAATCATTTAAACATGTGCTTATTGTAAGCTCATGATCCTTCTCAATATATTTTTCATGCTCAAACAAGTCAATGGCATGCTTAGTTTCTCAAATATGCATCTCAAATATAGGAGAAACATCAGAAGTTGCCCTACTAATCATCTGATTGGGACTATCAAATGTCATAGGATAAACATGCATACACAATACATTTATATAAGTTATATTTTCCTCAATTATATATTAAAATTATTAAAACAATTCTATTTTTACAATTTAAAATTACAAGTTAATATATACCTTTGTCATCACCTACACAAATGACATTATAGTAGTAATGCCTATGTCTATCTTAGCTCGCAAAAAGGGAGGAGTGTCTATGTTAACTATCAACTATTCATGTAAACAAGGTCTCACTTAATTTTATATAAAGTATAAAATATTACATATGGAAACCATGAATATCATGAAAATATAATGTAAACTAAGAATCATGGAAGTGTAACTACCATACAATTTGCATATCATGAAAATATAATGTAAACCAAGAATCATGGAAGTGTAAATGTCATACAACATGCAATGGCCAAGAATAGAAATTAGATTTCATTTTGGTGGTAATATAAAAATTTTAATACATGTAGGAAGTGTGAGTGGAATAGTAGGAGGTGGAAAGAATAGTATCACTTTGACAAGGCAAAGTTAAGGAGAAAAAAGGAATAAAAGACATATCAATTACTTTGTCCTTACTTGTAAAGCTTATTTGGATAGAGTAAAATATCATTATATATTTATTTTTAAGAGGTTAAGCTACATATATGGCCATCATCCTTATATTATATGTGTGATATCAATCATCTATATCTCTAGAAAGGAGTGAGACACGATGATTCCACCTCTTAACAAATATATGTGTAAATAACATTCTACCAATAGGTCAAGAAAGGTAGGTACTTATCCAATATATCAATTTTTATCCTTCCAAATATGTTGTCTTGTTTTGTCTCAAGATAAAATAATTAGAAAATGGTTTGGATGTTGCATTGGAAGAAACTAAAAGGTGTATTTGTTGAGGTTGGCACATATTTTAATACCAACACAAATGGTGGCTCTCCCCTCAAACTTGTCAAAGGGTATACAAGTTGTTGAGACCCAATGCAATGTTTCTGGCATAAGGAATGTTGATTAGAGAGGTTGTCTACCCTTTATACCTATTTCATAACCAAAAAAAGAGGTGTAATGAGGCATTACAATTGAAATCCAGACCTTTATCATGGCCAAAAAAAAGGTGTAATAAGATATTATAATTGAATTATCATATATATTATAATTTTGTGGCTCAAACATGATAAGGTAAGGTCAAGATCAAAATTTATAGTCCCCCTTTCCCTAAATCCACCCCCTCCTACAAACCACACCTCTTAAATTGGTCATCAAATATTATAAACATGTATGAGATCTTGTAATAAAATGAAGCAAGAATTAATTCCTACTATCACTATGTTTTAAGTGAAGTCACTTAATAAAATATAAATTTATTTAAATAACTATTTAATTAACATTATTTAAATAATAAAATTTAATTTTGGGGTCTAATTCATGGTCCTTTATGTCTAAAAAGGCTCTTAGAGTTGCATTTTTAAGTTAATGATCCACTAAGTACAATTGTTGATGTTTTAATAATTAGAAGGCAATTTTAAGGTTTTGATTGGGTTTGCATTGATATTATTTGAAATTAATTATAATTAATTTAGCCTACTATTTTAATTGTGCCTATAAGTATGTCTTTAGTCCTAAAAAGAATTAAAATTCAATTAATTGAATTTGCAACCTATTTATGAGTTGGTTGTAGGTATGTTAATAGTCAAAATTATTCAATTAGGTTGAAATTTAGTTTATTCGAGTGGATTCAATGCAATATAATTAGTGGTTACACCAACTAACAAACTAAAATTGCATTGCATAAATTCATATAGAATTAATGGATAAAGGGGTCAAATTTATGAGTCATCTTTACATTTGCCCACTATGATGGATCTTAATCATGTTAAATCTAATTCCTTATATTGTTACCCTTCATGCACATTTATTCTCATTTACCTTAAATTACCTTGCTATTATCACTCATTTTAAAGGGGCACATGTGTATTTTTGTATAATGGTAATGGTTACATAAGTCAAAAATGAGAATATGACTATATTGAGCTTAGCAACTTCATTTTCAAGATAGTGTTACCTAGAAGGACCCCTATACCTATGTATTATTCATTTTATAAGTATCCTCATGGCATGTAAACTACCCTTATCTAATATTGAATGATATTATTCATGGGATATTCGTGTGATTTTCCAAAATCAATTATATAAATACCATTGACCCCATTATCATAGCATGTAACTATTGCGGTTCCTCTTTAATGGTTTGTGATACCTCATAACAACTTCCAAAGGTTTGAGGTACCCCCAAAATGATCAACCCATATCCAAAATTTGTGGACATGTGTATTTATATAGGAAGAAGAGGATTTTGAAGGTTTAAATTTGATTTGAGTCTGTATGGTATGGTTTCACAATTAGTAGCCTTTAATTAGGCCTAGGAGACCTAATTAGTCCTAAGGGGTGTTGAGTTAGGTATCATCCAAAGAGAGTTAAAATATGAAAGTACTTACATGAGATATGTGATGTAAATGGGTATCTAAATGTGGGTTTTATTTGGTTGGGAGCTTTTCATTTTACTTAGAATAAGGAGGTTTGCCTCAAAAAGGGGCTAGTAAAAGGAAGGTGTCAAAGAGGAAAGAAGAGTTAAGTGAAGAGTTGAAGCTTGGGAGTTGTGTGGAATGGTTGGATGCATGAAATGAGATGTAATTGAGTAGGTATATTATATTATGAGTATTTTGGAAGGATAAAATCAAAGTAGCATGCAGACCTATGAAAACACATAAGAAGATTGTAAAGAATAGAGCAAGGATAAGGAGAGAAAACATGAAAGTAGAGTATGAATTGAGAAATTTAATGTTAAAAGTAAATATTATAGAGACATAATTGATTATTAAAATGACTTCAAGTAGAGAATCAGGATTAAGTGAATACAAAGAGGCTTAAGATCTATTGAGTAGGTAAAAGTGAAAAAAAAGACCTAGTAAATGCAATGTGATCAAAGAGATAAAGAGGTTGAAGATAGAAGATAAAGAAGGACAAGAAAAGATTAGAGCTAGGTATTTGGTAGAGGTAAGTGTGTGTTTCCATCTATATCAAGGAAGCTTGTTATAACCTATGCATCAAGATACTTGACAGATAAATTTAACTTAAACTTACAAGGAAAATATGCATAGACTAAATGTACATAGACCATAAGATTAACTCAAAATTTTACCTCTATATAAGTAAAAGGTTTCATCTTAACAGAGAAATATGTAGTAGTGGATGGTCCAATAGGTAGATCCAAATATGTAAATAATGGCCATGATAAATTAAATGTTGACTATGATGATAAAGGCACCATTACCTCCTATGGCATAAAAATTACATATATATTATTCAACTTATATGTAAATTAATTATTAGCTAAATGAAATTTTCAAATATAACATAAATTTAACATGAGATTTATATAAAATATACCTACATCTATGTAGTGGTTGATGTCTATATACCAAATATGCATGCCAAAAACTCATCACTCATAAGAATATTATCCAAACCATTTGAACCACCATTACCATCATCATCATAATTTATAATGCACATACCCTCTAAATAATTGCAAGGGTGGGGTTAGGTATTAACACTAAGTAGCATATCTCTAGCATCACTTTGTGAGAGCCTACTCGTATGTTGAACAAGTGTATCAGTGAGTGAACTAAGAGTATGTAGAGTGTCAATATCCATGACCTGCTAAATTGTAAAGGGGATCTCAAGCTCAAGTGGATTTTGGATATGGATCTACATAGGCTAATTAGGTGCATGATGTCTACCTAGTCAATCCTGTACAGATCCTTTCCCTCAGCCCTGAAACTCACTAAAATCAAAATAGCTCAGAATATCATTAAGGGAAATCTCATAGTAGAGTTTCCTAAAAAAATATAATGGGACCTCATGGCAGTTACATAGTGGATAATCAAACACCATACACCATCGATCCCAAAAATTGGATGTGATTAAGTTATATAAGCAATAATGGATTGGAAAATATTTAGTGGTTATGATAAATGGGTCATTGGTGCATGATTTAATGAATAGGCCACAAATGGAGGCTTTTGATATTTCTTTGTTCTTGACCTCAAGTATTGACAATTTTTCAACATAATAATCCCTACAACTATCCCTATATAAAGTCCATCTATCAATTTTACTTGATATAGAGTCAATTTGACCTCATAATGTCTCTAAGGAATTGGCTAGCTAGGTGTGGTAGGGTTTGGTGGAAGTGGGATCCCTCATTCTTATAATTAATTCTTTAATTTCAATTTTCTTTCCCAAAATGTTGTCAATTAGAATCTCCTAACTGCTAGGGGTATTTTTTGGAACTATAGGAGGGTAGGTGGAGGGATAAGAGGAGGAAAAAGAAGGTTTCGTGGAGGGTTGGGAGGAGGAGTAACAAGAGGGTTATATGGAGGGTTAGTAGGGTTATCAGGATGGGTTGTTCAAAACAAACAAATTACAACTAAAAATTAGGGTTAAACAATTAAAATAATTAAAAATTAGGGTTAACAAGTGTAGATTTTTATCACTTACCTATTCTACATGGTAGCATCATCAATTAGTAGCTTCTTGGGATGAATTTGTTAGCTTCTTATCACTATTTTGTCTATCTCACACAAAACATGATCACAAAAACTGGAGGAGACCAATGAAACTCGAATATAAAATGATGAATTTGCATTCAGGGTTCATTTTTTTGTGACACATGTAATGCAATCACATTATTAATGTAATCATGTTATTGGAAATAATAATAACCTAATCTCATTAATAACACAATCATGTTATTATTTAAAATAATGTAATCACATTATATAATTACATGATTACATTATGACTCAATAATTATCGAGCCATAATTTAAATAAAATGATCATGTTAATTAAATAACATGATCATATTATTTATTAACATAATCACGTTACCTAAAATATCTATGGAATTGTCCCCCAACACCATGCACTTACCCTATACAAGGATACTAAATGTTTTAGGCATTTTTAGAGAACCCTTTAGAAGATGTTGGAAACTAAACTATAATTTAGTATTTCATACCACCCATAGACATATGTGTAGTTAGAGGTCATATAAAGGAGTTTTGGGAACCCATTAAGATGAAATATTAGATCAAACCCCAATTAATAGGACTTTGCATTACCCCAAGATTATTTTACATATAATATTTTAGTGATCTATCCACAAGAATGTTTTAATTTCATAAAAAATGTTATAAATTATAAAAATGTTTTAGACTCGATGAAACTACCAATTATAGAGTGGGCAAGTAATGATGCAAAGGCATTTTCAAATCACATCCAACAAATGCAAACAAAATTGAGGAAGTTATAATAAAAAATGATAATTATAAGGTGGAATCAAATGTGACCAGGATTCCAAATGTGTTTGATGAAAGATATTTAGCAATGTTGTATCTAAGAAAGGAAATATTTCACAAAGGAATGTATAATAAGAAAAGTATAATAACATTGGCCCATCTAATATTATGAATAAAATAAAAATAATGATTATGAGGAAAACTTGCCAAAAAAAACTAATATTTCTCCAAGGTTTACTATTTTTTATAGGAATTTCATGAATATAATGAAGGGAAAGAAGAATAAGTGAACTAGAGATATAAAGTGCCAAGGAAGAAGAAAGAGAATACAACGTAGGTAACAATAAGATAATGCATACCAAGCATGGTAATTATAACAACTATTTTGTACAATTATAAGGATTATAGGATGAGGATGAAAACTAAATATCATAATGGTGATTGAAGAAGCAAGACAAGAAAAAATGGCAAAATTTTTATCAAAACAACTCGTAGGACCTCAATTCTTTTTAATTAGATGAGAATTATGCAAAAGTAGATATTGTGAAAGGCATAAATTTTGACCTTGGAATCCATTTGAGACCATTTTATTTTTAAATGGAGATATACATGATCTTAATGTAGTTTTAATCTAAGCTAGCCACTTATCTCTATTTTGACACATTTTTAGGCCCAAACATGATCATCTAAAGGTTAAAAATGTATTTTCTTTTTTTCTTTTTATAGAACTCTATAGGTTTAGTTTATTTTATATCTAGGGCATGAAATTATATTTTTGTGTCACCCCTAGGACTTTTAGATATGTAAGGGACTAAGGGACACTTTTTAGACCCAATCAAGCTTACATACAAAATGACTAAAAATAGAATTTTTTAAATTTTATAAAAAATAAAATTTCAATTATCAGATTAGTATTTCTTAAAAATAGTATGTTAATGGTGCTCTAGGAATCTATCATTGAGTAGTTCATAAATAAAAAAATTGTGTATTTTTTTAGAAGAATATTAATCGATTAGTGTTATCTTTTTCTATTTATAAATATTCTCTATAAAATTTAAACATATGTTTTTAAAATTTATGGGCACTTAGCCCCATTAGAGGGCACATTGGCCATCCTCACATCTATACTTTAATATATTTGGTAGTCATTCTACCTTGGCATATATGTGTCTTTTTACATTAATGTTATATAGGTATGCATGTAATTTGTGTTAACTCTTGAATTTGTTTCAGTTATCCTAGATCCATTCTAGAAATTACCATGGTATTAAAGCTTCTATACAAGCTTTAGCTCTTTATTTTTCTTCAATTTGATTTTTAATGATTTTTGCCTAATTTTTACCTTTGAGGATTTCTTTGGATCTATAGATTTTTGGAGTGATTTTGACTACAACATCATGTCCAAAACATTTTATAAAGTTGGTTTATACTTTTTTTCACCTAAAATGGACTCATGGATCCAAAGTCAAGAAGTTTAGCTTTTTGAACAATTGTTGCACTGATTATGACATTGTAAGATGTTTTTTAGATATGTATCTTTCAGAGCTTTTTAGACTAAATTTAATCACACCATCATGTCCAAGATATCTAATAAACCTAGATTATACTTTTTTTCATTTGAAATGGGCTCTTGTAGTAACATTTATGAAGTTTGAGCTTCTAGAATAATTACCACATTGATGATTACATTGAGGGATATGTTTTTCAAATATGTAGTTTTTAAAGCTTCTTACAGTGATTATGACCATGCCATCATGTTTAAATGTTTGAGATAATTGGTTTATAATTTTCTTAGCTAAACTGGACTCATGGTGCTCAAGCTATCAATGTTGGAGTATGGCCATTAATAGCCTTTTTTTAATGTTTTTTTATTATTACTCTTTTTTTTCTTAATTTTTTAATAAATAAATAATAATAAAATAAAACCTATTTTAAAATTGAAAAAATAAAAAATAAATAAAAATAAATCTCTCCACAAAATTTTAAAAAAATCTCATATTTTGGCATAGATAATACCTTGTCTTTTAAAATTCACACTTGAAATGGGCTTAACTTATTTATATGGAATCCATTATGAGTACCATTTTTTTCAAAGCCTATATGTTTTAGAAAATATACACTATTGGAATTAATTTTAAATCATGAGTAACCACCTAGGTAATACCTAAGAATATTTGTTTAATAGTCATGATTCATTGTCTCTTATTTAATACATGTCACTTTTTGAGACCATAAATTATTCATCCAAACTCATAATTGAGGTTGCTTTCTTAAATTGTATAGTTTTTCAGGAGGAATCCAAATTTGGAATCATATTTGATATTGAATGAGGTATCTATTGGGTGATACCTTCTTTAAATATACAATGTTAAATAACTTATAGTGACCATAACTTTTGCATATGAAAGTATTATTTAATTACATATCTTTTCAAGATATTCACATCTATGTTAAAAAGGAAGAAAACATATTCATTCTCACCATATGTACTTGGTGCCTATATTTGAACTCTAGGTAGATTATGTATTCTTTGGTCTAGTGATTATGCTCTAAGCTCATGCTCTTCAAATCTTAGGCACTATTAGGAGAAGAAAAATGGATAAGTAAAGTTGTGCAGGATATTCTTCGAATATTCATGTGTTATGTATGAAATTGTCAGTTATATGTATTTTGTCCTATCCTCTATGAGTTGTAAAGGGATATAAAATGAATAATATTCTCTCTTTGAAACTAATGTATGAGAATAATATGAATAGTCAAGAATTATAGTGACTATATATATGTATGTTTGTATGAAGAAGATGATGAACCTTTGTTGAGATCAATATAGACTTTCTGGTTATGGTTACCTATCATATTTCTTATTTTATTTCTTGTTTGTGTTATCATGTTTAATGTTTGATTTAATCTTATCTAAATTAATCTGAATGATCTACAAACCTTAAGAAATCTCTAGATTAATTTTAATTCCTATATATCACACGATAACTCATCTCTGTCATGTTTCTATTAATTATGAATTCTTTGTACCATCCTATATAGTATAAAAAAACTTAGCTATACTCATCCTTAGCATGTTCTGTTACATCAATAACCTCTGCTAACAATGGTGTGGTGAGCATGGAAACACTCCTACAAAAAACTATGCTAATATGGTTACCAGGAGAGCGAGACATTGAAACATGGTTAGACCAAGAAGTATGGCATTTCACAGAAGAATAATCTAAAAGGATTGGTCTTACCACAAGTGAAATCATTCAGAAGCATATCTATGGATAAATATATGAATTTTTTTGGTGTGAGCTACTTGTACTACTAAATAATTGGTTTTTAAGACTACAATACAACTACTTCAATCCTATAATGAAAAACTCTATTACTTGGACCAAAAAGAAAATAGACTAGTTGTTGAAATTAAAAACTAATTGGATGAGAGTGATAGACTCTTGGGTCACCACTACCATATATGAACGTGAGTAAATAATATTCAAAATAAAACTCTAGATTCATAATGGGAATTGTGACAATAAAATAGATTGAATAAATAGAATAATACCCAAATAGCTATGAGTAAAATTAAGAGTAGTAATAGAGTAGATGATGAATGAATATGTAGATGTGATGAGTGAAATGATGAGCATAGGATAAAGAAAGAGGATGATGATGGATGCTAGTAGATATAATGAGAGGACAAAGAATGAGATGAAGATGAGATGTGAGAAGAGGAAGATGAGAGTAGTTTAGGAGTAGAACAAATAGAAGATAAAAGTAGTGCATAGCTACAAGAAAGGGTATTATCAGAAGAAGAAAAATTATGTATAGATATAGAAATTAGTTGTAGGCTAATCATATGTTTAAGAATAGCATAGGAATAAGTCACTAGAAATAATTATTCACCAGAAGTGTATGCATCCCCATAGCCCAATATTTTATATTATAATATAAGTTTTCAGCCATGTGAGTAAGAGGATAAAAATTGGGAAAGACCATTTTTAGAGCATGTGAATCATTGGGGTACATAAATTCACACAAAATTTATTAAGAAGGTTTTTAAGGCTATATGATTAGTTGAATTTTAAAAATAACAAGAAGAAATTATAGACAAGAAAAGTGTGCATGATAATTCTTCTAGTGCATAGAGTAATATGTAGGCAGGATCATTCAAAATATAGATGCCTCCAATATCAAATATGTATAATACTCCATTCATACCAGTTAATATGTTGAATCAGTCAAGATGATTCTTAAACTTAACCATCTATGATGGGTCTATGGACCCTAAACAATACCTACTAACTTGTAAAATGAAATTGCAAGTTCATTGATGAAAATTTACAAAAGTGTGAATTAGTGGGGCTCTAGCTGGGAGAGCACTGGAGTTCATATATAAAATATATATTCAACAAGAAAGTTTAAAATACATTCAAGATTGGCTCACCATATAATTTAATATTAAAAAATGCACTACCCAAATAATATAAGACCTGAAGGAGATAAAGCAAAAGTCTAGAGAATTGATCTATGACTATGATCGTAATTTTTTTGATGTAATGAATAAGGTAGAATTTTCTTTGAAAAATAAAGATAAAGTAGCATGGTTCATTGAAGGATTAAAAAACAAGATTTAGTTTTCCATTGCACAAAATAAATATGACACAAAATTAGATGCCAAAGCTATTACATTGCACGTAGAATAGAATGAGGATTATGGAGAAGCTCTTGTTGCTAATTCTAAAATTGAAAACACACTACATGAGGTGGATAAACCTAAATTGAATCTATATTTCATAGAGTGTAGAAAATAAGAACACCATTTAAATGATTATCCTAAATTCAAGATAGAATTTTGTGAACTCTATCAAGTAGTAGGGTATGCCACCACACAATGCCATCTTCTGCAGTAATATATCAAAAATCCATAGAATATGTATTATAATTTTTGAAAGCTGAATAACCATGATGAGAATAACTATATATATTTTTAGGAGCTTAAAGAGGGCATCTCCAAAAATGTATTTGTCATCACAACATATCAAATCTCTTCAATGAAGCATGAAAGCATAAGCCCAAAAGCTTATAAGAGTTGTGCAACCCAAATAGGTCCATAATGGATTAGGAGTTAATCATAGTATCAACATCATGATATAGCTATATGAACTACTTATTTATTGAGTTTGACACCTTTTTCCCCTCAATATTAGTATGTAGCACCTTAGAGCTCACCCATAATGCAGGTAATAATAAATGAATTGGACCCCTATAGCTATGCAATAATAATTCAGCATGGGAGATAATAATCAGCAATACCAGCATTGAAACTCTATGAAATAATAAGGAATATATTGAGGTGGATATCAATCTAGTAGAGGAAGAGGTTGAGGTAGTTATAGAGGAGGATACCAAGGTGATTGAGTCAATAAATATCAAAGGCCTCCTTTGTAATGCTATCTATGTAGGGAATACAATCATGTCCAATGGAATTATTCGATGAATCCACAAAGATAGTCATATTATGCATATTTTAGACTCCTTGATCTACATAACATAGAATATTATACTATTCTAGAGAAGTAAATAAAGTAAAAAACCATCTAAAATGTAAATATGGTAAGTATAGAGTTTAAAGAAAATGTGTTTCTAAATGTTGTAACATGAAAACAACATGTAAAAAAAGGGTTGCCTCCATTAGAGATGCCTCAAGATTAGGGCATCAAAAAATTTAAACAAGATAAATATCCAAATCCAGTTACAAAAAAAATCTCATGCAAAAATTTGCACAGTTGTTGAAGAACATTCAACATCAAAAAACTACTGATGGTGATGTTATAGTAATTGACACACAAATATATGGCCAAATTATGCACATTATACAACAAGATAGAGTTGTCACTATGCTCACGGATCTCTTAAAACTTTTGAGTACTCTATGCAACAAAGATATATTGTAGAACATCATGAATCTACTACATAATATTGTGGAATATCATTTCATGGTCAACAAAAGATAGAAAAACTAGTCTAGTATGTTTAGAGGAAGAAACCCAGGGCTTTTAATGTATAGATTAATATTGAATTTGTTGGTTATGAAATCTTGAATGTTGTATTTTATTTTGGTATCACACTTAATATTATTCCTAGATCTACATGGGAAGTTATTAAATGACCAACTCTCAACTATAGCTTAGTAACTTTGAGCTTAGCTGATTATGAAAAAATTGAGCCTATTGGTAGATTACAGGATGTCAAGATCAAAGTTATAGAGTTATCTCTATGAGGTGACTGTGAGGTCATTGACATGAAGGCTAAAACAATGCACTACCCTACACTGGTAGGAAAAAATGGGTGTATGATGGACAAATGACTATCAATACAGTGCACAACCAGATCGAGGCATATCAAGCTGATAAATTTATTGGCATTCCTCTTAATAGAGTGCAAAAGCCTTACATAATTCTAGTTAAACCAGACTCCCCCTATATTTTTCAATAAACTAGTTCGATGACGGTCAATACTAAGGAAAATCCAATAGCTTTGTGTGTGTCTAAATGTAACTTTTTGTACTAACATGCCAAACAATAGTTATAATCATTACTCACTCAACAACTCAAGACATCAAAATAGTATAGGTCCAAACCAGTAGCTATACAACTAGTGGTATATTAGTTTATCATTGAATAATGTTCCTCTAGGTCTGCAAAATCTTCAACTCAATCAAAATTTGATTTCTTATATCAAGCTGACAATCACATGAAGGAATGCATAGAGTTGACAAGGGAAGGAAATTTACCATGGGAAAAAACTTCATGTATTAGTGGTGACTCGGATGTCCACCTCCTTAATTGGGCATAAGGTGATCACAAACTCCAACTGATGTGAATGCTCTTTGTGCATGAGTGATAATTGCCTATGTACTATGAAATAGAGGACATCAATGATTTCACTCTATTCTTGCAAGTCCATGTTCCAACCATCAATCACTAAGTCAATTCTTTAAATTATTCTCTAAAGGGAGTTATTATGACATGGTGTAAAACTCATTGTAATGACCATATTGAATGGGATAATGCATGTGAGCACATGATCATCAGATTCTAACTACCGTAGTTCATTCACACCAATTGGCCATTATTTTAAGAAAGTGAGTACCCAAAAATTCATGTACATAAGTGTTTTGGAGTTTAAAATGAGGAACATGTCACACCGAAATATTGGGTGTGATCACATCTTCCACTATACACTTGCTCCACTACCATTAACATAGTACATGCACCAAGAATGCAAACGGGAGACCAAGCAATGGGCATAAGTACAAAGTGATTTTATATAAAGCTTTGTGTTTGAAGATGAAAATCCACTGGTCCACAATGCACTATAGAAATTCAATTATTTTTTATGTCATGGGTATGCATAAGACTTGAGCACTACAATAGAATCTATTACACAAAAAATGTAGCCTCTGATCTTAATGAGACATTACAAAGGTAAAAATCTAATAATAATGAAGAAAAAGCTTTTACATAGTCATGTCACCACATATAAGATGAGGTACAAGATAGTGAAGATTTAAACTCTGATGGTGACCTAGATTTGAATGATTTATTTGAGCCAGAATGACCTATAGAACCACTCAAAGACACTGACATAGCACTAACTAAGGAACATAAGCTATGAAACATCTGAATTCTTGAACAAGAAAGGTAAAAGAGTATACATGATTCTATGGATGATGAAGAATTCAATATTTATCAGCAACCTATCAAGAAGCATGTCACTAACATTGGAACCAAGGAGGTTCCAAAACTAACAAGCATAGGTGATTATTGTATAGAAACTAAAATTTTAGAAGCTCTACAACTTCTAAGGGATTACCAAGATGCCTTTCCTACCACATTATCAAACGAGTTGACCCATATCTTATCAAGATACACATTAAACTAAAGGAGTGCACTTGGTTGATCAAAAAGTGACCATATAAGCTCAATCCAAATATAAAGATGAAAGTAAATGTAGAATTAGATAGAATGTAGGATGTAGAGATAATCTATCTAATAGAAAAATTTGATTAGGTAAGCCCCATGGTAGTTCAGCCCAAGAAAATAGGATAGATTCAAGTATATGAGGATCATTTCATTCTAAATGATGCTTGCATAAATGATCCATTTCCAATACCATTCACAGATAAATTTTTGGAGTCTATCATAGGATACAAAGTATACTCTTTCATAGATGGTTTTAAAAAATATCATCAGATCCTAATCATAGAAGAAGATGAGCCAAAACAAATTTTATAATAGAGTGGGGTTTTTTTGCATACAAGGTCATGCCTTTTGGATTTAAGAATGCACATGCAGTGTTCTCTCATGTAGTGGTTATAACATTCAAGGATTTCATTAATAATTTCTTATAAGTTTACCTTGATGATTAGGTAGTATTCTCCCTATTCAAAGAGCATTTGTCCAAGCGACATTTAATATGGGAACAATGTCAATCTTTGTACATAACTTTGAATCTAATTAAATATTTATTTTTTACACCATTTGGAATATTGCTTAGACATGTAATATGCAGTGAAGGTATTTTGGTAGATTAGGAAAAAATCATAGTAATACTAAATATGCCTCCACTTGTTAGCTCCACTGAAGTACACTCTTTTCTTAGACATACAAGCTACTGCCACAAATTTATTAAAGGATATGCATCTATTTCATTTCCACTAAAAACTTCATTATGAAAAAATGAAAAAAAAATTGAACTTCAAAATGTCAAGTAGCCTTCATTGAGTTGAAATGGCGACTAGTTACTGCACCCGTACTAGTTTTTATAGATTGAAACAAGCCTTTCCATGTACATTTAGATGCTTTAGGCATCACATTTGGTGTTGTACTTGTGTAATCTAGAGATGGTGTTATTGAACATCCTATCCAATTTACTGGCCAAAAACTATCTGATGTAGAGAAAAACTATACAACCACTAAAAGAGAAGAACTGGCCATTGTATTCGCACTTCATAAATTCTAGCATTATCTACTTGAAACACCATTTAAAGTCTTCACTGACTATCAAGCCCTATGATATCTGGTTAATAAACCAATGTTAGGAGGATGTATCTCTTGATGGTTGATGTTATTTTAGGAGTTTCAATTCTTCATAAATGTCAAGCCAAGAAGGGATAATATAGGACCAAACTGCCTTAGTCATATCTCAAATGGGGAAGATCTAGAAGAATTATAATAAGACTCTCTTAATGCCCATAATTTTTGTTTCTCTATGATTCCTAAAAACTTTAAAGTCATCACCAACTTCCTTAAGTAAGGAATTTTCCATACACACTTTTAGGAGAAAGATAAAAAGTAGCTCGTGACTAGAGCAATGTCATATACAATCATTAATGGACTTCTATATCACTTAGGAAACGATGAAGTCCTATGTAGGGTTATCCTCAAACATGAATGATCTCAACTCTTGGATGAACCTCATCAAGGATTTATAGAAGGAAATTTCATAGGAGAGGATATAGCTATAAAAATTGTACAAAGAAGGCTATGGTGGTCAAATTTGTTCCAAGATATGCATAGAGTTTCATAGCACTGTGATGTCTACCAATACATGAGTAACTACTCTACAAAGATAAGATTTTTTTTATATCCCCTGTTAGTAGAGAAACCTTTAAAATAATGGGTTATTGATTTTTTTAAACTAATCAACCCACCAAGAAAGTGCATCAAAGATAGATACATCATTACTATGATAGATCATTTTACTAATTGGGTTGAAGCTGGTACCACACCTAGTTGTGGTGTGAAGGATGCAACAAAGTTTCTATATGAAAATATCATTACTAGGTTTGGATGCTTTATAAATTTAGTTAATGATAAAGGAACACACTTTCTAAATAACACCATCAAGGCCTTGACTAAATATTTTATGATCTCCCATCATAAAATCACTACCTATCATCCATAGGCTAATGGCCAGGCTAAAGCCTCCAATAAGGTACTCAGGAAAAATTGATGATGTTAAGCAAGATGAGTAGGAAGATTGAATTATTATGATCTTATGGACATATCACACACATTAAAAAAGAGCTATATGATTTACACCATTCTAGTTGGTGTATGGTTTGGAAGCAGTCATGCCAATGGAATATTTAGTACCCAACCTATGCATTGTTATGGTCATGTGACTTGGAGATTGGGAGTCTCTTACTAATCTACTCCTAGAACTAAATTAGATAAATGAATTCAAATGTAGAGTAATATGGATGTAGGAAATGTTGTCACTTGGAATTTCACCCTTTGAGGAGGTTGCAAAGCTCTCCTCATCCAAGTGGCATAATGGAAACACCTCTAGGCTTGTGGGTAGCCTAAGGAATGAGGTGAATATCTAGATAGGGCTAACTCCTTTTACGTACCACTTTAGATCACAAATATAACCAAACTTTGGGGGTGAAAAGGGAGAGAGATAACTGAAAAGAAACTATCCTAAGGGAGGTGATACACCAAATATATTGATGACTTCCAAACATATGCATATTACACTTGAAATCAAGGGACACACTAAACATACACTTTTCCAATCTTCATCTTCTCACATCAATGTTACATTCTGATGTTATTGATAAATGTACAAAGCTAGGAGGACTAGACAAGAGGCCTATGAGGTAAATAATGAATATACTAACTAACTCAATCCTTGAAATTTATTATAACAATTCATATGCCCTACAAGAAGAAGCTTTCCAACTACAAATAGATGGAAAAATGAAATAATATGCTAAGGAATCCATAGTTTTCACTTATGAAAAATAAAACATTCAAAATGAACACACTAAGAATATTCATGGAGGAGGTAAACATCAGTAGTCTTATTGATCAAAATGTATATAAATGAGCAGGGCTTTTCCATACTCAGGTGGAGCATATATTACAATGCCAAAAAGGCTAGTTCTTATAGAACTTGAGAGAGAGAGAAGAAGAGAAAAGTCAAATAGTCACAAGGACACTTTTAAATCTGATAAAATTAGTTACTTGTACATTATATAATGATTTGAGATGAACCATGTAAGATTAGGAATCACAAGTGTCAATTTAAGGCATAAACTTCATGAAAAGTGGCATAAAACTCCTTATTCTAGCTCAAAAAAATTGCTTATATATTTATCCCTATTTTAATGACTTATAATTGATTATGAATAGATATAATTATTGTGATGAAGGTTAAGGATGTCATTAATTCCTCTCTATGCATTGGTTATAGGCCTGGTCATCTGGAATCACTTGAAAAGGAGCTATCATCATTTACAGTCTACAAATCTCATCTTTCATGCACCCTACACACTTGTCCTTAAAATTGGAATTATTTTCTCATTAAAATACATGGGAGTGTGTTTATGACACCTTTTAAGACTCTCCATGGTGTTATAATCATCATGAATTCTTTAAAATCACCTCAATTGAAGATCTGCACCCTCCTCACTAGCTTTTCCAATAGGCCAATTTTGATTGGCTAAGATGAGAGCTCTTATTGAGGCACTTAATAGTTGTTATTAGGTATTAAATTTACATTAGGATTTATCACAAGTCTTAATATTTCTCCCAAATTTTTGTTTCATCTTTAGACTCCTCTTAGAACTTACACAACACAAAAAATGGTCAAAAATATCCTATTTCTCACCCCATCCGTACAAGTTTGTATGGAAAAAAAACATGGGTTTCATCTTTTAGGAATCCTATAAAAGTTTCAATCACCATCCTAGTCAAAATATCTCATTATAATAGATTTATAACTTCATTTCTCTAGACTAGTCCTTGTAAGGGTTTTGGAGGGTTTTTAAGTAGTATTTGATGTGTGTGTGTGTGTGTGTGTGTGTGTGTGTGTGTGTGTGTGTGTGTGTGTGTGTGTGTGTGTGTGTGTGTGTGTGTGTGTGTGTGTGTGTGTGTGTGTGTGTGTGTGTGTGTGTGTGTGTGTGTGTGTGTGTGTGTATAATATAGTTTTTTAAGGTCCATGATTCCAATTAATGCCTTTATTATGGTCTAAAAGGAATTTCCATCATATGGGACCACCTCGTACTCCCATCTTGGAGAGGCACCTTACTATGCTACGAATACGAGGCATGCAATCCCTACCCCTTGTAGGATTTGAACATGTGACCTCTCTTCTAGGAGCACATGTTCTTTACCATTAGGCCAACTCTAAAACACCTCTAATATGATCCCACAAACATGTCACAACCAATTTTAAATCTCAATTAGGTCTATAATTGAGACTAACCCCTTGTTTGGACTCTAGGCCTAAACCTGCCTAGTAGGGTTGGCTACAAACTTAGCACTTTAGACCTCTAAATTTAGTTTCCTTCCTCTATTATTGGTTACCCATGTTTTTTTATATGTAATTTATTGTATTCAACCTTCTTTAAAAGTTCAACCATTTCCTAAAGAGTTCTTTTTTCACTTTTTCCTAAAATTGCCAATTAGTGCACCTTGGGAAGTGCCCTCTGTTTGAGACAAAATAGAGGGAACTTACCATATTTTTTAGAAAATTTTGGCTAATATATATTCTTCCTTGAGTCTTAAATATTATATATATATATATATATAATTTGGGCCCTTGGTCTTAATTCTATACCTTCCAACTTCAATAAGTACTCAAAACAAGCTTGTGTAGAATGGATTGTGTAGGGTTCCTTGGTGTAGACCATGTTTTGCTTCTCTGAGACACTTCCTTTATTCCATATACATTTTAAATAGCCTATGTGTGTTTTAATGACCATTATATATTGTTTTTAATCTTCATTCTTACACTCTAACCCCTCAAGCACCCTCCATACTCATGAATTCACAAGACTAAGTTTCTTAATCCTGACTGTGTTTTACATTTACAAGGGCACCTATAGGTTATTTTTTCATGTATATATCTCTTTTAGGTATATAAATATCCAAAATTAAATGGAATATGTCGTTTCATTATGACCAATTTTCCCTAACCCTACCTATGCACTTTTTATGTCTCAAAATGGATCTCCATTATTTGTTGATCAAGACATCCTAATTTTGCTTCTGCATGTAGGGTATTAAGCTCATTTATACCTTTTCATGATGTTTTTATTCTTTTAATTACCCCTCCTAGGTCTAAAAATGTATTATTTAATCAACATCCTTCTTTTAAAACCTTAATGCACCATCCTAGTATCAACCTTGGGTGATTGTCCCATACTGATGTACTCTTCTTATAGGACCTGTTGTAGGTCTTAATGCATGATTCAAGCTTTTAAAAAAAAGGACATAACCTAATTATAACTCCCTATAATAATTTTATATGTTTTATGTCTAAATTTCTCATTTTTGGGCCACTCACACACCAAAAAAATCACTATTCTGATCATTGTCCTAAATAGTCAAATATAATTGACTATAGTTGGGAAAGATGCAACCTTGTAGTGATCTTCTTATCTTGGAAGGTAACATATCATTATTAAACCCCATGAATAATTTTTAAACATTTTAATTTTCCATTCTTGGTGATTCTATCACAAACTTTCTTGTTGGACAATGTGTTCCTATAACTGGTTGTAGGTGGATGTTTTAGGGCCTGTGTACAGACAGGGTGTGCATATTAGGGTCTAAAACATATTATCCTAATCTATTAGGTGATCATTGCATCATATATGTCACCTTGAAACATTTTTAAACACCTTCATGCATTGGCAAGTCCTAATTTTTAACTTTAGGTGAGCATAGGTCTCTTTAGTATTCAGTCTTGTAGATATCACTATTTGTTCACAATGCACAAGAATGCTATTTTGAGTTCCTTAAAAAATAATTTCCATTTTTAAAATTCTATTCAAAAGTTTCAAGGTTCATTTATTATGTGGTATTTATAAGGTTAGGTCATTAGGATACCTCAGAATCTTATGTAGCCATGTCATATGTTAATTTTAAAACATTCTAGGATCTCTATTTTGCATCTTTAGGGATTGAAGCACTGAATTCTATCACTGAGTCTACAAAAGGTAGCTCTGAACTTGTATTTTCCAATAAACACCATATATAATTATTCCATAGTTCCCCAACTTGTTAAGGCTTCATATAAGGAATACAACATGTTTTAATACGTTAAAAAAAACTTCTCAATTCCCTGAGTTGTCACCTATAGGTTGTCATTTTCCTATGTACAGGCAGTAAGGAGAATGTAGGTAGTGCACTTTAATTTTGATACTTTTTATGAGATATAAACTTATGTATATGATTAAAAATGTACTCTTCATGCCTCAAGTAATTTTATACCATCACTAATGTGGCATGGCATAATCATGGAAATCCTTGTATGTGTGTATGGTTGAGTATAGATAGTGAACATGAAATGGAGAAAGAGTGTGAATGAAAAGTCTTATGGACAACTTAAACTCATTTTAAATTACTCAATTACATTATTACCATTAATTAATTCTTAATACCAGTTCTAAAATATCTCATTCGATGTGAAAACACTTGTAGACACATGGAGCAGAGTTAACAAGTATCTAGTGGTTGGTTAGCATGGTGTCCATGACTATATATTTTATTAAAATATGGTTTTATGAGACTAACATGGAATTTAAGGTGATAAATATTTAATTATTATATGGGAAACATCACATCATATTCCTATGAAGCTTCCTCTAAAAATCACACACTTTGCCAACAAAGATTTTTGAATGAAACCTCATATGGTGACACCTTCCTACCAAGTGAGTTATATGGACTATAAAATCAACTCCAAATATGAAAAAAATAATGGATGACATGATAAAATTTATTAAACATCCTCTATAACAAATCTTAGTAAATGAATTATATGAACCTTCCCAAATAAGAGCAAAACCTGCAAGGTGCATAGATAAGCAGGCAGAAAATAATAGTCAACTTCATGAGAATGGTTCATGAAGCACAATCCACCATTAGTTTAAATTATTATATTTAAATTAAGGTATCTAATTTTAATACAACCTCCCCAAGGCATTTAAGCTAAAACCTCTTGAGCTATTTGTACTAAGCACAAACATGAAGGTCACTTTTACTTGCTAAGAGGACTAAAAAAGGAGTAGAATGGTTTTGAGCAAAAAATGGCACTTTCACATCAAAACAATGTGTAAATAAGCTTGGGGAATATGAATAGTCATTATTTTATCCATTCCCATGTGGAACACTTCTCAAGGAGCCGTACAAGTGCTAAAATCTCCTTTTTACCAAAAAAAATTGTCCTTTTAACTAAAGAACCTACCACTTTTAAGTTATTTCAATTAAATAAGACCTATAAGGACACATGGGATGTGACATAATGTTTTATAACCTTCACACTTCCCAATAAATTTTTACAACTCATTAAATGCACCCTTTTTGACCTCAAAATGACCCAAAAATGTTTTAAGGACTAAAACACTAATGACCAAGGCTAGTATAACATCAAATGACATTAATTAACTTATAAAAAATCTTATGAATTATCTATTAATCCCCTTATAGTCATATAAAGTCAATTATTTACCTATAGGTTTCCCAATTTGACTTAAAATTAAAATTTGGTCAACAAGAAGTACATAAGCAAATCCATAAAGCATGGCATGATAGGAAATTATGCCAAAAATAATTTCACAAAGATTAGCTAGTTTTATTATATGATAGTCATTTTAGAGCATTCTCAAGAAAACTATAAATAAGATGGAAAGGACCCTACATTATACATGACCTAACATAACAATAAACCATGGTTTTAAGGGTTCTTTAGGGAACCATGTTACTAGGGTGGGTAAATGGCCATAGGTTTAAGACCTAGCAACAACAGTCTATTGATCTAATTATGCAGGCTAAGTGGGTGATAAGTAACACCATGAAGATTAGGACTTCTCTATTTTACAAGTTTTATGTATGTATGGCTTTTTTTTTTTTTTTTTTTTTTTAAATTAATTTATAGATGATCTTAGTAACAACATTTAGGAAGTACAAGGACCAAGCATCATACATGTCAAATGTGTGTATTAGGATCCATGTGTACCACCAAAAAAGTTAAAGAAGATCAACTGAAAAATATTAAGTTTGAGAAAGATATTGAAATGCCCCATCAATAAGATATCCATTAGATAATGATCATCTACTAGAAGTAAATGTAAGATCTAAGGGTTAATTGATGTGATCTTTAACAAATCAGTGGTTAGTTAACATTAGTTGCTCATACCCTTCATATGAATACCAAAGAGCATAACGGCATAACTCCACACATGCACCAATGAATAACTACTTTAATGGCTAGATTAGATGCAAATTTTTCACATCCACCATTGCATTTAAGACAACTAGATAGCTAAGCATGGCCTAGACATGGAATCCAAGAGGCACCAAATCTATAAAAGCTAAGTTTGAGCACCAAGTTCACATTTCATCCTTATCATATTTTCACAAGCTACAATTATCAAGAGCCAAACCATTTTTATTGCAAAAAGCATATACAGTATTCAAATTTCCTCTCATGTAATGATGGATACTATGTAGCTAATCTAACCCCTCTTTGAAGCACAAAAGGATGTCATGGGTGTTGACATGGTGCTTTAAAAAACTAATTATAGTTATCAAGATCCATTTTAGTACCTTTGAGAAGATAAATAGAAACTCTTCCAACCTGATCCTATTGATGTCGTGTAACCACTTACCTCATAGCTCCCCACCAATTCTAGAACATAGACATTGATCACTTGCTATGTATGATGACATTTAGTGACCTAGGAGAGATAGTTCATGTATTACTTGGGTGATATAATGAGGGCATAATCTTTTTGGGCCCATAAGATACTATGGTAATCAACACACAAGCCATGGCCTAAGCTTTGGGCATGTTTGGGTGTGTAAATTCCCTACTGCCCTATAAGACCAAAATGTTGCCCATCTTACTAGAAGTCTAGGAATTGTATGTATGGGGAAATTGAGGGGTTATCATATATGAAATTCTATATGAACCCATGCATATTCTCATCTAGTACATCACCAAAACATTTTGTTAGACAACCAAGTCTTCCAAGCAAATACCCAAAGGCATTGTGAACATTACTCATAGGATAATCCACCAGAATGAAGAGTTTAACTGACTTGAGTACTTCATCCAAGATTTGTTTACAAACATTAAGAAGTGTTTCACTACTCCTATGTAGACCTTCCAATATCAATTTTTGATCCTCTTGCTTTGCTTCACATAGTGGAAATCACTAAAGGGAGAAGTGCACCTAGATACCAATTACTGATTGATGTAGTAATTTTGAAACATAATATGGATGTAAGAACATAGAGCCCTCACACATGAGGGGAAGTTCAAATCTTGGTGGTAAGAGTGCCTGGACCTCATTTCCACACACCCTAGAGTGTCATCCAATGTCTTGCAGTACTTGGGTTAGTATGCCATAGTCACTCTACTACCTAAGGGAGTCTTTATCATAATTAATGAGCTACCATTCTCACCATTCAAACCACTCCCCTTCTTCATCATGATGGATATGGTGCAAGCCAAAGTGGCCTAATAAAAATAGCATGTAGCTAGGTGGGCAACCCCCTTGTATTCTATACCATTAGGTGAAGACATTCCTACTACATAATAACCAAAGTTAGCATCAAGTTCATAGCAGTAGAAGGGGAAGCATAAAGAAGATCCTCATTCAGTGTCCCCTCTCCTAAAGTGAATAACATGTAGAAATGTGACCTAGAAGGATGACCTGAAGGTGTTATAGATAACTAGCTTTTATAACCTCATGGAGATGGATACTGATGCACAAGACGTCTACTAGGTCATATTGGTAGACATGGCTAGAGACTACAATGAGAAAGAGGAGGAGAAAGAGTTATTTTTATAAAAGGTAGTGCACACAATGTAAATCCAAGTTCCACCTGAGTTATGGGTAGAAATCCCAACTTCCCCACCTTCCATCATTGTTTACACAATTTGGGAATAAGTTGAGTAGCTCTAGTATAGAATGGACTTCTTCTAGTCTTTGACTATTCCAACATTAACACCTAATTTTGTCTTTTCACCCTTGCTAGAGAGTCCATTGGAACAACTTATGCACAATCCTAGAACATGGAAGGATACAAGATTATCCCCTACCTTGGAATAATGCACATTTGGTCAACTAGCTATTGTACAAGAATTACAACCTACTTTTAAATATTCTACACCACCATCATGATATAGACTAGTCACAATCAATAGAAAGAATAAATAGTTTATAAGTTTATAGGTGTGACCATAGGATTCCCCACCATCACTATAGGCATAAAAAGTTGAGGAAATTACACATGAGTAACCAATAGTGGAGGAACAATAGCTCACCAGGGAGTAAATTGCTCATGCAACTGAACACTAGCTCAAAAAGGAAGAAAAGAAGAGAAAGAAATAAGAAGCGCATCAATAACACATAATGTAGTACACTAAAGAAGATGAGGCCTCAAAAATGCCAAGGATATAAAGGTAGACATATGGAAGGCCCAGGAGATATCCAGTTAGGCCCAAGAAGTAGTCATCATAACACAAAAAACATAGGAGAAGAAAGAGAAGAAGGAAAAAGAAGCAAAAAATAAAAATAAGGCATAGTAGATCAAGCACAATAGTAAGTAGAGGAAGCTTCTAGGAATAAGGAGGAGGAACACAATAAATCACTATGGAAACAACAAGCACATACACAAGTACAAGCCTAGGTATAGGCCCAAGCTATATAGGAATAAGAGAAGAAGAAAGAATAAGAATCACAGAGGAATACAAAAGAACAAGAGAAAGACCAGAAAGAAGAAGATGAGAGAAAGAATAAAGAGAAAGAAGAAGCAAAAGATAAACCACAAAAAGAAGAAGAAGATGAGAGAAATAATAAAAATAATGAGGAAGTAGAAGAGAAAAATAATAAATAAGAGGAAGAGAAGATCAAGAAAGAGGAAGAGGATAAGAAAATAGAGGAATAAGGAAAGAAGAAGAAGAAGCAAGAAGAAGAGGATGGGAAAAAAAGAGGGAAGAAGAAGATAAGAGGAAAAAATAAGAGGAAGAGGTCAAATAGAATATGGTTGAAGATGTTGCATAATAGGCTAAGTTGACAGTAAATGCCATAACACAACAACTAGTTCTACCGACAACTTAGGCAGGATCCCAGATGCCACAACTTCTAGTAGGAGGTGTTTAGCTTTGGGATGTTCCCTTAGTCACTAAGTGCACTACCTTTTCACTCCCTCTAGCCACTATGCCATGTCGTAACCTTAAAACCTCAGAAAGCACATTGGCTTCACTCTTAATGAAGTAGGAGGCTTAACTTGATGTCTTTTGCTTGCCTTTGAAGAAGTAGTTGGAGGGTGTCATAGATTTTCAAGAGTTCATCACACAAAAGGCTACCTCACTAGAGAAAGATTAGGATCAGACAAGGGAAGAAAATGTGGAGCTCAGGGGTTATCTTCATGAAGAAATGAAGATGATTGAAGATACTTCCTAGACATGGCCTCTCAAGTAATAAGGGACTAAGTGATGTTAGACTATAGTAGGCTCAAAACCTTGGTCTCAAAGCTTATAAAGGATTTGTTGTGATACTCAATAACTTCACCCAATTGACATCTTGGGTCATAATTTGAATACTAATGCCACTACTTTGATGAATCTAATGGAGAAGTATCAAGGCATGATTGACATCATAACCCTCCAATCCTACTTGCTCACACATAGACTTCTAGACTGAAAGTAGTAGCTTTATAGTTCCCTTGCCATCTCTAGTGCAAAATTCTTCATAGTTTCCATAGCTAACACAACCATGTGCATCTAGACTACCTTGATCAATGAAACTAACCTTTCTCTCCATTAATCTGTCAATGTCAAGGATAATCTACACGATCGACTCTTCAGCTAGTAGCAAGACCTATGGCATAATGCATTTACAAGTCTTAAGGTAGAATGACATATAAAAAAGTTAGAGTAGCTGAGTGCAGATTTTCAACTAAAGGTTACAATATAAAGGCAAAAATGAGTACCAGTAAGGACTCAAACCTGAAGGAACTCATTAGATTTTATGCATAAATGTGTGTCCTAATTCACATGGTCTAAGAAGTGATGCTTAATTAGAATGCCTTCAAAACTAACCTAGCTCTGTTCTACAATGAGGTGGCCCCAATCCTCAAAGTTACTATTTACAAGTCACCATCAAAGCTCTATAAATAACTCACATAGTGCACAGCTACTCAGTCTAGGGCCAAGAATCTTACTGACCAACCTTATTCCTTAGTAATGCCTCCTCCTTCCAGTTGAGTACTGTGTAATGCACAAATTTAAAAAAACTGTAAAGTCTTGAGAAAATTGTTGTATTGAGGATGATTAGTGAGACAAGCAAGGCCAAGATGGTTAAAATACCATAAAGGGAAGCCACATTATTACACCAACCTATTGAAAACCCTAAAGGGTGGTAGGTTGGTATGCTACATAGTTTAAACCCTGAAAGGGTGGCTAAGTAATGCATAAAAGATGAAAACTAGAAATGACACCTTGAGTGATTACTATGACTCTTACTAGTCTACCCATTTTTTTAGCTTCTACCCTTAGTTCATAGTCAAATAAAACTATATATTATCTTGCTATGAGACAACATTTTAAGTCCAAGAAAGTTGTGGGAGAATAAAAATGGATAAGTAAAGTTGTGCAAGATATTTTTCAAATATTTGTGTGTTATGTATGAAATTGTTAGCTATATGTATTTTGTCCTATCCTCCATGATTTGTAAAGGGATAGAATATGAATAGTCTCCTCTCTTTGATGCCAATGTATGAGATGAATATGAATAGTTAGGAACTGTAGTGACTATAAATATGTATGTTAATATGAAGATGATGAAACTTTTTTGAGATCAATATAAACTTTCTGGTTATGGTTACCTTTCGTATTCATTATGTAATTTCCTATCTATGTTATCATGTTTAATGTTTGGTTTAATCTTATCTAAAGTAATTTGAATGCTCTACAAACCTTAATAAATCTATAGATTAATATTAGTTCTTATCTATCACATGATAACTCATCTCTGTCATGTTTCTATTAATTATGAATTCTTTGTACCATCTTGTGCAGTATAACAAAACTTAGCTATCCTCATCCTTAGCATTTTTTTTTGCATCAAAAACCTCTGATAATAGGCACACCATGCCTTTATAGAAAGCCTAGGATACACATCAGTGAGTCATCATCCATGCTCACCCATTATAATCTATAAAAATCCTTTTATTTTGAAATATTTTTTGACCATCCAATGTTTCAATATTTTTAGATTAAAAATAATATATTTATCATTATTTTTTCCCATAAAAATATATCATCTTTAGAGTAAAGTGCAACTTATCACATAGGTTTGGCCATTAATTTTGTAGATCGAAAGTGTGTCCTCTTTATAAAAAATGGTTTATATTCACATGGGTTTGAACATTAATCCTCACATCAAAAATACATCCTCTTTGGAGAAATTGTTTTCACTCACATAGGTTTTGGCCATTAATCTTGCACATTAAAATGTTCTTATTTAGAGTAAACAATATTTTATTATAATGGTACAATAAATTTTATCTATTTATATATATTATCTAATCAGTAATTGATACATCTACATATATGTGATAAACATTTGCATGCCAGTTTATTGGGATCTATATTAAGGATGGTTGTTCTTGGGCTAATGTTTCTTGACAACATGGGGATCACTTAGCATATTGATAAGTATATTTATTTTATGCATACCTTGATCACTAAAGTTATATTTTTACATGATTAATTATATCATATATTTTAGAATCCAATAATTTTAGAGAGATCATCATATTTAACACTATTTTCCTTTTCACTTGCTTATTACAGAAGTTCAACACCCATATATTCTAGTAGGATGGAATGGTGTCCATAATGACCTTAATATTTTTATTATTCATCAACATATAGCTAAATGAGTCATCTCACATCAATTTTCTACACCCATTTTGATAAACTTGAACATTGAACATTGTTTATTATTCATCAACATATAGCTAATGGAATCATGTCACTATAATTTTCTATACCCATTTGATACACTTGAATATTAAAGATTTTTTGAAGTATAGATTATGAAGAATCATCTTCAAACTCATTCCTTTTAATGATCATTATTATTTAATTATACTTATTGTACATGGGTACCTAACATGGCTTAATTTTTGGGACCCATATTAGAGTATTGCCTCATTTTCTCGCTCTATTTAAGCTTCTCTTAAGGGAGGTGTTTATTGCAAACAATTATGTGCATAAAATATTTTATAATCTTAATTAAACTAGTGGAATATCATTCATACTCTCCTTCCATGAAATACATATTAATTAGGTTGTTAGTGTATATAATGACAAACTCTTATATTTTCTAAGATGCACTTATAAAATTATTTTTATGGATAAAGCACACCATATTAAAACAACCCCAAAAAATTGGATTTGTATATTAGTGTACATTTTGGATGTGTGTTGGACCCAATTACCTTGGTAATGCAATTAATAAACATTTAGCGTACTCACATATGCATAACTAAAATATAAAGAGGTGAACTGAGGTAATTAGTTAGAGGTAAGTACATACAAAAGGTGTTATAAGTAAGCATGTTACCTTAATATATGTTTTATGGGTTTTAGGGTATATCAATGTATGTATACATGGATAAGAACCAATATCTATATGTAGCACTTTTACTTCCACATAGGAATGTTTCTAGGTCCTTAACCATAGGTAAATAGCACACTCTCCTTAGTGGGTTTCAGTTCCACTCAAGGATGGTTAAGTTCAAAGATTAGTTTAACCAAGAAGGATAAATATAAAATCCTAAGTTATTATTCGGATCAAAATAGTTTTATGCTAGAAGTACAAGTTTCTAACCTCATAATTAAACATGATTCTAGACAATTAATCATAATCAACAACCAAAAATCAATTCAACATAATCAAATTTATAATTAATCATGAAACAGAAAAAATATTACATAAAGATAAGAATAAATTTAAAACTCAAGGTTTTACAATGCTATCGATCAAGTTCATAAACACCTCATGACCTTTATGGTCACCACACCATTTTTTTAATAGATCATATAACACTCATTTATTAAACATGGATACCATTATTTATAATAATGATTAATGACATAGTTACGACCATTATCATCATTCATCAAATAACCTCTAGACAGTCTAAAAATGAACCCATATAACGACATTTTATTGGCATAGCCAATACAACATTATAAAACAAGAGAGATCAAGACATTTTTTATCCAAAGTATCTAATTAATTAGTCCTTAATTATCTAATCATTTCAAGAGAAAGAATCTATATATTAATCCAATAGTTAGATAACTACATAAGAAAGGAATCAATTATTTTCATACAATGTTTCCATTATCATCTAATGAAATGCATATATAATGAACCATCATATTCCAAAATTAAGCTCGTATTAAAATGAACTACAAGAGAGCAGTAAGTGATTCACATACAATAGAATGTAACATAAACACATACAATAAAATTTAACCAAGTTTTAATTTGAGTAGAACTCAAATAAAATGTTCTTTACAAATTTCTATTGGGAAATCCATGAGCATCTAGGAAAGCATATTCATCTATTTAAATAGAAAGTGAAAGCACATGCAGCCCAAGGAATAAAAATCAATAAGCATGCATGTTTTAGTCATATGTTTACACAATAATAAATGGGGTAGAAAACAACATTCAACTTGCTTATATCATTTAATTGAGTGTAGTTACAACATTAGATTCAAAACAACCCATTTAATACCTTTTAACTTCATTCAATTTCATAAGTAACTTACACATAAATATTATGCATGATTATGATATTGATTAATTAAAGGAAATAGGTTAACTTATAATTCATTTAATATTAAATGCAAGGAAAAAAGTAGTAATTTTTAGATATTATATATTTAGCATACATACCTTTATATACAACCAAATATGTCTAAAATGAGTTTTAGGAGTGAGGATTCTATTTATGTCTCTTCATACGCCAACAACTAGTAATATTGAATCGTTTATGCATAGTTGGAAACAACTAAGAAACCCATATACCATGCATCTATGTAATTGGATTCATAATATATAATGTGATAAATCAAAGGTAACTATTAAAATAGTTTACATAATTACATTAATTCTATGAATTTTTGAATCAAAACAACATAATATGGATTTAAGTGTCTATATAATTTAACCAAAAGATTATTCTTGCATTAGAACAGAATGCTTAATATTAAATATACACAATACTTTTTTACATAATATTGTGTAATTATCTAAGTGAATCCTACTTTAGATAACATTACATAGGTCTAACCCTAATATATAAATAATATAATCAAACCAAAGAATCAATACTATAATGATTGTTTGGATTAAAATTATACATGAATTTATAATAATTCAACTTGATTATAAATTAATGTTATAAGAGTAATTCCATAATTAATAGCATTAATATAATTCTTTATCAACATTAAGAGAGTTAAAATAAATATCTAATAACTTAATATACCTTAAGTGTATTACCTTCAACAACATATATCAAATTAGCCATCTTACCCTTTGAGCAATGTTCAACCTTCTATTTAATTTTCACATCAACACAGGTTGGTAATAACATGAATAACCAATAATAAATTAGATTTCATACTATCTAACTCAAATATCATTACTATAATTGACTAAGTAAATAAGACATGATTAAAATAATTAAATTTTTACCAGCTTACTTCATTCATATGCAAAATCACTAAAGCATGGAGTAGAAAGTGAGTAAACTGGACAAACCATCCCAACCAGCCCTATGAGCCTAAACATTGGTGACCCTTACCACCCCAACCATTAGCAAGATGGTGGTTATGATAACTATGGACATGAAGGGAATTATGATCAATTATATTTCACTTCTAGAGGAGATCTTGATAACAAAATAATACAAAGAAGACAATGATTCCATTCTAAGGTGAGACATGAATAATTAATCCATCTTCAATATAGATCAAAATAAGGAATGACTAGCATGGATACCAAATGATATATAATGTATTAACAATTAATTCATTATATAGTTTTTGAAATAACCACCTTAAATCCCTGTTCAAGTTTATGATCAGCCTCAACCGTCCCAATCGCCAACTTATATGAAATATACAATATATCAGTTATTTTAATCATTCAAGTCTAGTCTAGGAATGATGAAAATGCAAATAAAATGAGATCACAACCAAATTACAACCAATTTAAAAATCCAAATGAGTCACTTATTACATTCAAAAAAATATAATAATTCAAACCAAAATGAATATAACATTTCCAATGTTTACAAGTTCAACACAAACCTAGGTATTCTATAAATACAAATGAAACTCCTTCAAACTTCTTTGACACCCTCTCAAACATACATACATACATACATATATATATATATATATATATATATATATATATATATATATATATATATATATATATATATATGCCATCTTAATAGAGGTGAGCCATTAAGTCATACACAGGAGTCAAAAATACAAAAATAACCAACTTAATCATGCCCTCAAAATTCCACAATGGATCTGATTAAACTACCAGTCAATCATATCTAATTATTTAAAACACATTTAAAGTTTAACACCTAGACTCATTCAACTATGTCATTAAGAATCACAACACAAAGATATAAAACATAGTCAAAGATATCAAAACCCAATCAAAATTAAAGGCGACAACACCCGAATACATAAACACAATTAGAATATAACATAATTCTTAGTTGACTCTACCTTAAAGAATCATGTCATGATTATATACCATACAATCAAAGACACAACAAGAAAGATCCAAATTAAGATTAGGATAATGCATCATAGTATTTGAGAATATAACACAAGTGAATAACATCAATATTTTACAAAATATTCAATATAAATATGAACCCTATAATGGATTTAGTAACTTAATGAACCATTAGAAAATATATTCTCTAATGGAATCAATATAGAAACCCTTTTAAAACAACACTTCAATAATTTGAAAATAATCATAGTTATATTAAAAGTGAAGCAACTTGAATTGAATACACAATCAAATAGTCCAATAGCCAAGACCCATATAAATATATTTTTAAAATAGGGAGTGAATTGATTTGAATAAATAAGAATCAACACAATCACATTTCATAAAGAACTCAAAAATCATCATGTATAACACACACCAAAATTCAGCCAACCAATATTATTAAAAACCCCAAGTCAAACTCATACCATAATTTATAATGAAAAACACAGTCATTATTTGAAAACCAAATCAACCATCAAGATATTGCATGCAACTAAGAAAGGAACATCAAGATTCAAAAAAACTAAGAAACTTTAGCAAGTTATCAAAATATGCACAGTTAGATTTAATCAGGCATCGAGTCCATATAACAGTTGCACACAAAAACATAGTGGCATAAATCTATACACAACAAATAAACTAAAACCATGAAACCTTTACATAGGTTGGAGAAATATATATATATATATATATATATATATATATATATATATATATATATATATATATATATATATATATATATATATATATATATATATATAAAATAGGGTAAGAAAACCACCAGCCTTTCATTTACTACATAGAGCAAATAAACCCTATGGGGTATCAAGACATAAAACCAATGAATAATTTCCACACATTCAAAGTCAAATAAATGCTCAATATTAAATAGAGAAACCAAAGGATATGAAACAAGATGATAACCATATATCCATTTGCAAATTTATATGTAAATGTCAATATTGACTTACATTGAATCTTTTGAGGGTCTACACATGCATCTGAAAGTTTTAAGACTTTAGGCTATGTATGTAGCCTTTTTAATTTTTTCAATAATTCCTCAATAAAAAAATAACCAGGAAAAAATATAGCTTACCCAAAATTATAGAAAGAAAACTAAAAAAGCCAATAAGATAGAAACTGAAACCTTTAACCTTATAATCCTCAAGTCTAAAACCCAACATGACTACCATAAAAACCAATTTAGTTCCACTAGTTTCCTCATTTTTTCATCTTCCTAACCCCATCAACTCTTCCCATCCATCGCCTAACTCCTCATACCTTTCATCTAGTTTCCCCATACCGATTCAATGTTTGCATTGAATGTGAGGAGAGAGAAATCTTTCTACACTCCCTAATGCAATCCCTTGTCAAATTCACCATGAATTCAATGGTCATTAATTGACCTATCCTGAAGGATTGATCCACCAACACAAAAATCTACCTAATGAAAACATAGGTTAATGTTTAAACTACACAAATTAACAATAGTAAGATAATTAACATCCTAACCCCAATGGTCTATGATGCCAGTCATCAGTCAAACCATAAATTTAATAAATCAACTAACCATAATATTTCATTGACCCTATATCAATTAAAATAAACCAATTTAGCCATGTTTAATATCATTGTTAATGTCATCACATAAAATAACTAAGCCAAGCAATAACCAAGCCACCACCTTATGAATATAAGGTTTTTATAAAGTCTAGGGAATATTTCAAGGGTGTCAAGGGTATTTTTAGGTATGTCTTAGGTAATTCATCCAATTAGGTGAGTAGAATCCATGCAGGTGTGCAGGAGAAAATTAGAGTTTACATAGAAGGAGTAGGTTGGAGTTAGTTGCAGAGGTAGAATGAAAGACTACGGTCATAAACTAAATAATGGAATATAATGAATTTGTGATAACAAGATAAAAGTACAAAAAACATACAATAAAATGTAATAAGTACCAATTTCATGACAATGATATAATCAACAACCAACTGATATGTCCAAAGGATAGAAAACATAACCAAAAATAAGTATACTTGTCAAACTTGTCTAACTACTCAAAATTATCTTCAGTACTAGGTGTACTACTACAATCATCTACCTAGATCATAAGCTAGTACCTGTAACCACAAAATTACATCAATGGTACCATATCAAAAAATTGATAAATAATTATAGAATCAAAATAACATCAATGGCAATGATAATCCATAAAATTATCAAGTAAAGAATTAAACATGTAATATAAATGCCACTTTAGCAAGTCTAACATATAATCCAACTAAATTAAATAATAAGTAGTCAGTATTACAACAATAATAATGATGTTTTAATAGTAAAACAAATTATAAAAAGGTGGGGTTGTAACACATATGTTCACATCATTATCCATAACTTATTAATAATTTAATATTAAATAATAATATCTTTATTGTGGTTATTATAAAATTAAGGTTTATATAATTTTATAAGATATCCTAAAATATTGAGATGCCTTCCAAACTATAAACATCCTTATGTATCTATATAATAAGCTAGTGGGTATGGGTGAACACTGGATCATTTTGTATTATCATTATAATCTACTTATGAGGAAGGCACATTAGCACTCCTCACATCTATGCTTTAATATATTTGATATTAATTCTACTTTTAAATATATATTTTTCTTTGAATTAATGTTATAAAGGTTGTAGACACTCAAATTTAATCATTAAGTTCTTGACAATGTTTAATCTTGGCAAATTTACCTTAGTATATTTTCCATTTCGCTAACCTAAAATCTATAATGAGAGCCTTCACTATATTGGAAAATGATAAAAATATCATACAAGCATCCTTATTTCAACCTCATTCATCCCTATTCAGTCTAAAGGTTTGTGTCAAACCTTTTCCAGTGGAATCTATCCTTATGGGACAAAACCACACTAAGGTGGGTAGGGACACACTACAATGTTATCCACTTATCCCCCATGATCGAATAATCACTTTTAAAATTTAAGATGTTTCAAATATATCTCTCACATTTTTTAAAGTTATTTATCAAAAATATTCCAAACAATCCCATATATAAGCACATCAAAGTACTCACTTGAACCCATATAGCAATCACTTGGAAATTTTACTTCACACTAAACAAAAGAGTATTATTCTTTCCAAATTTAATTATGTTAAACTCTAAAAATCATATTCCGAGTCTAAATTCACTTTATTATATCTTAAGGGCATCCATTATTAATCATTTCAATCAAATTTATATCTAAATTCATGTAGTTTCATAATCACAAATCACACACTCACCCTAGGAAGGAGAACTACATCGGTGTCATGCCCAAAATTTGGACCAAAAACCTATGTAATTTTTTTTATTAAATTAATTAAATCCAATTATGCTTACTTAAAAAATAAATAAACTAAATTCTTAATATAAATTTTTATCTTAATTAAATACAAAAGAAGATTCCATTCATCCATCATACCACTGCTCACAACTGAGATTATTCATTAATCCTTGATGAATTCCTCTCAAACATAATATCACAAGTTCTAATTAAATTTATATTCTATGGATTTATTTAATAAAAATTAAAAATATACAAGAAAATCAATAGCCTCCACCTCCTTTGATTTAAACAACTAATTATGGATTCCAAAACATGTAAAATCACCTCCAACTCATAATTACACAAGTATCAACAACAGGGGTGTATTGTGTATTGATATTTAAATAAATGAATATATAATAGGTTTCAATTTTTTTTTTCTCACTAATTATCATAAAACATATTAATTATAATGTTATATTGTAATAACACCTCAGAACTTTTATTCATTTTGAAAGAAGACAAGAACCCCTTATATAATTAAGATTAAACACAATAATATGGCAATAATGAAAGGTTCAAGGTTATAGGTTCCAATCCATAACTATAATCCCAAGGGTTTCCAAAATCAAAAATAAAATTTATTATATAATAATCAATATATTATTTAAATATTTTTTTACATTTACATTCCAACTCAATCATTATGTAGCCCAAAGAAGCACAATAGAACATTGTGTCATAGGCATATGATCTAGGGTTTATAACAAATGCAAAAAATAAGTATAATACCCATAGATATAAAAAATGTCATTTGATTTTCTATTATTTTCAACATGTTAAAATTATTCTAACCTAAATATAACTAGATAACACAAAATCATTAAACTTGCCATTCCATAGGTATAATCCATCATTACCCACAATGTAGGGTTAATTAGCTAGCACAAATAACCATCATATAATAGGGTACTAACCTAAATAGAGGTATATAGTCATAAAGTTATATATTCATAGAAATTTATGGGTTTATCCCCTATTTAGGGATCTATATCTAATGAAATTTGTCATATTTTTAAAAGCTTTAAATTGTAAAATACTTAACAATATAGAACTAGTAACCTCATTGTGTATCAAAAACCCCACTTTGCCTTGTTGATGGCTTCCATACATAGCCCAACAATGGATTTTTTAAACTTATCTAAATCAATTTCATATGTTTCCCCATTTACAAAAGATATTTGTATGGATTCAAGGCTGAATGATAACATTCAATCCTCTGAAAAACTCCACCACTATGCACTCTCCCAACACCAAAACCAAGTGTGAGTTATAAACCATAATAAAAAATGATTAGGTCTTGTGATTGGCTCAATTTCAATGGATGTTCATAATAATGCTTCCAAATAATGACGTTTATTACAATTAAAATATTTTATTATGCCCAAAATCAAGGTTTTAATTATAGCTAATGATTTTATTTCCAATCATGACTAAGTCCCATGTTTACCATGAAAAATAGGACCAAACAATATAGTCATGGATTAATTTATCAATAAAAAACATGTTCAAGTTTTTAATAATAATAGATCAAGAGGGAATCTTGAAAATAATGAAATAACAAGATCAAATCAACAATAACAATGTCTAAAACCATGTGCACAAGTGGAATAATATAGTCATTGTTATGACCTTACCTTAGATCTTAATCATTGTTGAGTTGAACATAATATTAATTGTAAACGTTATGCCCTAAAAATCACATTTTAAATCATTCACAATATATTTTACCAACATAAGTTTACAAAATTAATATGGATCAAATGAACTCCTCCAAAAAGGAAAGCATTTATAATTCATAGATAATAAATATACCTGAACTATATTTAACAATCTACTAAGAATGTCAAACATATGTGTTGTGAATATAATAATTAAATGAGTCTAATTGAATAAAATTTAAGGACCTTGGCATATCTTATGAACCCAAGATTTCTTAATTGGAAACTATCCAACTCACTTGATAATAACATATTCCTTAAATTTTGTTGAGCATAATTGGCTACAATTCAATGATAGATGCATAACAAAGAAAAGAAGGAATCATAAATTGCATTGAATATAATGAAAAATATGATGTTGACAAGAATCAATAGCTAGACATGAAGGCACTACATTCTACCCCTCTTATAAAAGTATTATCCTCAATATATTAACCAAACACTCAAAGATGAAAAGTAAGTGTATATCCAAAGAATACATTAAGTGGAACTAAATTAGACAAATATACAATAGAAACATCAATTATACACACACACACACACACACACACACACACAATGATTATATAATAATGTTATTTACTTAGAGAAGATCTATTATTATGAAGCTTAGTATATGTCCAAATAATGCAATATTTTACACACAAGTACATAAACAACTAAAAATTTTAATAGTACACATATTTAGTTGAAATTACATTACTTACATAAGTTCATAACAATGTTAAAATATCATCATAAAATGATAACACAATTATTAGTGATACACAAGGATCTTGGTAACCCCATCAATCTATCTGATGTATCTATGTCATCCATAATGACATGAAAATATTCATTAGTCCAAAATACATACATTGTCATCCCTGATGACATTAATGATACTATTTATCATTGTTGTCATCAATTTAAAAATAATAAGTAACCATTCCACACATAGCAGTTAGTACCATAAGAGTGTCTCATGGAGTATACAAGTTTCCATGTCTAGTCACTTAGCAATCATAGTTATTATGGTATATCTCTAAATAAAGAACCACAAGAATGATATTGACCAACTCAAAGGATATGATCTTTTTTTCATTTCATGTGAAAGGTGACTGAGCAAACCGCATTTACTTTCCCAATGTTCCAAATGTTGAACCCAAGAGTTTTAATACCAAATTTTAAAGGGCATCTCTTGTCAATAATTTCAATTAAACTTATATCTAAATTCATATAATTTCATAATCATGGATCACACACTCACTCTAAGAAGGAGAACTACATTAGCTTGAGTCCCATTTGGGCTATGTAGGAAACACTCATATTACATGAGGTTTTATAAGAATAGCTTAGTTATTCAACTTACCTGATTCCACCTTTTATATTTGTTCTCCATTATATTTATTATGCAGGAATAATAGTTTTGTGTTTTTAGGTTTTTTTCATGGTGTATTAGCACATAAAATTTAGCAATTAATCCTCTTATATAGGCACATAGACCGAGATAAATAAATCAATCGCTTAGTCAATTACGAGGTAGTTCAAGTCATGATAGCTTATCCTCCTAATGCAGCCTTGTCATAGTAAATTTTAGATTTACAATTTTAAACATGACATAGTTTTCAAGTATTTTTAGCTAGTTACCAATCACAATTAGCCTACATAGTCAACATAAAATCTGTTTGAGGGAGAATCACACATCTATTGATTGATTTACTATGTTTAAGTAATTTCTAATTTTGTAACATATTATATTTTATTTTCAAATATTATATTATCACATTTAAATTATAATATTTTATATCTATTAGTTTAATTCATTTAAATTCAAAATAGATTAAACATTCTGGGGAAATTGTTATCTCTAAAACATTATTTTTTGTTTGATTGATTTTGTCCTAGGATGTCATTCAAATTTATATAAATTCTTGACATTGAAATAGAATAACATTCGACCTTGGATATAAATTTGACACGTGATGATTTAATTTTATTTGACCTTGTATTTAATATGACATTAAATAAAATATTCTTGTCACCTTGGATCAATCCAACACTCAATCTCTTTCTTTTGACCTCAGGTTGAGATTTGTTGATATTTATACATAAAAATATCTTGATTTTATTTTCTCTTTATTTTTAATTTACTTGTGCTTGTTTTTATAAATTATGTTCTAGAAGTTTTCAAACTACTTGGTGACTATTTTTATGGGCTACATGGTGACCTATTTTATATACATTGTGGTGTGAGGTTTTTACCCTAATAATCATCTATTATATAGTATTAAACATATATTTAGTTTCCACATACCTCATGGTATATCATAAATTCATAGGGTTTCTTATTTATACCATACAGAGCCTATTTTAACTGTTTGATTTGTGGTACACCTAAGAGGAGCATATCACCTACGGAAGTTACTCTCACTATACCCTCAAATATGTGGTTAGTGGGTTACAAGTGTGGTTTTTCCTCTATAGTTAGTGATTTAAAAAATTGGCTTGACATTAATCAACAAATGATTAAGTATTTTTTAGAGCTCACATAATCATGCAAACCCTTTCATAGATCACCCATTATACCTTGATTTTGATTGTATTCTATTCATGTTCATTATCTCCTTTATACATGATAGATTGTTTTTTATCTATAATTATTTTATTTTTTGAATTTATTTTCATTATATATATCACAGATAGTCAAACTCAACATGATAATTATGTATTTCCTTTAGATAAATTATTCTCTACTTGTGGTATGACTTTTACTCATCATGATGTATGGACAAACCATTAAAAAAATTATGGAAGATGATATTAATGATCATTATTATTTTAATTATGTTATAATTGTTGTCCCCCAAAAATATCACTCATTTTTGGGACAAAATTTGAACTATTTTGGTCCTACAGACCAAAATTGTCTCTTCCCTTTTCAAAATTTGTCCTGGGCATTCAAATTCCTCATTTTTCAAGCTTCTCAAAAATCTATGGACTCTACAGGCTTGAATCTACAGACTCTGCAGGAAGAGAAATCTATGGACTCTATAGGAAAAGAAAATCTACGGACTCTAGAGGCCAATTTTAATGGGCTTCACAGGTTGATTTATACAGACTCTACAAGAAAGAATCAAGCTTCAACACTTAGGCGATCTCAAAGTTGGTTCAATGATTAGGTTCAACCAAAAGAGTTCATCGGCAAGCTTCTAAGCAAGGATTGAACCATTGAAACTTGAACCATTTTGGTTCAATAGGATCAACAGGTTCAAAGGTTCAACATCAGCAGCAAGAGTTCAACCGCTTCCAGGTTCAAAGGCTTCTACAAGCAGGTTCAATCAAAAGAACAAATTTCTAAGGCTTAAACCATTAAACCATTGAACCATTGAACCACTCAGGTTCAAGGTTCAATAGGTTCAACACATTTGGTTCAACAAGGATCAAAAGGACTTAGCCAAATCAAAGGGAATGAACCATTGAACCATTGAACCAAAGTTGGTTCAATTCAATTGGTTCAATGCTTCGGTTCACTCAGTCGATTCATCAAATGGTTCAATGGCTTTTGGTTCAATCAAAGGGTTCAAAAGTTGGTTCAAAGCTTGGTTCAACGGTTGGTTCAAAGGAGCGGTTCAATACAAAATTTCAAGAGAGCCTCCCGAAGGACAAGTTCCCTTACGGAGGGCACTTGGTCGACAAAAGCACCCTTTGGAAGGGTCATTTTCAAGGAAGCCACAAAGGTAAGTTCTTTCAAAATTTTATTTAAGGTAGTTGAAAGATAAAGACATAATTCCTTCAGACTTTTTGTCTGAAGGAATTCCTTCAGACAAAAAGTCTAAAGGAATTCAAAAAGGCTGCAAATGAAACTCCCACAAAGACCAAGGCAAGAAATGAATTCTTTCAGACTTTTGTCTGAAGGAATTCCTTCAAAAAAAAGTCTAAATAAATTTAGAGAAGCTATGGGAGGAAAGCCTGAAAGAATTTCCAAAGGCCAAAGACAAAGCAACAATTCTTGCAGACTTTTTATCTGCAGGAAAATGTCTATGGGAAAGCTCTGAAGAACTTTGAAGATAAAAGGCTATTGAAGGACCCCGAAGGGTAGGGGCCCTTACGGGGGACTCTCAGCTACCAAATTAAAGGACACTTACCTAACGCTGAAGGGTCACCTTCCCTTCAGAAGGATGCAAAATAAGAAAGCTGAAGAAAGCCCAAGGGGTGATGTGCCTGAAGACGTCAAAGTCAAGAATGGTGAACTAGCCATTGGAAATTCAAATGTAGTGATGGGTGTGCGAATGTCAATTTCAAGGTTTGTAAAATAGCTGTTGATTTTGAAAAGCCTTAAAGAAGAGCCAAATAATTTAGCAACCCATCGAAAGAAAGAAGCCTGAAGGCCATCCAAAGACCGCGTGAAGGGCAGATACCCTTGTGGGGGGATCTTTTCAACCCAAAGCAGATCATTTCTCAAGGCTCGAAGGGCAAGTCCCCTCTGGGAAAGCTCAAATGACAAAGCTGAAGGAATTGCTGAGGAAAGTGACGTGCTTGTGGATGTCAAAGTTGTGATGATGAAATAACCATTGATCCTTGTAGGTTTAAATCTATGAACCTAAATGCATTTAAAGGCTTTAAGGCCAAGATCAGCAGGAAGAAACTAAGGAAAAGAGTATCAAATTGAATCAAGGACCCAATTCAATTAACCAAAAAAAGGAGGAATGATGTGGAAGGACCAGAGACATTTTCACATCAGATATGTTTCTAGAAGCAGATTGCCAAGTGGACATTAAAAGATGCAAACTTTCAATAGCACGACACATTTCTCTGCATTAAGAAAAGCAAATGGGTAAATGCCCCTAAATTCTAGCATGTCTTCTTAACAAATTTCAATGCAACATGATGTGTTATTATTCCCGAGTCCTTCTTGAAGAAGTTATATAAGGGACTCTCTTTTATTGTAAATGGATCTCTCTCTGACAATCAAAAATGAAACTCTGCCCAAATTGAAAGGAATTACTGAGAGTTTGAACTCAGATTGTTGATCATATTTTGTTATTGGAATAAGAAAGCAAGTGAATTTTTAGACTTTGTGCTGTGATATCTTTGTTGTTGGGGAAACTATTCTTATGTCTTTTTCCTTAATATATTTTCTATTCCTTTAATTCAACAAGCAAAATTAGTAAAAGTAGTCAGAAAGGTGTCCTAAAGCCAACTGTGGAGAGACTTTGGGCCCCCATAATTTCCTTTAGTGTGTTTTATTTTTGTTTCTATGTAAAGGACCTTAGGATGACTTTGTGCCCTCATTGTCCTTCATATCTCACTCTTGGGCAATTCAGGTGGAGACTTTGTGCTACATCTCAATTTTTTGGTTACTACGTCCTTGGTTACATTTTGTAATTACTACCAAGAGTATTCTTGTGGTTTGTTGAATATTACTTCTAAAAGAAGAGGAGTTCTTTCTGTCATTTCCCTTGAGATTTTTCCTTTGATTTGCATGCATCATCTCTGAAGAAAGAGAGATGGATGATTTGTTCAACCCTTAAGTATTATTTTCTATTTATATATATATAGCATATCTATAGGGAACCTCACCTTGATGAGAAGAGAGATTAGTCCCCTTTTGATGTGGTGAACCTAAAAATTTGGATGACCAATCTTCCTACTTTGGCTTATCAGACCTATTTTGTTTATCAGTACGCTGATCGACAAAATATTCAACCAACAGTTTTTGGTGACTCTGTTGGGGATATAACCCATTATTGTTATAACCTATCCATTATACTCCGTTGTGGAAGAATGAACTGATCCAGTGTTTTCCCATTTTTAAAATTTTCCTCCCAGCCTCGCCCAACAATTTTTGGTGACTCCGCTGGGGATATACATAATTTTTTGTAATTTGGATCCTCAAGTTTCAAATTGAAACATCACCTGTGTCTTACCCATTATCATTATAACCCTTATCCATTATAAACTCTGGTGACTCCATTTCATGTCTTACCCGTTATCCATTTATATCCTTACCATCTTCCTCCACCTTTGTTATTTTATCTGGTCTGCAAAACTAAAGCTGTTGGGAAAGCGTGCATAGTTTGAAGCCTCAAGTTGAAGCTGAGCTAGTCATTTGCCATTTTTGTTCTATAATCTAGCCACTCCATCCAAATTTGTTATCTCTATTTTTATTAATTAAATCATGGCAGTTTGAGGCCCCTGGGGTAACTCTTTTGGCCCACTCAACTTGACTCCAGCTCTGCATGAACTCCCACATAGTTCAAGAAAGGATTTCCCCAAATTTTTTGGTGATGGGATAGTTCACCCTGATGAACACATTACAACCTTTAGCATAGCCTATGGTGTTATAGGGGTGGAATTTGAAGACATGGCAGTTAGGCTTTTTGTGGAGACACTACAAGGTGCTACTGCAGACTGGTTCTACCATCTGCAAGTTAGATCAGTGACTAACTGGGATACACTCAAAGCTAAGTTCAAAGCAAGGTTCAAGCCCATAGAAGATGCATATGCCTTGTTAGCCCAGCTCACTCAGATGAAAAAAGAGCCTCATGAGCCTATGAGGGATTTTATTGCCAGGTTTGACAAGCTAAGGCATAGGATTCCCATGGTCGCCCAACTGACACCTCAGAACCTCAAATGCTTCTTCATCAATTCGCAATTGCCTGAAGTAAGTTTTCTACTGAGATGAGCTGGCCACATAGACCTTACTATTGCTCAGGACTTGGCTACTAAGGTAGAAGATGGCCTTATCTTGGTAGGAAAGATAAGGAGAGACCCAAATAGAGGCAAACCCTCTTCATCTTCTAAATACTCACCCACAGTCACCAATGACCCAATGGTACAAAAGTTGGCAAATGAATTGCTAGCCTTGAAAAGACAAATGGCACAAGGTATATCTTCTACTCCTCTATATAAAGATATACCAAGGAGGACATTCCCTAATCATCCATATCAAGGAAATGCTACCAAAAGTCAAGGGTAACAAAATCATCTTCCTCCCCCATAGAGGAACCTTGCCCTTGAAGCACCTCAAACCAACTCAGTAGTTGGATATCTAGAAATAGAGCATGTTTCCTATTTCCAACCTGAGTTTGAGCAAGAAAATGGCATTGATCTCTTCAGGGAGGATCTAGAAGAATCAGCTGGCAACTCCCACATTAGTTTCCTAAATTTCTAGGATGAACCCAAAAGTGAAGGTGAAGTAGTTGAAGGATCATATGCAGTGTTTACCATCTCCAAGAACTAATCAGCCTAGTAGGCCAACAAAGAGAAGACAGAGGAGTGACCCCAACCAGCAATTTCAATTGCTGAGTAGAGAACCCCTCTTCCTTTTTGGTCAATGGGCCCAGTGATTGTCAAAGAATCAATTAGATCGAACATCTCTACACCTTCTACTTCAAATTCATAGATCAGTCCTCCCCCTCCCAAAAACCAAAAGGATGAACTCCCATCCTCTCTTCCAAGTCCATCTCAGTCATTTTCCATGATTGATCATGTCAATAAATCCAAAATTTAGATGACTAAGTTTGAATCCGTGCAAGCCAATCCTGAGCAATTAAACATTGGTAGAGAACCAAGTGTGGAATTGTCTGAGGAAAAAATTGTGGTTACCCAAACATAGCTCAAATTCTATTTGAGCCTTCAGGTAGGGGTAATTACTTCTTGACCATAGAGCATGCTCATGTCTTAGCTAATGAAAGTCCCATAGTTGGCAATCCAGAATTTCATCTAAATAAGGCATCAGAAAAATTGGTAGGGCGTAGTACAAATCAAGAAGGATCTTCCATCTTCGATGAAGAGAAATTTGATAAAATATCAACTTTTGATGATGCTTGGATCTTAGAATCTGATGGTAGTAATTCTTCCATAGATGGATGTGGATCTCTGTTGCTCAGATTGAAGAATGCTCAAGATGAAGAGATCAAACTCCTTTACACCGAAGGAGATGTTGATCTGATGGTTTGTCAGATGTCTGATGCTGACAATCAAAGCATGTGCTAGACTAGACTAGCAGAATAGCAAGCTATGGTGGTGGATCATGCTGCTACAGATCAAAATTAGGAAGAGGAACCCTTCACCAAGAGAGCAAAGAGTTATGGCTTTCAAACTGAAGACCACATCCTACCACGGGGCAAGAAGAAGAAAAGACCAAGAGGAAGATGCAAAAAATTGGTTTCCTGGTGGAGAGCTCCATTCGCCTGTCAGCATTTTTGGGGGCAAAATGGTTTCATGCTGGTTTACCAAGATAGCACACTATTTTCACTGCCTCTCAAGAAGCAACATCTGAAACACTTCAACTCTTGAAGTATCAAATTATTGCATCTGTACATATGTATATTTGTATAGTTTTTAATTCTATTTTATTTTATTTGTTTTCATTTTTGATTCCTTCCATTTCTGGGTAACATGATTCTGTAGCCCAAAGGTACACATGAAGACACTGGAGATTCTAGATTCTACTCCCTTCAATTCTTTTTACAATTGATAGAAGTTCCCCAACTGGATCCAGCTGTTGTCCCCCAAAAATATCACTCATTTTTGGGACAACATTTGAACTATTTTGGTCTTACAGACCAAAATTATCTCTTCTCTTTTCAAAATTTGTCTTGGGCATTCAAATTCCTCATTTTTCAAGCTTCTCAAAAATCTACGAACTCTGCAAGCTTGAATCTACAAACTCTGCAGGAGAATAAATCTATGAACTCTATAGGAAAAGAAAATCTACGGACTCTACAGGCCAAGTTCAACGGGCTTCATAGGTTGATTTCTACAGACTCTATAGGAAAGAAGCAAGCTTTCAACACTTAGGCAATCTCAAAGTTTGTTTAATGACCAGGTATAACTGTAGACACCGAAATCGTGTCTACCTCTTGGTCCTTTCTCCCCCCTTGGTCCCCTTCGTCCACTTAACCACTCCTAACCCATGTCTTGTTAATTTGAAATAAATATCCTATTTTAAATTAATAAAATCCCTTTTCCCTCTCTCCCTTGGATACCCTTCTTGGATTCCCTTCATTCCCCACATGGCCAATATTAATGCTTAGACTCCCATTCCAACTTCTCCCCTTTAACCTCTTGCGTCCATTTAGCCACATTCAACCATTTCTTCCTCGGACTCGCTGACCCAGCAGTTGGGAAAATGGACGAAATGAAGGCTATTTTTAGCCTTTTTCCTGCCTTCCAGCCACCGACGTCGATCAACCATCGATCAACGTCGGTGATATTGCCGGTGTTGGCATCCTTCATAACAGTTTTTTGCATCCGTTATCCTCCTTTGCCTCTCTCTCGCATCAGACTCTGGAACCTTTCAATCTGTCAATCTTTTGCTCCTCTCTCTTCCACTGCTAACTCTTTGGCTGCAGGGACACATCAAGCAACACTCTCAGGGACTCTGCATCAGTTTTCTACATCAACAACAAGAACTCTGCCTTCGTCAACATCATAAGCAATAGGGACACCAGTCTGCAACACTCCTTCAAGCTAGTCACAGATAAGTATTTTGTTTGTACTTTCATTGTTATCTACTTCTAAGTTATGAACTAGATTCAGCACTCCCTATCCCCAGACCAGACCAAACCCAAATCCTCATCTCCATGTTTCCCTATTGGCCTTCTCTACCCTTCTATCCCTTTTTGACATTCTGCCCATTGTCCTAGACCTTTGCACAGACTCTCAGACCATTAACCAAAACCAGATTCTCGGACCCAGACCCCCAGACTATTCAACCAAGACCAAAACTCTATCTCAGACCCATCCACAGACCAAAACTCATCCAGACCTCATCCACATACTACTGCCCCGACCGATGTCGGTCACTTTCCCCACCGACGTTGGCAGACTAACTGACGTCGGCATCCTTGACAATCAATGCCGGTAGGACCACCGACGCCGACGACTGTGACCAGGCTGACAGCATCTTCCAGGTAAGCTTTTGCTTCCATTTCCTTTTTGTCTTTATCATTTTCAGTCTTTTATCTTTCTGTCATTTATCAGACATATTTTTATTAATCAGTGGGTTGACATCCCTCAAGCTTTTGCTTTTGGGATCAAGCTTTCGCTTGGCAACCCACCATCTCCTTATCTAACGTCTTCTTTGTCTTAGTCTCTTTCTTCTGCAGGTGTCATTCCTCCACAACCAAAGAGGAGTTCTCACTTCATCTGGATTACGGTGTGCACGACTATATCTAGGTACATACAAGCCTTGACCATTCTTCTAGTTTCTTAATTCCTTCTTTGAATGTGAAAGCAAAAATCTAGTGTAGAAACATTATGGCACGCCCGGTGGGACCTATAGGGCCTTCCTTGGGTTCCTTTCCTTCTTTTTTCATTTAGGTGCATTAGGTTTCTCCCTTTTCACCTCCTTCTTCTCTTCTAAACAACATCATAAGTAGGATTAAAAGGAACCTTTTCTTTTCTTTTCTTGCACTTCTAGACTAGTCAAAAATCATATCCTTCAAACCCTTTCTCAACTTGTTTTTCATTCCAACTTCACATTTTGACTTGGGGCTTAAAACACGTTGCATTTCATTTCTGCTTGTTGCATTTCTTAGTCCACACTTAGTAATTAATAACTGCATATTGATTTAATCGTAGCCCACTTGATGTTACACAACCGAACCACTTGCACTAAATCAAACATCAAATTTACCTGAGACAAGGCCCAACTGGGATTTCATCCCCTAGTAGATACCTTACCCCTACCTGGCAATCTCACTTGGATTTCACCACCAAGGGGAAAGCCCACTCCGTTCTCTGGTGGAGGATAATCTCTAGGCAAGGTATATTTTGGCTAAGTGAGACCAGCTTATCACTAGGCTCGTGAAGTGAGGGGAGCTTGCTTCTTAGCACCAGGCCACATACCAAACCTAATACAGACTTCTTGAGCACCTAAACAAACCTGAAACCATCCATAGACTACCTCTTCTAGGACCCTTCTAATAGCCAACCTCCCCAAACATCACTTTAAGGCATAAGCCACACGAGCTTAATAATTTATGTCTAGGGATTTAACGCTTAGGCTCTGCTTGTGTTCTTCATCTTTTCTATTCTTATTTGTCTATTTGAGCTAGTGAGGATGTTCTTCTTCTTTGATTTCCAAAAACTCTCAAGTCTTTTGAGTTTTTGGAAAACACAGTCACCGGCATCGGTTTTACCACCGACGTCGGCCACCTTTTATCTCCGACATCAGTTATCTGACCGATGTCGGCCATCTGATATCACCGACATCGATTTTTCAAATGACGTCGGTCACTGTCACAGTCCTTTTTTTCAAAATAGCAACCTTAAAACCCAACCCTTTTTCTGCCAAAACCACATTCTGAGTTTCTGAAACTAAGAAAACACAATTTCTGAAACCTGCCCCCCTCCTTGCCTTGCATGGTTCTGACTCGCAGTCAAACCAAGGCTCTTCTTGACCACGCTAGACATCAACCACTTCCACCTTCACCATCCATAACCAGTCCTATAATGGAGTTCCACTCAGAGACTGAAAGAACTCCAACTCAACCAACCCCGCCCCAGACTCCTATTGTCCCAGAAGGGGACCAAGATTTTGCATGATTCTTGGACCTCAACATCAAAGCCCTCCAAAACTATCTCACAAGAAACCAAATGTGAGACCTTTCAGTCGCAGCGGCAATGACATCGATGTCATCCACTACCCAACCCATCATGACTCAGCCTATTGTCTCGACTAGTCACTTGACCATGGCCAATACGCAAAGTTTGGCCTCCTCATCTATTTTCAAACCTACCTCCATCAGGGTATCATTACCCCCTCAACCTCACACATTTCAACTGAGCTCTACACCACACCAAAACTTAGTTGTCTAGACCTCACCCACTCTTGCATCTATACACGTGGGAGTGACAACCTATCCTTTTACCAGTGCCACCACTCAACCACCTGTGGCGGTATCTAGTCAACTTGTGTCCTCCAACTTCATGACACAAGCCCCTTTGACCACGACATCTATCCCTATGACGTATTATCCATATGTTGTGCCTACACAAGCACAACCAAGTATGTCATACGCCTCTTCGACCACCTTCCAAGTACCTTACAACCTAGGGGGTGTCCCACCTACCAATCTATCAGCAGACATCATCAAAATGCTGATGGACAAAATGTCCAGTCTCGAGACCTCTATTTCTAGTTCAAGCAATGCTCTGTCATATGAGCAAATTTTCAATGAACCCATCCATCCTTCTGTGCCCATCTGACCATACCCCAACCACTAGGAGCTTCCTAAATTCTCTCTCTTTCAAAGCAAGGAAGACCCACAACAACACTTACGGGCATTCAGACATGCCTGTTATCTCATTGCCCATGATGATGCATTACTTTTATGCACATTTCCTATGTCCCTTTTTGGCCCCGCTCTTGACTGGTATAGTTCTCTTACCAGGCATTCTATCTTTTCATTCGTTCAACTTGCCTAATTATTTCTTGACCATTTCTCTATCAACATCACCAAACAAGTTTCAATCATAGACCTCTATTCCATCAGGCAATTTAATGATGAATCAATAGTTGATTTTGTCGCCCGTTAGAGAGGCTTGATTAACTAGCTCTCCTTTTCCTTGCCTCAATCTGAGCTCATCGAGCTCTTTTCTCGATCATGTGCTAGCCACATCTCTTCTACCTTGTGGATCCAGACATTCCGCATTTTCGACAAAGCTTTCACCATGGCAAGAAAGCTTGAACTCTGTGCTATCGACGAAAATAAGGTCAAATTGCGTAATAACAGCACAAAATCTAATGACCCTTCTTCATCCAAACCTTCTTCTGCCCACTCCTAGTCCAAGGGGTCGGCAAACACTGTCATCTTTAGACCATCATCTTCAATAATAACCAACCAACCATCATTTTCAACATCAAACTACATCAATAAACACTTCCAATGTCGATCTATACAATGTCAATTCACTCCAATTGGAGAGTCATATGCCTCTATCTTGGATAAACTTGTCAAGCAGGGGGTCCTCAATCTCCCTTCAATCTGACCACATCAATTTGACCCCTCAACACCTATCCCTGCATGGTATAGGGAGGATGACTTTTGCAACTATCACTGTGTCAAAGGCCATGACACAGACAACTGTCAAACCTTCAAAAACATCGTCCAGGACTTGCTAGACAAGGGGGATCTCATCCTGGATAACCCAAACTCTCTGGCTAACCAAAACCTTGACATCTTCAAGAAACCCTTTCCTAATCACCTGCCTACTCAAAACAATATCCAGACCATGACCAATGACCCTCAAGACCATGATATACACACGGTCGACACTGTCTTTTCTCTTGTCTCTGACCAACCTCCTTCACAGGCGAAAGACCCTCCTTCCCCTATACCTTCTCCATAGGATGAAGAACTTTCTTCTCCTATTAATCCTCCATCGACCTCTCTCATATTGGAGGATGCTTTGATGGCATCCACACTGGCTGCCTCACCCTCATCCTTTTTGACATCAATGGGGGATCATACATTCCCCATGCCTAGACCACACATCGAGACCATGACCATTCCTACGCTCTATCTGACTATAGAGCCACACTCTCCTATTTCTTCTCCACCAAGAGAAGAACCAGTCTCTTCGCCCATTTCGATCAAGGAAGACCCAGTTACGGTTTCCTCTTGCCCTTTGCCTGAGATTGCTACATCTCACTCGCCTTTATCCACATCTAAATCCAAACCCATATCTAACCTCACCTCGTACAATAGTGGCCCTCACCTCAAACCAACGAAGGTCATTAAACCACACTGGAGGATTCCTCTCCCACCTTCATCATTACCTTCAATTTTTGGTCCGCATCCGTCCGCTTTGATAGGGGTGCTTCCTACTCCCATACTTCATAGAGGAAAGTCACCTCCATTACTCTCTCAAACCATAAGACATATATCTCCTCCAAACCATTGACCAACACATCTTACGCCTCCTAAACCAAAGTCACCAACCCTCACTGCAACAAAACATCCAAACCCATTAGCTGGTTCTTATGCCTTGTTGTTACGGCAATTGTTGCAGTCTTCTCGTATCAATCTCCCGCCTCTTAGACCATATCAATCTCTTAGACCAAAACCCCCTGGTTCGACGACACTCACATTTGTGCATATCATCGCACGCCTGGGCATGACACTGAACATTGTTATGCCCTCAAGGTTGTCATTCGCCAATGTCTAGGGAATGACACCCTTCTTCTCGACCACACTATTAGCAAACCTTCAACACCGCCCCACTCATCAACTCTCAGATCAAGACCATCTTGGTTTGACAACTCTAAATTCTATCATTATCATCACACTCTGGGACATGACATTGAGCATTGTTGTGCTCTTAAAGCTATCATTCATCAACAATAGAGAAAGGATTCCCTTCTCATCAAGGATCCTCTTGACCACCCCTTTGACAAATCATCAACATCAACCCATGCTTCTCAAACTTCATCACCTAAATCAGGATCTCCACGCCCGACTAGGGTCCCTTCGCTGCCTTTGACCCCCTTATTCGACATCAACACAGTCAATCTGACCACCAAGCCTCAACCGACCTTGACCAATCTATCAAACATTCTCCTTAGCCGTTGGGGGAATTCAACTTTCATCCAAGCCTCGACCAACCTTTCAACCCAGTCTCGACCACATATCAATCACTCTTTCAACCCGACCTCAACCAGACCGTCAACCCGATCTCAACCAAATATTCAACCTATCCTCGACCACATATTCAACCCGACCTCAACCAGACCATTGACCTGATCTCAACCAAACATTTAGTCTATCTTTGACCAAACATTCAAACTAACCTCAATCAAACCTTGATCAAATATCAACCAACTTCTTCAGCATCGACCCCAAACTTCGACCAAACATTGACCAACTCCTTCAACATCAATCAACATGTGACCAATTTGGAACGAAGCAAATGGGGCAAGTTTGCTCCCAATTGACTCAGACCTTGCATCATAACACCATCATGGGTCAGGACTTTGTCAGAACCTGAGCCCCTTTATGTCTTGCCTCTTTGACCAGTCCATTGTTAGTCAAGTAATTATTCATTTGACATTTAACTTGAGCTCGATCCCTTGAGCAATCCCTGTCATTGTCATTCCTATTCCTTTTAACCCTCAATCCTAACCCTTTTGGCAAGCATGAATGCTTTGTCCTAATAAAAGGGAAACCCTCTAAACCTCTATAGTCAAGTCCATGACCAAAAGTCTAGTCAGCAAATCAATCCAATCAAAATCAAAATGGGATGCATATTCCAAGGTCATAAAACTATAAATGTAGACTGCTCCCTTGAAGGATAGTTGCATCATCATTGTTGTATTTACTAGACTGTTCCCTTGAAGGATAACTAGGCCAAAGTCATATCAAAAACATAAAAAGCAGAATATAGACCACTCCCTCAAAGGATGGCTATGCATAAATTTTTCTACATACACAGCATTATCTCTGAAGCTTCTCGCATCGATCAGCTTCACGACATGACCACAAAACAAGACAATATCTCATCGCAGGCTTCCCGCATCGATCAGTCTGCCTTCAAAAAAAAAAAAAAACTGACTGACAAAACTTTAGAGTCATGGACTTGTCTATAGTCATTCTCGGGGTCACCTATAAAAGGGGCAAAGTTGTTCCTGCCAACAAGGGTTCCCCCTTCCATCTCATTATCAATCCTATCACCCCTACATACTCAAGGGATTTCGAGCTCACTTAATGTCAAGTGATTTGATTACTTCTCTAATATAACCACTGGTCTACGATGCAATGCATAAACAGGTCTTTTGTTCTAACAACCCCTTACCTATGACCCCATTCTGGTCCTTGTCAATGAAAGAGCAATTCGCCTTTCACTTTTGACACATCTTGGTCACGCATCCAACCAAATCATTATCTATCCAACCAAACCCAAATAAAAAACCAATCAAACATTTTCAGATTAATGACATGACCTAGTCCATTTCACATAATTTCTATGGACACCAATACACACAGAAACTATCAACCCGACACAATTTATGTTAAGCATAAACCAATACTTGCTGAAGCATAAATAGACCTCAATTCATTTTTAGCATACGTCCATCACGACTATGGAAAATTGCTAGGGATGAAAGACCCCTCGACCAATGTTGCAGAATACACCATTGCACAATATGGAAAAGGCTACAACATCATCTTCTCCCTCATCATTCATCATGACCAAGACCAATCTATCGACCACTTCGACCCTCTTCCTCCATTTTAGGGAGAACTATATTGGCCTGAGGCCCTTCCAACAGGGGCTATGTAGGCAGCACTCAGTGTTCTGAGGTTAGCTTGGCCACATCCTTTCGTCCATTCCTCCACCTCGACCTATGACCATTGGAGATCATGCCTATCTCCTCTGACTTTGACCACTTCCAAAGCAATGTTGCCTTGGTTGTTTTTACCTGCATGCTACCTCATGACTGGTTAGCCGAATTGTCTACATACTTTTTTTTGACCTTCACAAGTATAAGATCGCAAGCCGGTTGATCCCCACTACTTATGACTTTTTCGTGTTTCCAGGAGCACTTCCTGAGCCCAGGATACCTGGAACACGATGACCATTTGGAGCTTCAGCTTTGATTGAATAACCCAATCAGCATATGACTAAATGTTGGGGCCTAGTTATTTCAATTTTGGCACTCCTTGACCCTCAACCTATGACACTTTGACCTGACCATCTCATGAAGTGGTGTACACGCAATCATGACTTTTGCAGTGTTCTCACTCTATCTTCACCATTTTCATCCACTCTTTGTCAAATTAGCACCCGATTTCAGGTTCCTTTCCCTCGAATCCTGCTTTGAGGGGGAATACCTCATCCATAATCGGGGTAATCAACCTCTTCTTATTTTTGTCTTGCAGTTCACTTGAACAACCAACAAGATGAAATCAACCTTATCCTACACCTGGGGCAATCAACTCCTATTTTTGTCTTGCAGTTCATCCAAAACAACCAACAAGACAAAAAGGGGCAAATGTAGACACTGAAATCGTGTCTACCTCTTGGTCCTTTCTCCCCCCTTGGTCCCCTTCGTCCACTTAACCACTCCTAACCCATGTCTTGTTAATTTGAAATAAATATCCTATTTTAAATTAATAAAATCCCTTTTCCCTCTCTCCCTTGCCACCTCACCACCCTTGGATACCCTTCTTAGATTCCCTTCATTCCCCACATGGCCAATATTAATGCTTAGACTCCCATTCCAACTTCTCCCCTTTAACCTCTCGCGTCCATTTAGCCACATTCAACCATTTCTTCCTCGGACTCGCTGACCCAGCAGTTGGGAAAATGGATGAAATGAAGGCTATTTTTAGCCTTTTTCCTGCCTTCCAGCCACCGACATCAGTCAACCGTCGATCAACATCAGTGATATTGCCAGTGTCGGCATCCTTCATAATGGTTTTTTGCATCCGTTATCCTCCTTCGCCTCTCTCTCACATCAGACTCTGGAACCTTTCAATCTGTCAATCTTTCACTCCTCTCTCTTCCACTGCTAACTCTTTGGCTGCAGGGACACATCAAGAAACACTCTCAGGGACTCTACATCAGTTTTCTACATCAACAATAGGAACTCTACCTTCGTCAATAGCATAAGCAACAGGGACACCAGTCTACAACACTCCTTCAAGCCAGTCACAGATAAGTATTTTGTTTGTGCTTTCATTGTTATCTACTTCTAAGTTATGAACTAGATTCAGCACTCCCTATCCCCAGACCAGACCAGACCTGAATCCTCATCTCCCTATCTCCCTATTGGCCTTCTCTACCCTTCTATCCATTTTTGACATTCTACCCATTGTCCCAAACCTTTGCACAGACTCTCAGACCATTAACCAAAACCAGACTCTCAGACCCAGACCCCCAGACCATTCAACCAAGACCAAAACTCTGTCTCAGACCCATCCACAGACCAAAACTCATCCAGACCTCATCCACGGACTACTACCCCGACTGATGCCGATCACTTTCCCCACCGACGTCGGCAAACTAACCGACATTAGCATCCTTGACAACCGACGTCGGTAGGACCACCGACATCGATGACTGTGACCAGGCCGACAGCATCTTCCAGGTAAGCTTTTGCTTCCATTTCCTTTTTGTCTTTATCATTTTTAGTCTTTTATCTTTCTGTCATTTATCAGACATCTTTTTATTAATCAGTGGGTTGACATCCCTCAAGCTTTTGCTTTTGGGATCAAGCTTTTGCTTGGCAACCCACCATCTCCTTATCTAACATCTTCTTTGTCTTAGTCTCTTTGTTTTGCAGGTGTCATTCCTCCACAACCAAAGAGGAGTTCTCACTTCATCTGGATTATAGTGCGCACGACTATGTCCAGGTACATACAAGCCTTGACCATTCTTCTAGTTTTTTAATTCCTTCTTTGAATGTGAAAGTGAAAATCTAGCATAGAAACAATAACCAAAAGAGTTCATCAGCAAGCTTCTAAACAAGGATTGAATCATTGAACCTTGAACCATTTTGGTTTAATAGGCTCAACAAGTTCAAAGGTTCAACATCAGCAGCAAGAGTTCAACCACTTCCAGGTTCAAAGGCTTCTACAAGTAGGTTCAATCAAAAGAACAAATTTTTGAGGCTTGAACCATTGAACCATTAAACCACTCAGGTTCAAGGTTCAATAGGTTCAATGCATTTGGTTCAACGAGGATCAAAAAGACTTAGCCAAATCAAAGGGAATGAACCATTGAATTGTTGAACTAAAGTTAGTTCAATTCAGTTGGTTCAATGCTTTGGTTTACTCAATTGGTTCATCAAATGGTTCAACGGATTTTTTTTCAATCAAAGGGTTCAATGGTTGGTTCAACGGTTGGTTCAAAGGAGTGGTATAATGCAAAAGTTCAAGAGAGCCTCCTGAAGGCACTTGGTCAACAAAAGCACCCTTCGAAAGGGTTGTTTTCAAGGAAGCTACAAAGGTAAGTTCTTTTGGAATTTTGTTTAAGGCAGTTGAAAGACAAAGACATAATTCCTTCAGACTTTTTGTCTAAAGGAATTCCTTCAGACAAAAAGTCCAAAGGAATTCGGAAAGGCTGCAAACAAAACTCCCACAAAGACCAAGGCAAGAAATGAATTCTTTCATACTTTTTTCTAAAGGAATTCCTTCAGACAAAAAGTCTAAAGAAATTTAGAGAAGCTTCTGGAGGAAATCCCAAAAGACTTTCTCAAGGCCAAAGACAAAGCAACAATTCTTGCAGACTTTTTGTTCATGGGAAAATGTCTGCGAGAAAGCTCTGAAGGACTCTGAAGACAAAAGGCCACCGAAGGACCTCGAAGGGTAGGTGCCCTTGCAGGGGACTCTCAGCTACCAAATTAAAGGACACTTCCCCAAAGCTGAAGGGTCACCTTCCCTTTGGGAGGATACAAAATAAGAAAGTCAAAGAAAGCCCAAGGGGTGACACACCTGAAGATGTCAAAGTCAAGAACGGTGAACTAGCCATTGGAAATTCAAACGTAGTGATGGGTGCACGAATGTTAATTTCAAGGTTCATAAAATAGCTGTTGATTTTGAAAAGCCTTGAAGAAGATCCAAAGAATTTAGCGACCCACCAGAAGAAAGAAGCCCGAAGCCATTCGAAGACCACATGAAGGGCAAATACCCTTGTGGGGGGCTCTTCTCAACCCAAAGCAGATCATTTCTCAAGGCTCAAAGGGCAGGTCCCCTCCATGAAAGCTCAAAAGACAAAGCTAAAGGAATTGATGAGGAAAGTGATGTGCCCATGGATGTCAAAGTCATGATGATGAAATAGTTGTTGATCCTTGTAGGTTTAAATCTATGGACCCGATTGCATTCAAAGGCTTTAAGTCCAAGATCAGTATGAAGAAACTAAGGAAAAGAGCATCAAATTGAATCAAGGACCCTATTTAATTAACCAAAAAAGGAGGAACAACGTGGAAGGACCAGAAACATTTGCACATCAGATATGTTTCTAGAAGTAGATTGCCAGGTGGACATTGAAAGATGCAAATTTTAATAACATGACCCATTTCTCTGCATTGAGAAAGCAAATGGGTAAATGCCCCTAAATTCTAGCATGTCTTCTTAACAAATTTCAATGCAACATGATGTGTTATTGTTCTCGAGTCCTTCTTGAAGAGGCTATATAAGGGACTCTCTTTTATTATAAATGGATCTCTCTCTGACAATCAAAAATGAAACTCTACCCAAATTGAAAGGCATTACTGAGACTTTGAGCTCAGATTTTTGATCATATTTTGTTATTGGAATAAGAAAGCAAGTGACTTTTTAGATTTTGGGATGTGATATATTTATTTTTGGGGAAACTGTTCTTATGTATTTTTCCTTAATATATTTTTTGTTCCTTTAATTCAACAAGCAGAATTAGTGAAAGTAGTTAGGAAGGTGTCCTGAAGTCAACTATGGAGAGACTTTGTGCCCCCATAATTGCCTTTAGTGTGTTTTCTTTTTGTTTCTATGTAAAGGACCTTAGGGTGACTTTGTGCCCTCATTGTCCTTTGTATCTCACTCTTGGGCAATTCAGGTGGAAACTTTGTGCTACATCTCAATTTGTTGGTTGCTACGTCCTTGGTTACATTTTTCAATTACTACCAGGAGTATTCTTGTGGTTTGCTGAATAGTACTTTTGAAAGAAGAGTACTTTTTTTCATTTCCCTTGATATTTTTCCTTTGATTTGCACGCATCATCTTTGAAGAAAGAGAGATGGATGATTTGTTCCACCCTTGAGTATTATTTTTTGTTTATATATATATATATATATATATATATATATATATATATATATATATATATATATATATATATATAGCATATCTATAGGGAACCTCCCCTTGATGAGAGGAGAGGTTAGTCCCCTTTTGATGTGGTGAACCTACACATTTGGATGACCAATCTTCCTACTTTGGCTGATCAGACCTATTTTGTTTACCAGTGCGCTGATTGACAAAATATTCAACCAACAATAATGAATGGACAATCTAACTTTGTTGACTCTTGGAAACAAGTGTTCATTAAATAAAATTCATCTCTATATTCCTCTTTGGATTTACCTCTAGCTTCCCCTTTGAATTCACCTCTATATCCTTATTTGGATTCACCTCTATATTCCTCTTTATATTCTTCTCTAGATTATTCTTTGAATTATCCTCTAGATTCCTATTTGGGTTCACCTCTAGATTCATTTTAGGATTTTCCTCCATATTTCTCTTTGGATTATCTTCTATATTCTTCTTTAGATTCACTTATATATTCCTCTTTAGATTTCCCACTAGGTTCCTCTTTGGCATTACCTTTGGTCACACCTCTATATTCCTCTTCAGATTTACCTTTGGTCACACCTATATATTCCTCTTTGGATTTACCTTTGGTCACACCTTCAATTTCCTCTTTGGATTCTCCTTTAGATCCATATTTCATTTCAACTATGGATGTATCCTTCAAATCCATCAATGATTTTTCTTTACCTTCTTCCTTGAAAGATATGTTACAACATAAATAACTTCTTAAAGATGATTATCTCTTATCTCTTATATTTTCACCTATTGTTCAAATAGAGGAACCTTATCTTTGCACACCTAATCTTTCTTTCCATTTTTATATTTTACTCCATTACAATCATAATTATAATGTGAATTCATATAAGATATGAAAGCATAAATTATAATGATATAATTCATGAGAAAAATCCTACTCCTCCTTTAGTTGAATTAAAAATATTAATAATGATGCCATACCTTCTTCCTTCCACTTGGTAGATATTTATCTTATAATTCATAATCCCCCCTTATCACCCAATGAGGAGAAACTTTCTCTATCTTACCCTAGCATACCACATGCTATGTTTACAAACAATAACATTCATTTTTATTCTTCTTTTGAAACTAATAATGTTGTTTTTTAAAATGTTGATGTTGAATATTAAAATTATAGTGACCATGATGAGTATTGGAATGATGATGATTATTATGTGTATAGTGATGAGTAAAATGTTTCTACTAATCCTAGTATTATTTCTTAGTTATCTTCTCCTCATGTTGATAATATGTCACATAATAAATCAAATGATAATTTGCCTAATGATAATGTTATTACATATCATAATGATGTTTCTAGTTCCTCTTTAAAATACAAAATGTGTACACATGTGAATTATAGTGGTAACAATGTTATTTATTATATTTTAGTATAATTTAATATTCATTTTCAAATTAATGATACACCAGATACCAATAAACATTCCAAGCCTACCATTCTTATAAAAGAATTTATTCACAGGCCTTATTTTCCTATTTGTAATAGTGTACCAATGGTTAAGGTTAACAATATATCAACCTCTAAATGAACCTCATAAGAACCCTAATATGCCTTCTCAAGAATTCATATCCTTAAAGCATGATGTAGATGACTTTCAAGATAATTTTCATCAATTATCTAAGGTAAAGCATATCACACTTGGGTTGACTCTAATGAAATCCATAGTAATATTATTATGAGTAATATTTTGTATGCAACTCATAACTTCCAAATAGCTACATTTTCCACAATTTATGGAAGTGGGGACCCTTATTTGAATCTTAGAGATTTTTGAGAAACTATGAATGATTACAATGGTAGTCAAATGTTATTAAAAGTATTTCCTAATAGTCCAAGAGGATGTACACTTACTTGGTTTCATTCCCTTCATATTTGATCTTTAACCACCTATTTAGAACTAGAAGAAACATTTTGAATATAATGTATCCAAAATAAGATACCTAGAGTCACTTATGAAACGTTGCCTTATTTTCACCAAGGTAAATCCAAGAAAGTTTGTGATTATATCTTATAATTTAAGACTTATATGCATTAATTAATATATTAACCAACTGATTGTAAGAAATGATAAACCAATATAGGATCTAGATATGAAATTGATTAACAAAGAATATAAATTAATATTAAATAATTGGCATAGAACATAAGTATTTACTGTGGAAAAAAATCAAAGAGGTAAAAAAACCCACCAATGTGATATTCATATATTTGAAAAACTCTACACCCCAATACAAACTTCTTCTTCTTACTTTTTCACACAGTGCTTCATAAAACTCATAGATTTAATAAGTTTGAATATGATAAAAGTTTCATATTTGAGAGATAACTTCACAATAGGGTAAAAACCTATTTATATTGAAATATCAAGGGAGGTGACCATTTTAAAAATAATAGGTCCATCCATCTTGATAAATACAATTAATTAAAACATTTGGTAAGTATTAAATAACCATAATAATACTATTTATTTTCACAAGATTTCCACCTCATGTTAATAAATAATATATTATTATTTATTTATTTAATTACCAATGTAATCTAAGGGTTAATAATTACTACTTAGACATTAATTTCTCTAACACTCCCCCTTAATGCTAAGTGGGGATAAATGTCGTAGTCACCTCAAAAAAAATTATACTACATACACAATTGAAGGATTTAAATTCCTTCATCATGCCAAACACTATCTTTTGAAGCAAAAGGAACTATAATCCATAAACTAATCAAAAGTAAGTTTAGGTTAGCATGATCATGAGACTACATCTCATAGCTTCTCATGAGTAATCACTAAGCATATTTGGAGCCTTTTATAACATAAGGACCCCCATTTCAAAGTATGATTTTAATGTATTGGGGTACAAAATTTAAACCTTCACATGAAGTTTAGTTAAATCACATAACTTCCACATAAAGTTTACAATGATTTACAATGAGAATAAGTATAGAGAAAGAGAAGAAACACATAGCCATCAAGAATTGGCATTGTCATGCACACTCCCCCTTATTGGTAACTCTAAGAAGACCAACATTACATGAAATTGATAAAACTTGGTATCACCAAGTGGTTTTGTGAAGATATCTATCACTTGTTCATCCATAGGATAGAACTGTAAATTAATATCACCATTGAGGACTTTCTCTTGAATAAAATGCACATAAACTTCAATATGATTAAATTGTTAGTTTTGTGCACCTACATAAAACTTAAACACATATCCAAACATAGATTCATGATAGAATAATATGGTTAACATCACAATAACCATATACATAAAAATATGACATATGTTTTTCTATGGTAAAATGCATTTTAACTCAATCATTTCATATTTTAGGTAAATAGTTTCACTAATTTTATTACAAAGTTAGTGAAAAAATATAAATTATTGTATGCAATTCATTATTGGACATCTCTAGTATTGACAAGATAAGAGTCCCCAACTGTCATCCAATACACATACAATAATTTAATAATAATGATACTAAGTTTAAATAAACATTAGATATCATGTTAGCAATAACTCTTTTTATCATTTGAATTTTATCAAAAAACTTTTTAATTTTAATATGTTTCAACAAAATATTGAGGTATATTCTCTCATACATCAAATATGGATAATTTTAGCATGAAATACCATCATCCAATCAGCCAAATATGAAACTAAAATAAATAAGTTTAGATATGTATGAATATAATGTTTAGTAAAGTAAATGATGAAGAGCCAATAATACAAACTCCATTTACACTTTGCATTTTATAACATATCTTATTATCAAATGAAGTATATAAGGATGTTAACATAAACAAACAAATTATAAAATAATAAAATGAAAGTATTTAAGCAATTGAAATATAAATATATCTAAACTCACTGAGCATGATCTTATTACCAAGTGAAACAACTAAAACATGATCATTTTGTTAAATTAAGCATGATGGTATGCTAATAATATATTTCAATATTAATTGAAATGAAAATAATCATAATAACTATATATTTTATTTGATTTATCATCTCAGATAAATATACCTCTTGAAATAGGATTTTAGTATGCTATTTTCAAGAATCAATACTAAATCATTTTACTAACAAATACAATGTAGATGAGACACTATCAATATAGTTAGTATCTCCAAAGTAAAAACAAAATAGTTTTATCAAAATAAATGAAATGATATGTGCATACATGTTTTTTATATATATACAAATTAAAATATTAAGTAGTTATTATATTCATAATATGCACAATAGTATTCATGGCTTCAGCCCATAAAAGTTTATGAACATTTATAGATTGTAATATGTTCTAGCCATTTATATGATGGTACAGTTTTTACTTTCAGCAATACCATTTTGTTGAGGGTAATAGGGATTTATTAATTCCCTTTGAATAACAAAACTAATGAAAAATAATATTTTTTTTACTAACATATTCACCATCATTATCAGTTCTTAATCTCTTAATAGAAAAATTGGATTCATTTTCAATACTAACTTTAAATTCTTGAATTTAGACAACACATCAGATTTATTTTTAATTAAAAAAACTATATCATTCTAGTGTAATCATCAATAAAAGTAATAGATTATAGAAAACCATTAATATATACAACTTCAAGAGGTCCTAAAACATCACTATGAGTCAATTCTAAAGGATGAGAGGAATTCACATCATGATTCTTATGAAAAAGGGCTAGTATGTTGCTTACCACATAAGCAACCCTCATAAGTTTCATGATGAGAGGGGATAGAATGAGTCCAAAAAATAATATTATTTTTATACATATCATGTAAAATTCTAAGATTAACATGTCCTAATATTTCATGCCATAATTGAGATTCATTCTTACTATGTGATGAAATAAAATATGCAAAAGGAGAGAAGATATATAAACCATTCTTTTGAACACCTTCAACAATCAAGAAATTAGATTTTTTTATAATGGAATATATATCTTTAAGCAATGTTGTAATTAAATTATAATTTGTAAATTGAGAACAAGATAGCAAAAAAATTTATATCTTAGGTACATAGAAAACATCATTTATAGTAACAATATTTAAAAACTTTGTTTCTCCCTATTTAGTTGATTCTAAAAATGAATTATCTCTTAAGTAAATTATTTTAGAAGATATATCTAGAATAAAAAATAATATTAGATAATAAAGTCATATGCTATGATGCACTGCTATCTAAAATCCACTCATTTTCATTTGAAGCAAATAAAGAAGTATATAAAGTAATAACATTATGATCTTGATTGTTATTCTGATTAGGGTTTTCATTCTTATACTTGTTTTGATTAAATTGATTACCTTTATTATTTTTATAATATTTATTATTAATTCTATCCTTATTTTTATAACAAATTTCCCTCTTATGACCAAATTTACCACAAAGATTGTAATTTCCATTAAACTTAGGTGTATGATTCTTATTACCAGATTTTTTATTCCCATTTGATCTAGAATTAGGGATAGATTTCTAGTTTTTAGTGCTATAAAAAATATTATTTAAGGTGATAAGTGCTTGAGTGTAATTCTCTTTATAATTAAAATTTATCATAACTTATTTTTCTTAAATCTGGAGAGTAGACAATATGGTAAGGTCAGGGATATCTTACTCAATTTGATATTTAGAATTTAAAATTGAAATAAAATTTATAAATTTCTCATAAATATTTAACTAAATGATAAAATAAAATAATTTATCATAAATCAAATTACAATTACATCCATCTAACTGAGCTTTAATGTATTTAGTTTTAGCAAAAAAAAATCATAACTTTCTCATCACCTTTCATAGGTGTAGTTAGCAATTAAAAGATTAACTTAATAATTTTTGAGAGATGAGTACCCTCATGCATGGATTAAAAGAGTTTACAAGCATCTCTAAGAGACTCTTTATTACCAATTTAGAGAAGGAATTCATCCTTAATACTCTATAAGATAATAGACATAACTTCTTACAATTTTTATTAAAATGCAATAGTAAGTTCAAGGGTCACATATCATCTAGAAGGGGTTTTTTCAGTCCCAAATATAATACTTCACAACTTACGAGCCACAAATTCAAATTTAAATTGAATTTTTCATATATTATAGTTATGTTCATTAAGCATTTGAGATTTATCTAAGGGGAAAATGAGGCAAAGCCATAGCTTCCCTTTAAAGAAGATAGTAAACAAATGCTTAAAATGAAACCTTTTAGTGAGAATTTTAACTTAAATTGTTAGTAAAACAAATTTTATATGTAAACACACAATAATTTTTCAATTTAACGCTAGATAAAGAAAAAAATTGTGAAAGATTGCAACAAAATAGGGACAAGTGTCACAAAAATATACTAATGTAAGAATAATATTAAGAAAAACAACCCTTTTAATGTTTTTGTATACTTTGATTTTAAAATAAAGTAAATCACAACTAAAAATATACTTAATCACATAATTTATATGTCAAATAATATTAAAAAATGATTTACAATTACACAAAATTAGGTGTTGAAAGAGTCACACTCAGAATGACCACCTAGACACTACTATTTAAAAAATTATAATTTCAATAATATAAGGTTTAAAAACACAAAATTTACCAAATAAATGTGTCCAAAAGGTGCCAAAACCTAGCAATCAACTAGTTACACAACTATGTTTGATAAAATATTCACTAGATCGAAAGTCAAAACAAGTTTGACATGTTAACTAGGGTTTAGATGTGTGAAATGTTGGTATGCAAACCAAAAAATGAAATTATTTAAAAAATTAATTTGATCAAGTTAAAAAATATTTATTTTAAGGGGTTTTGAACACATGACCACCCTATTTTTAATTTTTTAGCAAAATTATTACCACCAACCCTTTTATAACCCTTTATTGAATTTGTATATGCATTAGGTAATATTTGAATACTTTTTAATTGAATGTGTGTGTGTGTGTGTGTGTGTGTGTGTGTGTGTGTGTGTGTGTGTGTGTGTGTGTGTGTGTGTGTGTAATTAAATCTATTGTGCATGTAAAAAAAAATTATTTAATGTAAAAAACTATTTACTTTTTAATAAAAAATAATTAAACACTAGTGGGGTCGAGGTTGCATGAAAATTAAAGATTATGTCAATATTTTTTAAATATTTAATTTCCATGCAATAATTAATTTTAAACCTAATAATTTAATTATTGGTTCCTAACCACTAATATATAAATCATAATTAAAATCAATGTCTACATTTGGATAATCCATCAATAGTGCACATGAAGTTGAAGTCGCCCTCCATCTCAAGATCTTGATCTAGATGTATTATTATCATAGGAATCATAATATGTCAACCACTCTCTAAAAATCATATGCCCAGATTGAATTTGAACATACTCTATAAAAAATTTCATACTCAACTCTGATTCTTTAGTAGGTAGGGTCGTCTATTGTCGAGATAACTCTACATGAAGTTGATATCATTTTACCACTTGTAGCACCTCAACAGCTCTATTACCCTCCTAAAATCTCCCCACTACCTGTTAATATGTCATTTTATCATTAATAACTCTACCAAATCAGGGGGATGAGGCCCTACCTCATTAGTTTTCTCCACAATACCCTTTGGAATAGCATTCTATTTCACATGCCTAGTAAGCACACATAATCTAGCCTCTATGAGAAAAGGTTAATACTCAACATATAATAAATTCATTAGAAAAATAATATAAATAAGCATTTCATTATTATATGATAACATACTAAAAAACATGTTGCACAAGAACATCTATAGTTATCAAAAACTACACCAAGAGCCCTTGGCTCTAGTGTAGGATCTACTATAACTACAATAGGAAATAACACTAGCCACCTATGTTGGCTCCACCACTATTTATATTGATATTTTCATCCTAAATTATCCACATATATAATCTCTATAACATCATCCCTCACATTCATAGGTCAAGGAGATAACTCATTTGTATTAGGTTGAGCTCACTCACGTAGGAGCTCTAATTGAATGTGTATATATTACTAGTGTTGGGAGAATTGGCTAAATAATACCAAACTAGCATGTGACATATCCATTTTAAAATTCTCATATAAACCTATAAAATAATCATGTATCTAAAATTTCACACATATCCATCATAACTCTATGGCATCCTCCCTTCAACCCTCAAATCCATGGTATGGTTTCCATATCACATCAATTATTGTCAAATTATCCAATATATAGTGACAATCCATAATAATTTACCATGTCGCTCACCCTGTACTCACCTTTCCATGCATACACATGTGGATTCACCCATGCATCTAGTGGCATCCATATAATCATAATCACCACTCTATGCTTTTAAACCAAATAATTTAATAATGTGGTAGAATACCAGCCACCACCATATCCCTCTATGATAAACTATGAAAATCCCCATAGAAATAGGCTAACATAGTATGACCCATTGAATATCTAAAACTATGATCCTATATACTCTACACAATATCAATCATCTAGTAATAAATAGATACACCTCCTCCATCAAAAAAAATAATTACAATTAATAATTTATAGAGAAACTTATATAACCATAGAACTCCTGAAATAATGATCTTTGACAATAAAATAGTGGTGTCTCTTGCATCATACCCTCTATCTCTATCATATCTAATAATATACCTATGGGAATCAATAATATCAACTGCAATGTCCACCACAACTTGGATACATACTACCAGTAATCATAATATATGTCACACATCCTCTAATGTCATAGTCATCTCTCCCATAGGCAACTAAAAGGTATATAAATATGAATCCCACTACTCCACTAGGGTATTCAGCATATGCATATCATAGGGAATTAGGTATAAAAAAACTATATCTCCTAATCCATCTTCATTAATAATGGTAACCTCTACATTTTTTAATGTGTGTCCACAAATAATCTGTATAATGTGCCCATGGTGAAACTCCCATGCTCTAAAGTCATTCTACAATCACAATCACAAATAAATGTTAGACATTAGATTCCATGATAATCATATTTTATAATATTAAATTAAAAAGTATATTTAGATGTGGTCACACTAATCAATATATTAGCATGAATAACACTACTCTAGAAGGGATTGTACCATAGACAAGGCAACATTATCCTACACAATGTTGTAGTAGGCCCAGATAGAATTGACTGTAGCAAGACATGACCACATAAGCATAAAAAAAAAAAAAAAATTAACAAAAACATAATATTTAATAATTATAAGTGAATTTATAATCACAAGATCTGGCTCTACATACACCTCTACCACCACTTGTACTCACTCAAATCATGTTGGCAATATTGGACTCCTTTGAGGCATTTTTTATATTTTCACTAATTCATAAGATTTTACTATTATTTTATAATGCAAATTAATAGTAAAACTACTTTACCCAACCTGTTTATGTTATTTACTATTTCCTTAATGTTATACATTGCTTACATGTCACTCATTCCAATTACCATTAGTGAAAACAAAATGGTGATATCTTGCACAATATTTATCCAACACGCTTATTGTGAGATTCATTAAAATCTTTATGATATTGTCCTCTGCATCATACCAAGTGAAATATTTATCTTGGAATTCTCAATTTTCCAAAAAAATTACACAAACCTAATTATGGATTTCTTACTAAATACATAGTTTCCATGTGTACTACGTCAATTAAAAATTAGGACTTGCAAGCATTTCAAATATTGTTAGATTACTTCTTTACATATGTTATTTATTATATGTTAGGTAGATAACATATTTCAATTTTCAATACGCAATGTTTTTCATGAGGTACTTGAGTGTGATAGAGGATATATGATGTAGAACCTTCAACTTATTTTCATGCACAAGGATATCTCATCTAGTATTAGTCTTCATGAGCACACCATACAAATAGTTTTATTGAAATTTTATTCTATTATAGCATTGTTTCATAAATAAAAATTGTTCCTATTATATTTTTATGAATTTGACCTTCTTTGTTATTTTATTTTTTGATCCAATACTAATTGTGTTATTTGTATTCTCTAGTTTTTATACTTCTTAGGTTCAAGATACTAATCTTTCACTTTAGCATATCTTCTAATTATCCCCTTTAGTCCTTCTAGAATCTCTACAACTATATTACTGCTTACAAAATCTAAATATCAACCTTTAGTCTTTCTTTATAAGATGACTTATGAGGCTAAGCATATAATTTGAAACCTCTCCACTTGTATATTATTATCATAAACTCTAAACTTTGAGTTCTTTCTACCTTTTATTATCTGATACTTCATCTTTCAAATGTCTAGGACTTACTTCATATTTCAACAAAAACACATGGTTTACAAACAGCCACACTGACCTATAATTGAGAAAGGATAGTATTTAATTATTTATATATAAACAAGAGAATTTTAAAAAATACTAACATCACCTTATTACCCTTCTCACACCCCAACTTCCCTTGCTAACATTCACAAGTTCTTTAAAAGGTGTTCTTACTCTTCATCAAGAAAAGAATAGGCTACAAGCATGAAACAAGATTCTTTTTGAACACACATAGGTTTTCTAGATTTAAAATATCTCCTTGTTTATTGTTTATAACCTTTTACACAAAGGTTATATTTTATTTCACAAACATCATTTAACATATATATCCCTCCATACCATTCTTATTCACTCATTATCAAAATATTGCAAATTACAAACATAAAATAGGGTTCAAGTCTTTGTTTTTATTAATACAAAATATTTATATATACCAAACCGATCAACTTGAGATTAGGTTCTCTATATTTCTATTCCCAAAATTTCCATGTTGTCCAAATTTCAAAAAAAAAATTTGGTCGAATCTTGAAATATAGCCATTTTATCATTTGTGCCCTAGTTATAGAATTTTAACTATATAAAAGGTTGGGAGATTTTAATTTCATTTTCATGAACCTAAAAATGTTTCAAAAATTCCTTGAAAGGTAAAAAATATCATCCCTTATATCCTACACCCTCCATAAGTGTTTACAAACTTCATACAATGTAAGATCTCAATAATATGCTAGTGCAAATTTCGAGTTTCTTCACTATTGAACTATCATGAAATACTGTGTTTATTAGACTAGAGAACATGTATAAAGGAATAATTTAAATCTTATCACTTGATAATATTTCCTTTCATTTCCAAAAATTCTCATACATCTTTATTTCACCTTCATGCATACATAATAATGTGAAAACCTCACATAACATGTTGTTATATGATGTAAGGGCATCCGTAAAAGTTTAATTTTAGATTGATTAAGATGAAAAAGGTATAATAGGAAGTGTCTACAGTGTTTATAATTCATATAAGTTCTTATAATTTTAATTTGAAGTCATATGGCATTTTCCTACTAAAACTCTAATTTGAAATTTTGAATTATGTTGTTAGCTTTAAGAGGTGTTTTGTGAAGTAGTAAAAAATATAATGTTTTTAATGGGTTATTTAGGGTCTTAATTAGGTGTATTAAGAGAGTATTTAAGGTGGTATATATTCAAACACAATGTGAATTAAATGTAATTTCATTTGGCAAGTAGTTGTAACTACCTTCATATAAGTAACTAGCAAGAAAGAAGGAAATGATGTATGTTAAAAGAGGAATAGTACAGGACTTAGGAGTGAGAGGAGGTATAATTTGGGAGGAGGATGAATTATTGGATGGTATTTAATATTTAATATTTATAACTCAAATATAATCAATGAAAATTTTCTCCATTTTGAAGATTGACTGTGTTTACACCCTCTATTCCATGTATTCTATGTTAAGAATGACTGAGCATGTAGATATGACATGAAATATGTTATAGAAGGTCGGTATAAATATATATGTGATTGTTAATATTGTTTATTAATTTTATTTAGGTTATCTATATATTTATTAGGTGTTTAATATTATTGTGTGATGAAATATTTATAAAATCTATAAGTGATTGTTGAATCAGACACAGTCAAACTCAAAAGCTTGTCCAAATAGCTAACAAGAGTCTTACGAAGGAAATTAGTAGTTTTATAAGGTATTTGGGCTTGTTTCAAAGGTTTTTAAACTTTCACATTGATTTGGAACTCATTTTTTAACTTAGAATTGTAATTTTTGTGTCTTATTGGACTATGACAAGTATTTTGTGTTATTGCATTGAATCTCAGAGACTAGTGCATTAAAGACTTGTTCAAGTAAAGTAACATGAGTATGATGGTGATCCCAAGTGTAGAACCATATTTTTTTGGTGTTTTACATACATATATGTATATGTTTAATCTCAATAATAACAATGGTTTAAGATAAGAATTTATGATTGCTTTGTCCATAAGTGACAATCAAGAAAACTGTATGTGTGCTCTTAATAACAAATTTTATGTATGAATAAATATTATGTGGTATTAAGATGGTGTAAATAGATAAAATGATGTAAAATATTATTGGAGGAGCGTTTAAAAACTCTAGGTAAGCAAATGTGCACTTAAAACCTTGTGTTCACCTTTTACAGGCAGACTGTATTGACAGAATACTACAAAATCCATGATTAGAATGTGATTAAAAGTTAATCAGGAAGAGCTAAAGATTTAAAAAGTTGTAATTATGTAATTAATACCTTATACTAATATTTTTTATGTTTTTAAGTAATAAAATAATCATTAAACTAATTTTGAACCCTCTCAAGTCTGTGTAGAACACGAAAACCTTGGTTTAGGGTTTAAAACTAGAAAGTGGAATATAAAGAGTTTCCACTAGTTAAACTTGATGAAATTTGGTCATATGAAGGATTATAACATGAATAAAAGGATTATTTTAGTTTTTAATGTGTACATAACATGTATGGGAATAAGTGACTATGTACAAAGGAGGAGAAAAGAGAACTAATTAGGTCTGAGTAAGGTATAAATAGGGCATCTAGGAGTTGAGTTGGTAGAAAAAACTTTATGGAGAGAAATATATCAGTGTATGGTGTTTGAGAATGTGTTTAATTATTCTATTATGTTCCTATCATGTCTGTAAAAGTGAAAAATGCTTTAAAAAGGCTACTAGAGGAGAGGTAAGAGCTAATAAAGGAAAGGTGACCAAAGAGAGAGAAAGGGTTAGTAGGGGGTCTGAAGTTGTGAGGTTTTTTAGAATTAAAATATGGATAAAGAGAGGTTAGGACACTCAAAAGATTAATAAATAGTCTATTAGATAAAATTTCCATCATACCTATATAAAATTATAACAATATTTGAAACTATACACATAGTATGAAGCCAGTGTATGATTGCATGAAAGGGAGATAGAGAACAAATGGAATGAGAAGTATAAATGAGTTTGAGGCGTAAATAAGGTATAAAATTGTAATTTAAATAATTACAAAGAATATTAGTGAATGAGACATGAATAACACCAAGCCTAGTGAGGAAGTTGATAAACAAAGAAGATTGAGAAGATTGGTTGCATGTATTGATGGTTGTAGGTATCAGAGGTATGGAAAGGGTAGAGAATGATGGGCTCTCATAATCATTTGGTATCAGATCTATAAGTTATTTTGGTAAGAGTATAAATAGGTTTTAATCAAATAAAGGCACATATTTGGTTTTGTTTTCATTTTATGTCTTTGATAAGTTCATGAAAGAATGTTGAAGGTTTTTTATAAGGTTGCTAAAGACGGTTGAAAGAATGGATAGAGAGGTAGAAAATTAATATTATATGGAAATATCCCTTAATCCAAGAGGCTTAGAGAGAAATGAAAATTAGTGAAAGCTTAAAGGAGAGAGCTCTGAGAGAGCTTGAAGATGGATATCTATAAGACCCAAGTGAGGTCAAGAAAACAAAAAGATAAGCTCGTTAAGAAGAGATAGGTCAAGGTGAGACCTAGAGAGAATGAAGATAGATAGAGTTTAAAGAGTGAAAGAGAGATGAAGGTCTTGAAAAAAGAAGGTTACCACACAGAAATAGAGAAATAAAAAGTTGCCAAAATTAGATTGTTGAGTTAAAGGCAGTCTTGACAAATTTAGAGCAATTTTTAGAAGAGCTTAGACTAAAGTTTTCAATTATAATTCAAAAATCCATGAAATGGCCTCTCAAGGACATGATGATGAAGAACAAAAAGTAAATATAAGTGTGAAAAGTGAAAATATAGTTGAGATTGTTGACCAAGCAGCCTAAGAAGATAAATAAGGGGGAAATAAAGCCTTATGAATTTTAAAATAATGATGTTTTATCATGTGTGATTTTAGTTGTAAGATTTGATAAAGAGTATGAGTTATTTAGGCCAATGCATAGGCTCAAATAAGAAGAGGAAGCATTTGATAAAGTGGTGTTCAAGAGGAACCAAGAAGAAGGAGAGGCTCAACATAGATTCTTTATGTTAGAAGAGGAAAAATTAGGTCAATCATCTATGAGGAAAGAAGGCATGAATCATGAAGTGATTCTCACTCAAGAGGATGCAAAATAATATAAAGGAGCATTAGGATAACAAAATAAACAAAGGTATGAGGATTTTGAAGCATATTCTATTTTTTATGAATACATGAAGAGGGAAGATAAATTTTATCCTCATCAGATGTATAAAGATATGGTGAGGGAAGTTAAAAAAGATAACATATAACTATGGCATGCATCAATGGTGTCCAAGGTAAAATCAATTTTAAAGGTAAGGAATAATCACATACAAGAAGACAAGCTACATGATGAAGTTTCAAATATTAAGGTTAAAGGATAGTTTATCAATGAAGGAGAAAAAATAAAAGGATAAGAACAAGATGAGTTTGTGACTAATGAAACTATGAATAATTATCCATACAGGGCATATGAAGGTGCTTGGTAGCAAGGACAACATGCAAACAAGGAGAAGAGTTGGAGTATGCCTCAAATTCATGAAGAAAACCATGATTTTTCTAATCATTTGTTGTTATTTATATGTATATCTTGGATGAAGATATAAAGAGGTAAGAATAAGTATTATTTTGGAGCTAGAGAGCATGTCCATCTACATGAAATACTAGTTGTATTGGATGTAAACAAGATCAGAAGATCATGGGAAACTTTTCTAGGATGGTAGTATGATCTAGGGGCATCATTAAAAGTTAAATTTTGGATTGATTAAGGTGATATAGGTATTATAGGAAGTGTATAAAGTTTTTATAATTCATATAAGTTCTTATAATTTAATTTGAAGTCATATGGCATTTTCCCACCAAAACTCCAATTTAAAATTTTGAATTATTTTCTTAGCTTTGAGAGGTGTTTTGTAAAGTAGTACAAAATCTAATATTTGTAATGGGTTATTTAGGTTATTTATTATATTAATAGAGTCTTTAATTTGGTCTATATTCAAACACAATTTGAATGAAATTTAATTTCATTATGCAAGCAATTGTAACTACCTTCATATAGGTAACTATCAAGAAATAAGGAAATGATGTATGTCAAAAGAGAAATAGTATGGGACTTAGGAGTGAGAGGAGGTAGAAGATATGAGGAGGATGAAGTATTGGATGGTATTTAATATTTAATATTCATATATTCAAGATAATCAATGCAAATTTTCTCCATTTTGAAGATTGACTATGTTTACACCCTTTGTTCCCTGTATTTTGTATTAAGAATGACTGAGTATGTAGATATGACATGAAATATGCTATGAAAGGTTGGTAGAAACATATATATGATTGGTAATATTTATTTATTAATGTTATTTAGGTCATATATATATGTGTGTGTGTGTGTGTGTGTGTGTGTGTGTGTGTGTGTGTGTGTGTGTGTGTGTGTGTGTGTGTGTGTGTGTGTGTGTGTGTGTGTGTGTGTGTGTGTGTGTGTGTGTGTGTGTGTGTGTGTGTGTGTGTGTGTGTATGTGTGTGTGTATATATATATATGTGTATATATATATATATATATGTGTGTGTGTATATATATATATATGTATATATATATATATATATATATATATATATATATATATATATATATATATATGTATATATATATATGTATATATATATATATATATATATGTATATATATATATATGTATATATATATATGTATATATATATATATATGTATATATATATATATGTATATATATGTATATATATATATATATATATGTATATATGTATATATATATATATATATGTATATATATATATATATATATATATATATATATATATATGTATATATATATATATGTATATATATATATATGTATATATATATATATGTATATATATATATATATGTATATATATATATATATGTATATATATATATATATGTATATATATATATATATGTATATATATATATATATATGTATATATATATATTAGTTGTTTTAATATTGTTATTTGAGGAAATATTTACAAAATATATAACTGTTGAATCAGACATAGTCAAACTTAAAAGCTTGTCCAAATAGCTAACAACAATATTAAGAAGGAAATTAGTAGTTTGAGAAGGTTTTTGGTCTTTTTTTAAAGTTATTTCAAATTTCATAGTGATTTTAAACTCATTTTGTAACTTTGAATTGCAATTTTTGTGTCTTAATGGACTATGACAAGTATTTTGTGTTATTGCATTAAATCTAAGAGACTAATGCATAAAGGACTTATTCAAGTAAATTAATGTGAGTATGAGGGTGGTCCCAGGTGTATAAAAATATTTTTTTATTGTTTTACATACATATATGTCTATGTTTTATCTCAATAATAACAAGGGTTTAAGATAAGAATTTGTGAGTGCTCTGTCCACAAGTGACAATCAAGAAACATGTATGTGTGTCCTTAATAACAAATTATATGTTTGAACAAATATTATGTGGTATGTAGATATTGTAAAGGTAAAAAATGATGTAAAATATTATTATATTAGTGTTTCAAAACTCTAGTTAATAAAACTTGCACTTAAAACCCTGTGTTCCCTTGCTACAGGTAGACTATATTGATAGAATACTGTAGAATCCATGACTAGAATCTGACTAGAAGTTAATCAGGAAGAGTTAAATATTTAAAAATTTGTAATTAGGTAATTCATACCTTATCTTATTCTAGTGTATTTTTTAAAGTAATAAAATATTCATTAAACCAATTTTGAACCCTTTCAAGTATGTGCAGAATAGGAAAACCCTAGTTTAGGTCTTAAAACTAGAAAGTGGAATATAAAGAGTTTCCACTAGTGAAACTTGATGAAATTTGGTCATATAAAGGATTACAATGTGGAGAAAAGGATTATGGATGTTTTAATGTGTATGGAACTTGTACATATAGGATTAAGTGATTGTGTACAAAGGAGGAGTAAAGAGACATAATTAAGTTTGAGCAAGGTCTAGATAGGGCATCTAAGAGTTGAGTTGGCAGAAGAAACTTCATGGAGAAAATATATCAATAGATTGTGTCTAATAATGTGTTTATTTAGTCAATTATGGTCCTATTATGTCCATATAATTGAAAAATGCTTAAAAAAATACTACTAGAGGAGAGGTAAGAGCTAGTGAAGGAAAGGTGACCAAAGAGAGAGAAAGGGTTAGTATAGTGTTGAGGTTGTGAGGTTGTTTGGAATGACAATATGGAAAAGGAGAGGTTGGGAGACATAGTAAAGGACTGAATAGTCTAGTAGAGATAAGTTCCATCATACCTATATGGAAGTATAACAAGATTTGAACCTATGCACATAGTATGAAGCTAGTGTATGATTTCATGAAAGGGAGATAGAGAACAAATGCAATGAGAAATATGAATGAGTTTGAGGTGTAAATAAGGTATAAAAGTAGATTTTAAAGATTTTAAAATAATCTTAGTGAATGGGACATGCATAACACCAAGCCTAGTGAGGAAGTTGATAAATAGAGAAGATTGAGAAGATTGGTTGCATATATTGATGGTTGTAGGTATCAGAGGTATGGAAAGGACAGAGAATGATAGGATCTCTACATAATTACATAGACTGTATATCTTTTTGAGGTTCCAATAATATATAAATAGACTAATTTACTTATTTTACTCTTGATCAATCCAAATATATGTACCAAATAAATGAAAGATTATTCTAAATTACATTTTTGTGCTTATTTGGTCTCCATGCATCAAGAAATACATCCATTCTCTTTCCTTAATGGGCTTGCTTATATAAACCATTCTATATTTTCCACACTCAGTCTTATTTTTTAGGATTTAAAGATATAAATAATATATACACATATGGATCACACATCATAGAGATACAAGGGCATATTCATCATCAAGAAACATATCTTTATTAATTAAAACTTTGCATAAAATTATGTAGTTAACACAGGCCTAAAGGCCTTATTTATTATTAGCCACTCACACACCTCTTCCAAGAATAATTTATTTGACCTTATACTTATATATTTAATTTATTTAACCTCTATCCATGTGGTATAACACTTATTTAAGTGCAAGAATAGATCAATATTCCCTCAACTCATATTTATATCTCTAACAATCTTTCCACCTTTTAGCCTCATCCAATATAGGCTTAGCTTATAGAGGATTCTTAGGATGGATTATATTTTCATAGGTTAATATGAATTTACAAAAAAGTCCTTATATCTTGTAGGACCGCTCCATAAGGTATATGTCATTTGGAGATATTCATAAACCATTTAAAGCCTTCTACAAGATATTTGAATAATATTTTAAAATTAAATTCCAAATTGGTCTAATCTAAGATAAATGAATCCTTCTAAGGATTTTTATTGTGATTATAAAGACTCTCAAGACCATTTAAAACATGATTTTGTTGCTTAATATGATGCTCCTACATCAAACTACCTGATTAGAAATGTTTCCATGAGCTCCTACTCATATGATATTTGCTTTTGCTACTGTGAATGGATTTCACTTGTATTTATATACCCCAACTAGCATCTCATATAGGTTCACATTCTCAATAACACCACACTTTGTTCTTTCCTTGGACATCTCCTTAATTAGCATACCTGCACATGGCACAAACTTATTGATGAAAACATTGGCTTTCTGAAGCCATTATTTCTTCCTTTTGAGTTTTTTTTTTTCTCTACTTGAGTTTTTAAATGTTCCTTGTCTTCATGGTTTCCATGAGTTTAAATAACTTCATCCTTCACACTCATTTCAAAAAATTGTCCATATTTCTTCATTATATGCTTTATTTTGAAATATTCACCTTTTTAATGACTATAGAACTAGCCTCTCCTTATTTCAACATCCAACTTGTTATTAACAACTAAAATTAGTTAAAATAAACTAATATTCATTTTATTATATGTAAGTTCTTCTTCATACTTGGTTTTCCTTTCAATATAAAACATTGTAAATAAATATAATAATGCTCTCAATAATTTGAAGGCATTTTTTACCTCTTTATTAATTACAACCTTAATATTCTTCTTACCTACTTACTGAACCATCATTTTTAGTTATTTGTTTACATTTTCCTATGCCTATAACTCATATTCTTTTTGATAAAATCTCACATTTTCTTTATTATTCTTGTCAATCTTTGCAATTTTCTCTTCATCTATTCTATTATCCTTATGTTTCTTTTTTTTCTTATACATTTCTTCCCTTAAGAACCTCCAAGTCCCTAACACTCCATTAATTTGTTTTTGAGTCCATTTAGACTCTTTTTTAGCTATTCTCCATTTGTTTTCTACCTTATTTTGTCTAAAACAATAAATTGTCCCAGATTCAAGACCTTTTCCATGGTGTTTGATTTGTTGTTCCACATTTTTTCATTAAACCAACTGAAAAGATAATCAAATATAGATAACATAAACCATATCATTTTCAAAAAATTACCTCTCTATCACTTAATACTTTAATTTGTCTTCTTTCCCATGCCTCAATGGCATGTTCACTTCACTTGACTCACTAGGTGTTTCAATTTGCATTATGCAAACCATCATTTCCATGGTTTGGCTTTCCACTTTATTATTTTCTTTCACCATCTCATCTTCTACTTTTTATTTCACTTCTTCATTCTCCCTTATCCCTCTTATGTACTGATGCAATCTCCCAATATTGATCTTCTCTTCTTTTTCATGCATCATCATATGCATATTTTCTTCCCCTTTGCTTGAGCTCTTCAAATGAACTTATATGCCAGTTTGTATGACTTCATCATGATTTTTAATCACCTCTTGTCCTCCAACAATATGATCCAAACCTCCATATTCATTCATCTTTGTGCCATCTACACATTCTTCATAACTTGTGACTTCTTCTACATTCCTTATACTTGTTTAAAATATCAAATTATGATCAAAAATAGAATTTGGTACCTTTAGGTGTTCCATGATATTCTTAAATGCCTCTACTTTGTCTTATTTTATTGTATTTTATTTTTTCTCATTATAATAACTGAATAATACATCAACTAACCTGATTTATACCTCCAACATGAGGTTATCTTCTTCATCATTAACTCTTTCATAGATAGGCATCTTCATTTCTAATATCTCTATCTCTTGAAATATATCTTCATCTCTCATATCAGATTTTTCAAAGAGATCTTCTTCATCTACCTCCAATAAATCTTCATTTTCTATTTTATCAAATAGTGGTTCACTATTTTTTGCTCCTTCTTCACCAAGCATCTCTCCACTTTTAGGGTGACAAATCTCTACATCTCCATATATTGTTTCCCATTCAACATGTTGCCCATGCTTGTCTTTATTTATGCTATTAATTTTTATGCCCTTAAAGTGGGATTATCCTTTATTCACCTTTGTACCTGCATACACACATTACAAGAACTTATCAAATTTAAAACATGGAGGCTTGTTTGCCTCTTTCTTCTCCTTCTTAGATTGTTTTATTATCAATCTAATTTATCTTATCCAATTTCTGATTGCTTTTTATATTTTCCTTTTTTCTATAATTTATTTGAGATGCCATTTCACTTTATTTTCATTACTACAAAGAATCCCTATCTAGATTCTTCCAAAGCTTCTATCATGCCTACCAATATTTTCCTCCTCTCAACAATCTCTTTTGCCATATCTATCTCTTTGTTCACTACTTATTCTCTCACCTTCTTTTTGTACTTTTCCTAAACTAATCCCTTCATCTATCTCTTTTCAATTTTCATTTTATCTTAGATATTTACTAAACCTATCTTCTTTTAGTAAGTTTATCCTACTTTCTATCTCTAGTACCTCACCTAGGTCTTTTTCACCCTAGTATTCTGGTACCCCTTTAGTCCTTTACCTAAGACTTATTTACCTTCTCTAAGCTCTCCTTCAGCTTTCTCTTTGAGCTTTTGCTATCTCTCTTTTCACTATCCAAGCCTCTATGGATCTAATTATTCTTTCCACTTTACCTTTACCTTCTAGGTTTCACAAACCTCTTGCTTCACTTTATCAAACTTCTTTATTATCTCCTAAAATCAATAAACTTCAACAAAAATTTTAATTGCCAAGAGCTTCTAGATCTGATACCAAAATTGATGTAGAAATTTCAACTTGTTTTCATGCGCAAGGATAGCTCATTTAGTATTATTCTTCAGGAGCATATCATACAAATAGGTGTATTGTAATTATATTCTATTATAGCATTTTTTTCATAAATAAAAATGCTCTTGTTATATATTTTATGAATTTGACCTTTCTTTTTATTTTATTTTTCTAATCTAATACCAACTGTGTTATTGGTATGCTCTAGTATTTCTAGTTATTAGGTTCAAAAGACTAATCTTTCACTTTATAATATCTTCTAATTGGTCCCTCTAATCCTTTTAGAATCTCTACAACTATATTACTTCCTATAAAATTTGAATATCAACCTTTAATCTTTCTTTATAAAATACCTTATGAGGCTAAGCGTAAAATTTGAAACCTCTCCACTTGTATTTTATCATCATAAATTATAAACTCTGAGTTATTTATTCCTTTTTTGTTTGAGACTTCATCTTTCAAATGTTTAGGACTTACTTTGTATTTCAATAAAAACACAGGGTTTACAAACTGCCATATTGACCTGTAATTAAGAAAGGCTAGTATTTCATTCTTTAGACATAAACAAGAGACTTTAAACAAATACTAAAATCACCTTATTACCTTTCTCACACCCCAGATTCCCTTGTTAACATTCACAAGTTGTTTAAAATGTGTTCTTACTCTTCATCAAGAAAAGAATAGGCTACAAGCATGAAATAAGGTTTTTTTTTAACACACACAAGTCTGTTGGATTTAAATATATCCTTGGTTACTATTTATAACCTTTTAAAAAAAGGTTACATTTTATTTCAAAATCATCATTCAACATCTATATCCCTCCATACCATTCTATTCATGCATTACCAAAATAATATAAATTACAAACATAAAATAAGGTTTAAGTATTTGTTTCTCTTAATACACAGTCTAAATTTTAAAAATATCTTTCTCTATACTAAACCAATCAAATTGAGATCATTTTTTTTGGATATCTCTCCCAAAAATGTCCATGCCATCCAAATTTCAAAAAAAAATGTTGGTTGAATCTTGAAATATGGCCATTTTACCATTTGTGCCCTAGTTCTAGAATTTTAACTATATAAAAGGTTGGGAGTTTTTAATTTCATTTTCATGTCCTTAAGAAGGTTTCAAAAATGTCTTGAAAGGTAAACAATTTATTCCATTCTATCCTACATCTTCCACAAGTGTTGACAAACTTCATACAATGTAAGATCTCAATAATATGCTAGTGCAAATTATGAGTTTCTTTAATATTAGACTATCACGATGTTGATGCCTAAATGTATACCACAGGTGCCCAAAGTGCTAAAAACACTTCTCATTTTAGAATTCAAATAATTTAGTGCATAATTTTTAGGCTGTGATAATCATGTTATAGGCTGGTAGAATAAAGGCAGAACAAGTGATTGTTTCACAATATTTATATTAGTTGGTGGTTGGGAGCCACCATGTCCAAATAACAAATCTATGCAAACTATATAGTAATTATAAAAAGAAAAGTGAATTATGATCAATAACTCAATTAATAATTAATTTAGAATGGATATTTACAATGAAAAGCTAAACTAAGGTGATCTGAGTCAAAAAAGAGCAAAAGGAAGGGTAGGGCAAAAAGAAATAGTATTGATCTTCATTCTAAACATCATGACAAAGTTCAAATTTTATCTAGGCATGTACTTAAACTGACATGTGAAGTGAGACAACTTAGCCCAAATCACATCACACATCAGGCAAGCTTCTAAGAAAAGTGGAAATAATGCAAATAAAAATTAGTTTCACTTTAAAGATTCTATCCCTACCAGCAAACAACATTGGCCCAAATGCAAGAAGAGTAAAGGAAATGAAATGAAACTAAAAAGCTTTCAATCAACCTAGCATTGGAAAAATTTAACAGGTCTATAATTAAATATGCACACCAAGAATCCTTAAGAACCATTCAAATCTAGAAATTAGAATAAGCAAATGAGAGAGAAGCCATGATAGCAAACACACAGACAAATATTGAGCGATCTTTGTAGAAATCATTGTTTGTATTACTTACTCCAAGTTTACAAATTAATTTTGAATTTAATAACTCTCTCCTATACAAAATTAAAATGCTTCCTTTTAAAGAATGCCAAGGCAGCATATCGGTCAATTATGAGATACAAATGCATAAGAGATAAGGATAGTTGTCCTTATTACAAAGTTTCAAAATATAATTGTTTTATTAAAGTGGACTGACCTATAGACAAACATACTAACAAACTAGCATATGCCTTTACAAAAAATATTCCACCTTTAAATGAGTTCTTAAAATGCTATTGAAATCATTGAAATAACCCCTTTATTCATCTATTGGGACCCTCCATTTAAAAGCCATCGGCTAGTTTTCAAGCTAAAATTTGACATCCACGTGAACGTATTTAATATCCCATAGACCATCAAATTTAAGCTCATATGGATTTTTGTCTAGGTTTAAATTTGATGTTTTGCACAAATGTCTTCTATTTTTGGCCAACTTTGCAATTTTATATCTTGAAGCATATAATTCACCAAGGCACCAAATTTACAGAGAATGGACTTAATACCAAAAAGAACAAACCCATTAAATTTGATGGTTCCAAGAGATTTATAAATGCACCTATAAAATATTAAAATGATTTTTTTCATGATTTTGCATGACATCCATGTACTTGTCAAGAAAATAATTTAAAACTGCTTGGGAGCCAACTTTTCACACTTATATCTTTTGATGTGCTTCATTGCATGAGCTTAAACTTAGTAAAAATATTTTTTATATAAATTTGAACATACCCATTTAACCATTTCACTTGAATTTTTAACACATGGGAGATATGGCTTCATAAATATGCCTACTAGGCTTTATTTGAACCTAAAAAATAGTCAAAAATGCCTTAGAGACCAACTTTGTATGCCCATAACTTTTGACACACTATGTCACTTGATCTCAATATTTTCAAAAATGTTTCTTATATGAGAATTAACAAACCCATTTGACCATTTATCTTTAATTTGAAATGCATGAGAGATATGGCTTATTGAATATACTCACTAGGCTCTGTTTATTCCCTGAAATATTGGTTATAGGAAAAACTGCAAAATATGACTTGGAAGCCAACTTTACATGCCCATACATTTTCATGCACCATATTAGATAAGCTCAAAATTTGCAAAAATATTCCTTGTGTAATTTTGAACAAACCCATTTGACCATTTTATCTGAATTTGTAGTGCATAAGAGATATGGCTTCATGAAAATGCCTACTAGGCTCTATTTGGACCTAGAAAACTAGTCAAAAATTCTTTAGAGACCAACTTTTCATGCCCATAACTTTTGACATGTTACGTTTCATGATCTCAAACTTTTCAAAAAAATTCCTTGTATGAGGGTTAACAAACCCATTTGACCATTCATCTTGAAGTTGAAGTGCATGAGAAATATGGCTTGTTGAATATGCTCATTAGGCTCTATTTACACCTTAAAAATTAGCTTAGAAAAAGTGTGAAATGTGGCTTGGAGGCAAACTTTGTATGCCCAAAACTTTTGATGTGTTATGTCGTATGAGCTCAAACTTTGCAAAAATGTTTCTTGTGCAAATTTAAATAAGCCTATTTAACTATTTCATTTAAATTTATAGTTCATGGGAGATATGGCTTCATAAAAATACCTACTAGGCTCTGTTTGGACCTAGAAAACTAGTCAAAAATATCTTGGAGACCAACTTTGCATGCCCATAACTTTTGATGCACTATGTCCATGGGCTCAAACTTTTCAAAAATATTTTTTATATGAGGTTTAACAAACTCATTTGACCATTTGTCCTAAATTTGAAGCACATGAAAGATATGGCTTGTTTAATATACTTACTAGGCTCTGTTGCACCCTAAAAAATTGGTTATGGGAAAAACTACGAAATGTGGTTGAGAGGCCAACTTTGCATGCCTATAAATTTTGACGTGCTATGTCACATGACCTCAAAATTTGCAAAAATATTCCTTTTGAAAATGTGAACAAACTCATTTGACTATTTCAACTGAATTTGTAGTGTATGGGAGTTATGGCTTCATGAAAATGCCTACTAGGTTTTATTTGCACATGAAAAACACAGTCAAAAATGTTTTGAAGGGTAACTTTGGATCTCCATAACTTTTGATGTGATTTATCATAGGAGCTAAAAATTGACACATATTATCTAAGTAAAAAAATGAACAAACTCATTTAATTATTTCTCTTGAAACATCTACACATGTGAAATATGACTTCAACAAACTACCTGTTCATATTTTCTACCATCAGACCAAAATGTCTAAATGGACATAATGAGGAACTAATTGAATATCATGCACTTTCATACTTACTAAAAGAACTCTTGTCACCCCATAAGGTCTCTACAACCTATCCATGGCCTTTGTTAATTAATAAATGACACCTTAAGCAAACTCATTCAACTTGACTTTCTACAGACCAAAGGGTAGTAAAGGATCACATTAGGATTAAATCATAAAATTCAGACATACCTCATTCAAGAAAAGCCTCATCAAACCTATAACTTGAACATGAAGAACTAATGCTAACAAACTTAGACAGGGTCAGACCAGAACTATGAACTAATAAGTCAGCTAGACCATGGTGTGGATGAACTTCAAATAAAAAATGTGCAAACATGCTAGTGACACTTTGATCAAGTGAATTTTTAATTTTAAGGTAAAAATTTGCATAATTTGATACAAGGGTCCTAATTTTTTAGAAATAGGGGTATGTTGACCTCAATAAATGGTGACTTCTTGGAGAACCATAGCAATATGTTAGAATTCAGAGACTCTGGTTCAGACTAATAATTAAGCTACTTATTTCATTTGATCAAGTGTCATCATTAAGATCAATTCATTATTAAAACAGATCTTTCATATGTAAAATTAGGATCAAACATCAAAACTTAGTCATGTTATGTGTGTACTTTGATTCCACTTACTGGTTGCCAAAAAAATTAGAGAACATCTTCCAGGTTTATGGCTTTAATCATTAACACCTAATTTTAACATGTTTGAATATTTAGTAAGAACCATGATTTGTTTAAAGAAGGCTTGACAAAAATGCATTTGGATTTGTTCATAGCCTTGTTCCACTACCAACCGGGTGTCCATAGCCTCGGTGAAGATTATCAGAATCATCTTTGCTTGAAAAGCTTTTGATTTTGCAATAAGCTCTTATTTTTGTATTTTTTAGATTTTTTTTTTAGCCTTACAACAAAGGTTGGAAACCAGGTTAGTCAAGTTTAGAGATTTAGTTAAGTGTTTGATTTTTAGACAATCATCTTTTGTTGTAAACTTTATCCTAGATAATTAATGTTTTTTAAGTGCAAGTAGGACTATGTTCTAATAGTTTAAGCTTCATCTTACATATAAAATCCTTCTTAAAACCAATATAAGATCAGTATAAGGTTTAAAATCTCAAGAAATAATTAACTTATCCACCAGCCTTTACTAGTTTCTCTAAACTACAACATCAAGCTCACATTCCAATAATATATGATCAACCAATGTTGAGAAGTCATACTTTAATTTCTGAATTGTGAAGCCTTTGAGTGGCCTAGATGAAATTTGAGTTGAGAATTATCCAAAAAGACTTATTTAAAATCAAAGATCAAAGCACAAAAGGAAAAAATATATGTATAGTCATTATATACAAACAAGGGATAGGAAGGAAAAAAACAAGAAAGAAAGAACAAGAAAAAACTAATCTAAGCCATATACTTACTCAATAAAATACTTATCTCTAAGATCAAATGGAAAATTATTTAATTTACTACAGAACCTTAAAACTTGAGTGTTTTTTGATGGAATATTCCTATAAATAAGGGAATTTAGACACTTAGGTCTCCTAGATGGTGTGACTTGGGCTCTCATATTCATTCTCAAGTACATAAATCGAAGATATGAGACTAAAATCTAACCATATTCCTCCCAAATCCTTCTACTTTATAGTAGGAGTGTCAATTATACTTTTTCTATAGATAGGTATTGACATATATCATCTTTACTTAATAATATTAGCTCAACTTGCATCCTTAGACTGATGTCTTCATTAGGTTATTTTTGAGGTGAAAGTGGACTACCAATCTTTGTAAAAAAAATCTTTCAATTCATCCCAAAAAGTTTCTTCATCCTGATCATTTGAATGATGCCTATCTAGAATCTCATCATGAGAAACATGTTGGTCCCATACTATTGACCTCTTAATGACATCACATAATAAATCTTGATCTTATTCATATGCTTCATATTCATCCTTGGTGAAGAGGGGCATCTCTTCCATCTAATCAAGCTTCAACTTATCTTGCTTTGGTTCTTCCAAAATAATACCATCTTCTAGAAACTCTAGTTCATTGGTGAAATCTTCAGATGAAGCATTCATGTGTTGTTCTATCCCCTTATTTACCATATTTAGATCCTTGATTTTATTCAAGAAATAATGGTATGGCTGCTACCAATGATCATCTTCTTCAAGAGTATTCTCCATTTTATAAATAAAATGCATAGGCTATCTTTATGACTACCTTTTAAAGAAAGATCATCTTTTATTTAATCCATATCCATTTTTAGCAACTCTTCTTCTTTATTTGTAGATATACTAATGATGATATCTTGTTAATATTCAGTTGCAATATCTCTTACATCTTCAGGAATGCAAGTCATCTCAGATGCAACTTATTCAATTGGCTCATCTTCATCTTCATCTCCATCTTCAAATGAAAAATCAAAGACCTGCATGAAACCTTGAGATGCTCTTACAAAGCTAGATGTCCTTGCTGTAAATTCTTGATTAGGCATAATTTCAGAGGTTTCATAAATATTACAATGATCAGCCAAAATAATATCATAAAGACTTATTTGTATATTTTCAGATGATACATTATTACTATCATTATAAGACCTTCTTGGAGTCCTATCAAACCTTTGAGAAGCATAGTTTTTGTTAGAGCATTCCATTGTATTTCCTACTTATTTTTGTAATTGAATAAAGTCAATGCTTAGTTTTTGGATCATTTATAATACCAAGTCATTTGAGTTTTTTGGTGTCTCAAGCTCACGAATTGGAGCATTATTACTAGTTGTGAGAATTTGAGTTCTATGATTTTATGGATGAAATCTACTTGTAGTGTTATTTAAGAACTCTAGGTATTGCTCACAACATGCATGACTTGAGAGAAAATGTTTTTGAACTAGTGTTAAAGTAGGTATACTAGGGATGTTCTGGATGGGCCAATTTGAATTAACATTAAACATATAATATATATTCTACCCTGTGGTTGCCTTTGGTCATTAATGATCACAACTTCAGAGTAAGCTTGGGTCAATGTGTTTATGACTGAAAGAGACATTTTTAAGAACATAGAGGTTATGGGATCTATAGCATCCTTATAAATCTCTAAGGCTAAAGCCTCATTGGGTATATAAGGGGTTGTAGTTTTACTAAACATTTTTTGAAACTAAGCCTTAAAGGCTCTAATGGTTCCATTAACACCCTTTTTAATTATGGTGAATTGTTGATATAAAACACATGGAATAATAATTTTACCAAATTGATCAATAAAGATATTTTTGAAGTCATTCTAGTTAGTAATGAAATCCTCTAGAAGGTTAAGAAACCATTCATAGGTAGTATCTTTAAAATTAAATGGAAATAACCTACATGTTATGTCTTCATGAGTCACATTCAGCAACCTCAGAGTAGCTTTGAAACTTCTAACATGCTCTCAGCTATGACAACATTATTAATACTATATGAAGGCAAATATATTTTAATATTTTGAGGAAGATCATGTACTATACCTGACACATTGATTAAAGAACCCCCTATCCAAGTCACACCTTGAACACATGAGTATCTTGAATTGGAGAAGCATTTGAGGCTTTGGAAATTGTACTCACCTAAACCTTGCCTTGGGTAATTTCAGCTTGTGACTTTGAATCCTATTTGAAATACGATGTGTCAAATCAATCTTTACAAATAATAATGATTAGATTTATATATTGAGCAAATTTTGTAAAGATTCATACAAAGAATAATAAAGAACAATACTCTTTAACTAATTTAGTTTAAAGAGGTGTCTAAATACATTAACATGAATGACCTTTACATGTTCAAGTCCAAATAAACTCAAAATTACAAAGTATTTATGAATATTTGATCAAAATAGCTATTACTAACCTCAAACCAGTTGGATTTATAGATCTAAAGCTATCTTTGTGATAACTAAGCATATGTATTCAAATAATGTCAATCTTTGTATAAATGAGCCCAAAGATTGATCTAAAACTGTGAAGATCACCAATATTTACATAATTATGCTATAAAAACATAAATATATAAATAACAGAGTAATCTTTGATCAAAATGCATCAAAACCAATAGATATCTTATAAATTCACAAAGATTTGTTGAAGGTCCTCCTTCTAGCACTAGCGAAGCTCCTCCTGTTGATGCTAACTGGGTACCACAGATGTCCAAAGTGCTAAGAAACATTTTTCATTTTATAATTCAAAAAATTTATTCAATGAGTTGCAGGTTGTGATTATCCTGTTATCTATTGGTAGAATAGAGGTAGAATAAGTGACTATTTCATAATATTTATATTAGTATATGGTTGGGAGCCACCATGGCCAAACAACATATATATGCAAAGTATGTGGTAATTATGTAAAAAATAGTGGTTTATGATCAAGAACTAAATTAATAATTAATTTAAAATGTATATTTACAATGAAAATTTAAACTAAGGTGATCCAGGTCAAAAAAGAGCAAAAAGAAGGGTAGGGCAGAAAGAAATATTATTGATATTAATTTCAAACATCATGACAAAGTTTAGATTTCATCCAAGCATGCACTTAAAACTAATATGTGAATTGAGATAGCTTAGCCCAAATCATATCACACATTAGATAAGCTTCTAAGAAAGGCAGAAATAATACAAATAAAAATATGTTTCACTTTAAAGATTCTACCCCTATAAGAAAACATCATTGGCCCAAATATAAGAAGAGTAAAATAAATGAAATAAAACTAAAAAAATTAGTCAACCTAACATTGGCATAAGTTAACAGCTCTGTAATTAAAGGTGCACACTAGGAATCTTTAAGAACCATTCAAATCTAGAAATCAGAACAAACAAATAAGAGAGAAGCTATGATAGCAAACACAAACAAATATTGGAAAATCTTTGCAAAACTCCTTGCTTGTATTGTTTACTCTAATTTTACAAAGTAATTTTATCTCTAACAACTCCCTCTACAAAATAAAAATACTACCTTTTATAGAATGCCAAGGCAACATACCGGTCAAACATGAGATACAAATGTATAAGAGATAAGGACAACTGTTCTTATCACAAAGTTTTAGAATATAATTATTTTATTAAATTGGACTAACTTTCAGGCAAACATGTTAACAAACTAGCAGATACCCTTACAAAAAATATTCCACCTTCAAAATGAGTTCTTAAAATGCTGTTGAAATCATTTAAATAACCCCTCTATTTGTCTTTTGGGACCCTCCATTTAAAAGCCCTCGACTGGTTTTCAAACTAAAATTTGACATCCATGTGAACATATTTGAAATCCCATAGATCATCAAATTTAATTTCATAAGTATTTTTTTATGGGTTCAAATTTGATGTCCGCACGAACGTCTTTTATTTTTGGCCAACTTTGTAATTTTATATCTTGAAGCACAAAACTCACTAAGGCACCAAATTTGTATAGAATAGACTTAATACCAAAAAGAATAAATCCATTAAATTTTTTGATCCTAGGAGCTTTATAAATTCACCTATAAAATATTGAAATGATTTTTTTTATGATTTTGCATGATGTCCAATAGTCTAAAACTACTTGAAATCCAACTTTGCACATTTATATATTTTGATGCACTCCATTGCATGAGTTCAAACTTAACAAAAATGTTTCTTATGCAAATGTGAACAAACACATTTAACCATCTTATCTAAATTTTTATTTCATGGGAGATATGGCTTCATGAAAATGCCTACTAGGCTTTGTTTGGACCTAAAAAACCAGTCAAAAATACTTTAAAGACTAACTTTGCATGCCCATAACTTTTGACGTGTTATGTTGCATGAGTTCAAACTTTATGAAAATGTTCCTTGTATGAATTTTAACAAAATTATTTTACCATTTATCTTTAAGTTAAATTGCATGAGATATATGGCCTATTGAATATGCTCGTTAAGATCTATTTGCACCATGAAAAATTGGCTAAATATGGAGAAAACTACAAAATATGGCTTAGAGGTCAACTTTTTATGCCCATAAATTTTGAGGCACTATGTTTTATGAGCTCAAACTTTTCAAAAATGTTCCTTATATGAGGGTTAACAAACTTATTTTACCATTTATCCTGAATTTAAAGCTCATGAGAGATATGGCTTGTTGAATATGCTCACTAGACTTCATTTGCACCTTGAAAAATTGGCTATGGAAAAAAATGCAAAATATGATTTGGATGCCAACTTTGCATGCCCATAACTTTTAACACACTATATTTCATGAGATAAATTTTTATGAATATGTTCCTTGTACAAATGAATGCATTTGGCCATTTAATCTTAAGTTGTAGCTCATGGGAGATATGGCTTCATAAAAATTCATACTAGACTCTCAAAAAACCAGTCAAAAATGCCTTGGAGACAAACTTTACATGCCCATAATGTTTGACATGATATGTATCATGAACTCAAATTTTTATAACATGTTCCTTATATGAAGGTTAACAAACCTATTTGAACATTTATCCTAAAGTTGAAGTGTGTGAAAGATATGGCTTGTTGAATATGCTCACTAGGATTTATTTATACCGTGACAATTTGGTTGAGAAAAACTATGAAATGTGGCTAAGAGGCTAGCTTTGCATGCCCATAACTTTTAATACGCTATGTCACATGAGCTCAAACTTTGAAAAAATATTCTTTGTGCAAATATGAAAAAATTGGTTTGACCATTTCATCTGAAGTTGCATCACATGGGAGATATGGCTTCATAAAAGTTCTTACTAGGCTCTGTTTGCACTTAAAAAACATAGTCAAAAATACTTTGAAGGGAAACTTTGGATCTCCTTAACTTTTGATGCACTTCATCGAAGGAACTAAAAATTAGCATGAATGATCTATGTATGAAGATGAACAAACTCATTTGATAATTTTTTTTGAAACATCCACACGTGTGAAATATGACTCCATCAAACTACCCATTTAGATTTTTTGTCATCAGACCAGAATGTCTAGATGGACATAATGAGGAATTAGCTGATTACCATGCACTTCCATACTTAATCTAAGCACTCTTGGCACCCCATAGAGTCTCTATAACCTGTCCATGGCCTTTGTAAATTGACAAATGACACCTAAAGAAATATCATTAAACTTGACTTTATATAGACCAAAGGTTAGTAAAGGACTAAATTAAGATTGAATCATGAAATTTAGACATAGCTCATTCAAGAAAGGCTTCATCAAACCTATAATTTGAATATGAAGAGCCAATACTAACAAACTTAGACAGGGTTAGATCATAACTATGAACCAATAAGTCAGCAAGACCATGATGTTAGGTTGTGGAGCTAAAAGCTTCACTGATGCAAACAGGGAAGGAGGTTGCTGAGTGTCACAGTCACCGACGTTGGTTAGGCCGACCGACGTCAGCCAGTGGTGGACAAGAATGCAACCAATGTCGGTAGGAGTTGGCTGACATCGATCACCTCTAGGCAGACAGGGACCGACGTCAATCACCTGTGTGGTTCCAGAACTGTCAGTTGAACGAATAGTTTGTTAACGAACTGAGTGTTTGCATGTTAAGAGCCAATTATAGACTAGAAGCTGTGGATCTAATTATTGTAATTAGATGTCTAATTATTGTTTGCATTAGATCTATATAATAGACTCATGGGCTATATTTTAATTAGTGCTAGTTTGAGTTGAGCAAAGTTAGCTCCTTCTATGTGTGAAGTGAGCAAGGGTGTTCCTCCTAATTCCACAGCAGTGCCAAGTGTAGGTGCTAGTTTTGGAGAATCAGAAGGGTTCTTCAGGTGTGTAGGATCTTGGTCTATAGGTGTGTAAGGCCACATTTGGAGATCTACATGGTAAGTAAGATCATTGATCTATAGGTGTATGTGTGTGCATGGTCTAGGTTTGCAGGTGTGCAGAACCAGGTTGATCTACAGGTGGCAGCAAGATCAAGGTGATGGCAACACAACAGGGAGCAAGATCAGGCAGGATCTACTTGGAGTATGGTGTGTACTCAGAAAGAGAGCAAAGAGGAAGGCAAGGAAGATCCTTCCAAAGTAAGATCATTTGAGTTGCAGGTTGTTGCAGGTTCATGGGAGATCTACTTGGAGTGTGTTTTGCACTCAATTGAGTATGTGTATATACTCAATGTACTGGCAGTAGTGGATACTGACTGGTTGGAGGTGAACACCAACTCTATGTTTGAGTTGTGTGTTGGGACCGTAAGAGAGAGAGCTTTGAGGAAAGAATTAATGTACACTTGAGGTGTGGGAAGCTTCTGAGAGGTGTGAAGAAGAAGTGGAATCTTCTTTATTGTATTCTTTTTTGGATGAGTATTAATAAAATTGGGTATTGTCTCTCATATTCTATGTTATTTCTGATTTCTAGTTGCTTTTTACTTCTGGTTAATTCTGCATATTTAAGTTGCTTGTGCATGGTAATCAATTGTGCTTCTGTATTTCTCAACAAGTAGTATCAGAGCTAAGGTTGCAGGGAGCAGGTTTGTGTTTGGTTACAGGTCACTCTCAGGGGTTTCTGATTGAGTGAGTATAGCAATGATAGAAGAAAGTAAGCTAAGAATGGAGGAATTGAAAAGCATGAATGCTCAATTACGGTCCTATGGAAAGAAAGAGCAGGTAAAGAGAAATTGTTGGTTGGTAGAAGATCATCATGAAGGAACTAAAGAAGTAGATGTTGCAGGTGTTGTTGCATAGGATGCTCTGGTATGTTTCTTGGATAAAGTAGAATCTTAGTTTATAGATTCTGATGCCTCTTTCTATGCAACCCCAAAGAGAGGTGTTGGTGAGCCTTGTCAAAGATTTGGCAAAGGGGAAGTGAAGCTAAAATTGTAGGCGGCCAACACATGGGTGTTGAAGAAGGTCATGCAGGTCCCGGTCTTGAAGATGTGGCTAATTACATTAGGAAAGTTGGGTGAAGAGAGATGCACAAGAACTCTCACAGTGGATGCACTTGAATTAACTGGTGGTAAGAAAGCAGGTACTCTTTTTCTACTTGCTTATATTACTGATTCTTCTTCTATTGTGGAGACGTGGCTTTGTATGCTTGGTCACATGAGCAAGAAGGAGATGCATGTTCTTAAGAAGAAGTCAGATATCTTTGACAGACTTAAGAACTAGAAAGCCTTGGTGTTTATGGAGGAAATGGTAGATAGATATCAGTGGAGAAGGCTGAGTAACTCTGAGTAGATCAATTTGGATAGGGATTTGATTCAAAGAAAGCTCGCAGGTAAAAAGTCATCACTCACAGGCAAACACAAGAACCGGCATCGATCAGGAGGAACTGACATCAAATAGACAAGTGCCGATGTCAGTCATGTGCAGACTAGAGCCAGTGGTGTCAGATAGGGTAAGACCGACGTCAGTTAGGAGGACCAATGTCAATGATAGTAAGACCGATGTCGGTCAGGAGGACTTACATTGACAACAGGTAGACACCGACATCAATGGTGTTGATAGTTAGGACAGGCGCATGGAATTGATGTCAGTCGAATGCAGACTATGTAGTGACTGAGGTTGGTCATTATAATAGATTTTGGGTGGACAGCAAGCTATCAAGGAGTCTCAAACACCCATATGGAGCATTGAAAGTGGTAAGTAAGCCTCAAATTCATTTTTCCTCTTCTTTATACTTGTTGCTCACTGCAGAGCAGGAAGGATCTAGGAAACAGTGGGAGCATGGCAATAATATGATGCAAAACCAAATGGGAGATTTGGTAGGGTTACCAGCCGGTATGAAAGCACTAAAAGATGAATGGATTCCTTAGTTAAATAATAGAGTGAATGGACACGTGAGATGGAAGGCCAGGTCATATGGTCTTGAGGAAGCTGCAAGACAGTGGTACAGGTTTTGACAGGTGGATGACAAAGTAGGGCTTTAGTCAATGCCAGTGTAACCATTGTGTTTGTATTACTAGGGGGATGATGAGTCGTGACATTATCCTGTTACTGTATGTGGAGGATGAGCTTGGTGCAGGTTCAGACATACAGGGTTTTGCTGAGCTAAGGGTAAGGTTAGTTCAGTGGCATGTCATGAGGAATTTAGAGCAGCAAAATTCTTTGGCATGAGTGTGTTCTAGAGACATGGGATATTACAAGTTGATTTTGTCTCCAAATGATTGTGTGATACTGGTTAGCATGCCGATGGTTGGATAGTTCCAAAATAGGGTCCTAATTCACATGATGAGGTTAAGTACATGTGTACTGGACTTGGGTTGCCCACGCAGTGGGAGCTATCAGAAAGTTTGGAGCTGATATGGGAAAGAAGCACTAAAGGGCACTTTAGTGGATTCTCAAGTATCTGAGAGGGACTAGTAGCAGGTGCACATGCTATGTAGGGTCAAGTTCTTTTCTAAATGTGTTTATAGATGCGGATGCAGCAGGTTACTTGGATGACAGGAAGTGCACCACAGGTTTTGTGGTGGGTGGTCTTCAAGGTTGAGCTTGAAGATGGATACAAGCTAGGATATAGATTAGATGGGGTATAGGTATAGGTACAGTGCAGTTGTTTATCTCCAAGTGGGAGATTGTTAGGTTGTGGAGCTAAAAGCTTCACTAATGCAAATAGAGAAGGAGGTTGCTGAGTGTCACAGTCACCGACATTGGTTAGGCCGACCGACGTTGGCCAGTGGTGGACAAAAATGAAATCAACGTCAGCAGGAGTCAACCGATGTTAGTCACCTCTAGGTAGATAGGGACCGACGTCGATTGCTTGTGTAGTTCTGAAACTATCGGTTGCATGAACAGTTTGTTAACGAATTGAGTGTTTGCATGTTAAGAGCCAATTATAGACTAGAAGTTTTAGATCTAATTATTGTAATTAGATGTCTAATTATTGTTTGCATGAGGTCTATATAATAGACTCATGGGCTATATTGTAATTAGTGCTAGTTTGAGTTGAGCAAAGTTAACTCCTTCTATGTGTGAAGTGAGCAAGGGTGTTCCTCCTAGTTCCACAGCAATGCCAAGTGTGGGTGCTGGTTTTGGAGAATCAAAAGGGTTCTTCAGGTGTGTAAGATCTTGGTCTGCAGGTGTGCAAGGCCACGTTTGGAGATCTACATGGTAAGTAAGATCATTGATCTGCAGGTGTATGTGTGTGCATGGTCTAGGTTTTTAGGTGTGTAGAACTAGGTTGATCTGTAGGTGCCAGCAGGATCAAGGTGACAGCAACACAACAAGGAGCAAGATCAAGCAAGATCTACTTGGAGTACGGTGTGTACTCAGAAAGAGAGCAAAGAGGAAGGCAAGGAAGATCCTTCCAAAGTAAGATCATTTGAGTTGCAGGTTGTTGCAAGTTCATGGGAGATCTACTTGGAGTGTGTTGTGCACTCAGTTGAGTATTTGTATATACTCGGTGTAATGGCAGTAGTGAATACTGATTGGTTGGAGGTGAACACCAACTCTGTGTTTGAGTTGTGTGTTGGGACCGTAAGAGAGAGAGCTTTGAGGAAAGAATTACTATACACTTGAGGTGTGGGAAGCCTCTGAGAGGTGTGAAGAAGAAGTGGCATCTTCTTTATTGTATTCTTTTCTGGATGAGTATTAATACAATTGGGTATTGTCTCTCATATTCTGTGTTGTTTCTGATTTCTAGTTGCTTGTTATTTCTGGTTAATTCCTCATATTTAACTTGTTTGTGCATGGTAATCAATTGTGCTTCTATATTTCCCAACACATGATGTGGATGAACTTAAAATAAAAAATGTGCAAACATTCGAATGACACTTTGATCAAGTGAATTTTCAATTTTAAGGTTCAAATTTGCACAATTTAACATAAGGGTCCCCATTTTTCAGAAATGGGGGTATGTTGACCTCAACACATGGGATATTATGTTTTTCAAACTAGAGAACATATTAAAAGGAATAATTTAAATCTTATCACTTGATAATATTTTCCTTTCATTTCCAAAAATTCCTATACATCTTTATTTTACCTTCATACATACACAATAACATGAAAACTTCACATAACATGTTGTTACACATATTGTATATCTTTTTGAGGACTAAGAATAAATAAATAGATGAAATTCCTCATTTTACTCCTAATAAATCCAAATATATATACCAAATATATAAAATATTATTCTAAATTACCTTTTTCATTCTTATTTGGTCTTCATGCATCAATAAATATGTCCATTATCTTTCCTTAATGGGATTGCTTGCATACACCATTATATATTTTCCTTAATCAGACTTATTTTCTAGGACTTAAAGATACAAATATCACTATGTCAATATAGACACATATGGACCACACATCATAGAGACACAAGGACATATTCATCATCAAAAAACATATCTTTATTAATTAAAACTTTACATACAATCATGTAGTTAACATAGGCCTAAAGGCCTTATTTATTCTTAACCACTCACACACCTCTTCCAATACTAATTCATTCAACCTTATACTTGTATATTGACTTTATTTAACCTCTATCCATGTGGTATAAGACTTATCCAAGCACAAGAATAGATCAAGATTCCCTTAATTCATATTTATCTCTTTAGCAATCTTTCCACCTTTTAGCCTCCTCCAATATAGGCTTAGCTTCTAGAATATTCTTAGGATGGATTCATATTTACATAGGTAATATGAATTTACATAAAATTATTTATGTCTTGTAGGAACACTCCATAAGGTACATGTCCTTTGGAGATAGTTACAAACCCTTTAAAGCCTTCTACAACATATTTAAATGATATTTTAAAGGTAGACTCCAAATTGGTCTAATCTAAGACAAATGAAGCCTTCTAAAGCTTCTCATTGAGCTTATAAGGACTCTCAAGACCATTGAAAAAATGCTTTTATTGCATTGGATGATGCTCTTGCATCGACATACTTTTAAATGATTTCAATGTTGGGGTTTCCTTATTACTTAACAACCTTACCAAGTTGGGGGCATCTCTTCATTCTCCATGAACATTCAAATAGGTTGTGTTTATCCATAATCTTTCTACCATGTTGTGTTAAATATCATATAAATGTTTTGCTAATAATTCATATTATATATTTATTTACATGAAAATGTTATTTTCCAACAATTACATTAATACTTATGGTTGATGTAGAATAGTTTCATTTACTTTATGATTATTTTTTCTTAATTTAGTACATGATAAGATAGTATTTACTTTATTATTATGTGTATCCCTTGACCTTGTGTGTGAAAATATATATATATATATATATATATATATATATATATATATATATATATATATATATATATATATCACACATATATATATATATCACACACAAGGTCAAGGGATACACATAATAATTAAGTAAATACTATCTTATCATGTACTAAATTAAGAAAAAAGAATCATAAAGTAAATGAAACTATTCTACATCAACCATAAGTATTAATGTAATTGTTAGAAAATAACATTTTCATGTAAATAAATATATAATATGAATTATTAGCAAAACATTTATATGATATTTAACACAACATGGTAGAAAGATTATATATATATATATATATATATATATATATATACCCATAAGTATTAATGTAATTGCTAGAAAATAACATTTTCATGTAAATAAATATATAATATGAATTATTAGCAAAACATTTATATGATATTTAACACAACATGGTAGAAAGATTGTGTGTGTGTGTGTGTGTGTGTGTGTGTGTGTGTGTGTGTGTGTGTGTGTGTGTGTGTGTGTGTGTGTGTGTGTGTGTGTGTGTGTGTGTGTGTGTGTGTGTGTGTGTGTTCATATTTTTATGTAATTATTATTCATTTATGTGTGGCCCTTGTCCTTGTGTGCTTATGTAATAAACATGTGTCCCTTGTTTGAGGCCTTTGGGATTTATGTGTGACATATTATGAAAATTATATGACATTGTAGGGCATTTATTGCTTGTTCCTTTACTTGTTACCATAATGTTATGATTCATATCATGCAATACTTATATATTATATTTTACTTTAATTCCATGATACATATCATGCACATTATGCTTTTTTACTTTAATTATATATCTATCTAACATAAATTACACATAAAAATCAATGTTGTATTCAATACTATGATGCAATGTAATTCAAATTATTAAAATATTATTGCATAACTATATCTTTCACATATGATTTATTTTTAGATAAGTGACTTGCAAGAAAAGTATCTCATCTCAAATGGGGGAATCAAAATGGGCTTGTCCTAAAAATACAAATTCCTCATGATTAAATTTCATATTTATAGCACTATACAGTTTTTACAATTACAACATGAATCAGAATTGCTAGATTATGAGGGCATGTGATAACATGTGTACTCATTCCTATAGTTACAAGTTTTAAGTTTTAAAATAGTTAAATATTTAAAATAAAATTCAATATAAATTTATTAAAGTACATGGGGCATGATATTCATTCATGTTAAATTTACTATATGTCAAATTCTAATTTCTCAAGTGCAAAGGTTCTAAAGTTACAAATTTTCAAATAAAATCTAGATCCATCTACAATTGTGTGATTCCCCATAGTGTTTTAAGTGGGAAACATTATATTCTACTAAGACTCAACATATATGGTTACACTTTTTCTATGTATTGAGCCACATTTCATTGTTCCACCTATTTAATTATTTTAAGGATTACTCTACACAATCAAATGAGATTTAGATCATACAATCTTTCCAAATCAAGATCTTTTAATGGTTTTCAAATTGTGACTTGATCACTCTCATTTCACCATAATTTTAGAGTTTATCCAAATACTTCAACAAAGGGCATGCACACTTATCCAATCTTAAATTATAGATCAATTATATTGCATATTCTTATAGGTGTATAGTTTCCTTGCTCTCTTTTCAAAATTTTCAAATTTTCAATTTTAAAAAATGAACAATAACCACTTTCAGTGGCATTTTGTTAGGTTTCACATCAATACATCTTACATGATCAATATTTACATCAAAATATAAAGTGTGTATACACACTTAGGTTCACATATAATTTAATATAGTAATTTCACTTTGTTGCATCATTAGAATAAATTTGGTGTAAATGTAGACACTCAAATTTAATCATCAAGTGCTTGACAATGTTTAAACTTGACATCTTTACCTTGGTTTATTTTCTATTTTGTTAACTCGTAATCTATACTGAGATCCTACACTTTCTTAAAAATACTAAAAATATCATAAATTCATCCATATTTCAGCCTCATTCATCCCTATTCAATCTAAAGGTTCCACTCAAACGTTTTCTAGTAGTCTTTATCCTTTTAATACACAACCATGTTAAGTAAAATAGGGTCGTATTATGGAATTTTCCACTAAAATGACCTTATACCCTACACACCAAAAGTAAATTTTCAATTTTGAAACATTATAATGGCTCTCTCATGTTTTTTTATGGTTAAATAGAAAACATATTCCAATTATTTCCCTATATAAGCACATCAAGTCACTCACTTGAACCCATCTATAAATCACTTGAAAATTCTACTACACACTAAGTAAAAGAACACTATTCTTTTCAATATCAATTTTGTTGCATTATAATAGTCATAGGCTAAATTTGAACTAAATTTATTACATGTTAAGGGCATATAATTTAAACCATTTCAATCAATAGTCTAACTATATTCATACAGTTTCACAATCATGTATCACATACTCACCCTAAGAGGGAGAACCACACCAACCTAAGGCCCATTTGGGCTATATAGGTAGCACTCAAATTATGTGGGGTTTTCTAAGGATAGCTCAATTATTTCCCTTTCTTAATTCCATCCTTTGTATTTGTTCTCCATTGTGTTTATTTAATAGGAACAAGGGTTTTGTGTTTTTTAAGTTTTCTATAGGGTGTATCAACACATAAAATTTAACATTCAACCCTCACAAACAAGCACATAGACCCAAATCAAGAAATAAATCATGTAATAAACCAAGATATGGACATAATCATGAGACAAGGGCACAATACAACCCTATCTTCCTAGTGTGACCTTGTCCTAAAAAATTTTAGAGTTATAATTTCAAACATGACATAGTCTATAATTATTTTCATCTAATATCGAATCACAATCAACCTACATAGTTAGAATAAAATATATTTGAGTTAATTTTGCCTATCTATTAGTCAATTTACTATTTTTAGCTAATTTCCAATTTTGTAAATTTTGTGTCATATTGTATTTTACTATTAGATTTGTATATTCCTGCATTTGAATTTTAATAATTTAGATATATTAGTTTGATTTATTTCAATTCAAAATATATTAAACATAGGTTTTCCTACAATGTGGGTGAAGTCTTAAGGTTGTTTTAATTAACCTACACCCATTCTATAGTTTAACTTCTTACAAAATAACACTCAATAAAATTTCTAATTTTTTTAAAATTCATTTATGTTTTTCCAAATAATTTCATGAATGTATTTAGAATGGTTTTGAACACTTTATATCATGTGTGGAATGATTTATATGTAATGTAGATTGACTATTAAAAATCTAAAAAAAATATTGAATGTGATTTTGAAAAAAAAAATCGATTGCTTCCAATTGGTAGTAGATGGGTGGAGATCCATTGGTATAAAATTATTTAGTTGTTTAGGTGGATAAATATATATTTTTTAGTGAATTAAGGGTTAAACCTTTTTTTTGGTGGATTAGGTGTTTGATAGTGATAAGAAACATGTTCAACTAATTTAAGATCATCCAACCCTCCTTAAGTTTGATAATCCCATTAGGTAGCTAAATGGTAGGATATCCTTTGGGTTCTAGTCCTTAAAAAAGTTAAGGTCATTAACCCAATCCCATCCTCTCCTTCACTTTCCGTGACTTACATAGTGACATGTGTATTTTCATAAACGGGTTGTACAAAATTAAAAATATCAAAAAATAAAAGGTAATACATAGTGTCATACGATGTTTAAATGTTAAAAAATTATGTTTACATATTGATAATCAACACCTTATCAACAAAACTATAATCAAAAAATTAGGAGGTGTTATTGGTGCAAGCAAGGGTATTGTGAAATTAATTTTATGGTTTGATAAGAAAACTTCATAGAGCCATTATTTGAGGAAATGGAATTTATTTTTTGAACCATATGAATCATCAAAAAGTTTAGAATATTTTATATGCATTGGTGTAAGATTGAGGAGGATTTGAGTGAATTTGATTAGATTCCTATTCAAATAAAAATATTATTTCTAAATAAAATCTGACCATTTAAAATGGTCAAAATTATGTCCCTTGGAAATAAGACACGACATAGATGTTAAAGACTTAATGCTTATGGAGGAAATTTCAAGTAAAATGTGATATTTTTACGATAAAAAAATAGTCACATAAAACATTATTGATTAGGAATATGGGTTGATCAATATTTTTATTGCAAAGAAATTATTGATTTTGCATTTGATCTTTGAATACTATGTTAGTGTATTTAATAAGTCTTACATTGTTATGTAGTTTAATATATGCTTACATTATTTATAATTATGGATAAGTGTTAATTGTATGCACTCTTTTGTGTAACTTATCACTATATAACATTATCAATTAATTAATTGATTTAATTAAATTTTTAAAATGTTTATTTTTCAAGTAGACTAATCTCCAAAACCCTAACCTAGATCTCCTTTTATTATCTATATAAGAATTTAGAGGGACAGTTTAAAAGTTTGATCAGTGGATAAGAGAGTTAATTTCTTAAGACTATCTTAGTTTTCTAAAGGTATTAATCTAAAGATATAAGCCATTTTACCTAGATAAATATAGGTCTCTTATTATTTATTACTTTTAGTGATTTAAATTATGTATTCACATGGGTGATAGTATTAAGTTAGTTTCATAAATCCTAAAAATCTTCCAGTAATCTTACATGGTATCAAATACATGGAAGCTTCATCTCTTGTATCTCTTCATTTTGATATTTTATGCAAAATTATTAATTAAGGAGATTATTTGATTAGCAGCTTTCAAAGCTCACTATCACAACCATAGTGTCTAAGAATGTCATATTATTCTTTGTATCATTTGAAATGGACACCTAGAGCTTAAGCAATAAAGTTTTGAATATGGACATTAATGGCCTCTTAATATGTGTTTTAATTATTATTTTTATACCTATAATTTTTTTAAATAAAATAATTTCATTAATTTTTATAAAAAATAAAATATTATTAAAAATAAAAATAAATTAAAAATCAACCTAAAGTTAAAACTATAGGAGAAACATTTTTGGTATTAAATATTATTTGGAAGTGCAAAAAAAAAATTCTAGGCTTGTATAAACCCCATATGAATCCCTTTGCCCCTTGGCACCACTATGCCACCACTACTAAACACCCTAGAATCTCATTACCACTACACCCTCTAGATGAATTTCTCCCTTTCCTATTATACTTGGCATGTCTACCCAAGTTATATTGTGTGACTTACGCCCTCCCCACTACTCACTATGTTGTATTACTAACCTTAACTCTACATGTTGTCAATGATTCCTTCACAACCACCAATGTGCCATCCACCTTTCACCTGAGTCACTCCTAAAGTTCCACCTAAAAAAATACTTTTATGGTCAAGTGGATAATTTATTGACCATAAAGCTTTTTTATTTTTTATTAAATTAAAAAAAAAATAAAAAAACCAAAATATATATTACATTCCTAGACCAAAGTCAACCATTTTATTGACCAGGGGAACCAAAATATTATTAAAAAGTGTGTGTGTGTGTGTGTGTGTGTGTGTGTGTGTGTGTGTGTGTGTGTGTGTGTGTGTGTGTGTGTGTGTGTGTGTGTGTGTGTGTGTGTGTGTGTGTGTGTGTGTGTGTGTGTGTGTGTGTGTGTGTGTGTGTGTATGTATGTATGTATGTATGTATATATATATACATATATATAAAATCAACTAATGTACCCCCAGGCTCAACTTAGTTACCCCAAGTTAGACCTTGGTTTGTTACTCTCTAAATCCTATGAGGTGTCCAAACAACCTTTATTCTATTTAGGTCATCATTGCATTCTTTAGATATCATGTACCCTAGAGGCCCTTTTTTCACTCTTTGGTCACCATTTTATCTCTTTATTAGCCTTGTTTACTTTAGTTTCCACTTGTATGCTCCAATGACCACCTACACTCTCCATTCCCTTGAGCACTCTAGGCCCTAGATCCATCCAAATTTCAAACTGCCATAATTTTTCATAAAAATAATTTATTAGTTATTTTTTAAAACTTAATTTTTTTTAGTTATTTTCATATGTGCTAACATTTCCAAATAAAAATGGTCACTCACTAGGTCCAACTAATTCAACTAGAAATTTTATATTAAGGATGTGCCCATAATCAAGGTTCATAATGAAGGAAGGCATGCCTAGAAACAATAAGGTCTAACAAATCATGCCCTAGTTAAAATACATAAGGAATTTAGATCATATATGAGTAGATGTAAATGTGATAGCCATGAGAGACATGTGGAACATGATAGAGATACTAAAATGATCTTTTAGTGGGATGTTGTCAAGATATGTATAGAATGAGCATCACCAGTAGACTACCATTCACTCATAAGATACATCTGTGTTTTGATCACTTATCCAAACATGAAAATTATTTTAAAAACTTTTATTGATTGATTCTATGATAAGAGGTTGTTTGTAATTTTTTTGATGAAATGCATAAAAGTCCTAACATGGATTATGTTTTAATTATTTATAATGGATTAAGTGATCAGTGAGGTTGAATACTATTGATTATCTCTTTAGGTGGAGGGAATCAATATGACCTACATTTTTTAAACATTTACTTTCCATTTGAATATCTACATAGAAGACACTATGCATGGGAACTATTTGATGAAATGTCAAAACAAGTCCTCCGCAAAGTTTTAATCCACGTGAATGGATGTTGATATATATTTTTCTAGCATGGGGTTTTGGCTCTTCATTTGCTAGATTATGGAATAGTAACAGTTTCTAGTTAGGTTGTAACATATAAGGAATACATTAAAAGTTTTATATTGTGGTAATTACATTGATAGTTTAAATATTCTGGCTTGGACTAGTGTGGTGTTGGTTGTGTTCTATTATTTTTGACTAGTTTAGATTTTGTTGATGGCAATAGAATTTATCTTTTATTTTTTATCTACATTTTTCAGGTGTATACTTTATGTCTAATGTTATATGTATGTTAGGAGGTGGACAAGGATGATCCTACTACTTATTCTCATGATCTTTTTGGTGTGGAAAGGATTTTTCCCATCGATGCAACTTTGATTCATAAGTGGAAACTGAAATGAGATATGGAAAAAATGGTCAATGATCTGGTAGGTCATTATTCTATTATCTATGGATTGGATGTTAACCCTATAGACTAAGATAAAATTTTATATTGCTCTTTGTGTAGTAGCTCTTATGATGGGGATTTAGGGTTTTTAGAGATTAGATCTCAAGAATTGTATTTTGATTTAGAATGATTGAGGAAAAAAGGGGAGACACATATGGATGGACTTGGTGGAGGTAGTTTCTAGTAAGTAGAGTGCTCTTTAAAATCTTCAAATGAATTTCCTTCTCAGGTGAGATTTTTTCTAGTTGATAAGAAGTATAAAATATGTGTCAAGCTAAGAGAAAGAAGGGAAAATTTGGTCTTAGGGGAAGACATCCTTATCCATCAAGTTCTAGAGATGGAATCCATGACATTAATTGGGATATTCTTTGGCAAACCCTACTCAGCTAAGTCTCTAAGGACTTGCATAGATTCTCTATGGAGTCCCTTCTTAGGTTATATGCCTAAGTTTATTTTATTGGCTAGGGGATGGTTAGATTTCTATTTTAAGTCAACAGAGGATTCAATAAGGATTTTATAGAGAGTATAGTGTTAGGGTTATTATTTATTATACCTGAATAAATGGTCTCTATATTTCAACCCATTAAAAGAATCCAAATTAGTGTAGCCTATATAGGTTAAATTACTAGGATTACCTTTTTAACTGTGGTCTATTATAACTATTCAATATATTATGAACTCATTGGGAACTTTTTTGGATTGGGATGAGAAATATTAAAGAGTAATTATTTATATTTGTCTAGGATTTTGATTGAAATATATCTTAATACATGTCTTCTTAAGGTTATAGATATTTATATTAGCATATAGAAGCATGCTCAAATTCTTGATTAATCAAAATTTCCCTTTTATTGTGTTCAACATCATGCTTGTGGACATCTTCCTAATGCTTATTCATTAGGATTCACTAGAAAAATTTTGAGAGAAAAAAGATTGGATCCCTCTCTTAAGTAATCAGAGAAGAATTATGCTGATTTTTTATTTGAAGGGAATATAAATGATGGTCATAGGAACTTTTATGCCATTTAGAGGAAGTAAAAGTAGAATCTAGGTAGGACTTATTTGAAGTAGTAGATCTCACTCAAAATAATTTGTATATCTACGAAGATGACTAAGTGGTTATTGCTCTAGGAAATGTGGTTATTCCTAATCCAAAAGTGTTGATTGAGGATTTAGAAGGGATGAGGAGAGGTTTATTGTCTACAAGTATGGAATTTTAGGGTGTGGATTTGAAGGAAGTCAAATATATTTTGATGACTCTTGGCACTTGGAATATTAATCACTCTAGCTCATAAAAACCTTTCATATATCTTCCAATTTATCCTACTCCCTTATATAAGGTGTTGTCTTCTACATCCCCACTTCTATTTATAAAAAGCATTAGTTTATTAATTATATCACTTGATCAATAGTTGGTAAAATTATTCATTGTCCTTCTCAGTCAAGGGGTGTTCTAGAGGTATCTCATGAGATTTCCTTTGTGAAAGATAGTCAGCATATGGACTCTATTCCTTGAAACTTTGTACTAAATCCTATTGAGTCTTTTACACCTCTAGTTATAAATTTTTTTTTTAAGGTTCAATGATAAATCTTATAGATGTTTAGAGGAAGGGAGACTCATTATTGGAGGTAGTATTTATAGTCTCATATCCAAAAATAAGGTTTTTGGTGTTATAGGAGTTGATGTTATGGGTGGCCTTAGTCTTGATTTAGAGAGGACAAAATGCAAATCTTTTTTAGGGATAAAGTCACTTATTAAACTATCTCAAGATAAAGCACAAAGGGATATCAAAATGGGAAAAAAAAAACTATTGATATCACACTTAGAGTTATTCAAACTCATGTGAAAGATAAATATTGTTATTTCTCTCTTTAAATTATTAGGGGTTGGGAAGTGACTCCAAAAAATCTGCCTTAAGGAGGTTATACAAACTTTAAAATCTTGATATTTTACTTTTACAAGACTATGATAGAGGGTATAAAAGCAAAAGGTATTTTACTTTATTTTATGAAGGATGAGGATTTCATTTCTATGTATTTGGTGGGTTTTGATAGAGGTCTTATTTGGGATAGAAGAAGAGATCATTTGGGCACATTAATTCTTTCTTTCTTGATTCTTATTTAGGAGCATAACTACATACTACGGAAAAGGGGTCTAGATTTTTTATTGTTAATATCTATGGGCCCTATGAAAATAATATTTTGTTTTGGATAGTATTATGAAAATGGATTTACTAAATGAAAAACATCTTATCTTTGGATTTGATATAAACTTCACTTTGAATAGATCTGATGTTTGGGGGTCTTCAAGGAGATTGACCCTTTAGCTGAATTCTTTGTTCATAGATTTGAGGAGGTTGGGTTGGTTGATGTTGAACCTATAAAAATGATCCCTATTTGGAGGAATACTATAATACAAGATGATTACATATCCAAGAAACTTCATATGTTTTTATTATTTGAGGCTATTATATATTATAATGAATAAATTAGGTCATGGGTCAGAATTGGTGGTGACTCTTATCACTTTCTTATTCCATTGCAACTTGGTTCTAGGGTTAACAAACTACCTAGTCTCTTTAATTTTAATCCTTCCTAGTTAAAGAATGAATATTTTGAGGCCCTTTTCAAATATTTTTGGTAAGGGTATGGTAGTAAGTTGGGGGACACTACTATTATCAGTTTACAAAAAATATGCATGATGTTAATTCTATTATCTCACAATGGGCCTCTAACAAATCTAGATTATAGAATCGGGTACTTATTCAAACTAAGTTTGAGATTGTGTATTTTTATGATTCTCAAGTTATGGGGGTATTTAATGTTGAAAATAAGGTCAAGATTAGATAAATATAGAAAATTAACAGAGACATCTTATTATCTTGTGAGGTTGAATGGGGGATGAAAAGTAGGGATATTTGGTTAGAATTTGTTGATGAAAATATTAATTTTTTCCATATTTTCTCTAACCAATGGAAAAATAGTAACACTATCTAGGAGATGCCAAAAAAATATGCATCTAAATCCAAGTCTTTTCCTAAAATTTTTGATTTAGGTGTTAATCACTTTAAGAAACTATTTAAGGATGATAGAGCTAATCTTGCAGAAATTTTAAAACTCACTACCTTATTTCCTAATTTTTATTCTATTGAAAATAATGAGATGATAGTGGTGGTGGTTTTTAAGGATGAATTTAAAATTATTATTTATTCATTTTAGAAGAGAAAAAGTCTAGGACCTGATGTATGGACTATGGAGTTCTATTCTAGTTTTTATAAGCTAATTATAGTGGAGTTGCTAAGGGTAATTGAGCAAACTAAACTTAATGAGATGATCCCATCAAATATAAATTTAATATTTATTTCTTTTTTTCCCAAAAATATAGTACTAATTCATTCAATTATTTCAATCATATCTCCATTTTCAACTATCTATATAAAATTATTACTAAGGTCATTGCTATAAGAATTAAGAAAGATTTTTTAGATTCTATTTCTGAGGAATGATTTTTTTTTCTAAGTGGGAAACAAATACATGATCAGTGGGATTTTCTCATGAGGGTTTACACTCTATCAAACTCAAGAAATGTTTTGAAATAGTCATCAAATTAGATATATCTAAATCTTAAAATATATTTAGTTTGTTGTATCTTCGATTAATACTTCTCCATATTGGCTTCAACTTATAAGTTTTTTATTATATTATGGGCTGCATTTATTCAATCACCTTTGTTATTTTTATTAATGGTTCTGCCTCCAAATTCTTCAAGTCTATAAGATGGATTTTTTGAGGCTATATTTTATCTCTGATTTAATTCCTATTTTTTTATGAGATTTAAGTAGAGCAATAAATGATGTTAATATATTAGGGTATCTCAAAGGAATTAGAGTGGGAAGCTCTATTTTTATTAGACACCTCTTATTTTTTGATGATGTCCTATTTTATGTGATGGTTCTTTAAGTAATGTGGCTATATTTAAGGATATTTTGGTTAGCTTAGTATAGAAAAAGGGATGGATATCAATAATCCTACATCTACTTTGTCATATTATACTCTTTATATAGTAGAGGAGAGACATATATTACAAATTATTCCATTTTCCAAAATTTATTTTCACTCTAAAATCAGATATTTAGGGTTTGTGTTAAAGCCTAATGTTTATGGTAAATAAGATTGAGAGTGGTTGGTTGCCAAGATCAATAAGTGTATTAAATTTTGGTATGACTGGTGGCTTTCTTTGTCATGGTGGTTTAATCTTGTGAAGTCCATTTTATAACTTGTCCCTATCTGCTAGCATTTATTTACACATATTTTGGCTAGTGTTTTGGACAAAATTATGAGAATATGTTTTGAATTTATTTAGATCAACAAAAAAGTTAAATTGGATATGTTTTTATCTAATTGGAATACACTTTCCAAGCCAAAGGAAGGAGGTTGGGGATTAAATTTTTTTTGTTTTTTTGGAAAAGTGTTGGTAGGTAGGAGTCTTTGAAGACTTATCTCTTAAGACAATTTATATAAGAAGGTCATAAAGCATAAATATATGGAGCCTATTTATTTAGTGGAGTGTATTAGGAACCCTAATAATGTTTCTTTTATTTATATGGCTTTATTTTAGGTATTTCCATTAGTTGGTAATTAGTTATCTAGGAACATTGGTAATGGTGTAAAAATAAGGATCGGGGCTGATCCTTAGAAGAGAAGTGGAAATGTTCACAAGATTCCTATTAATATTATTTATCATATTTAAGATTTTGGTTTTGATACTTTGTCTCAATTTTTTAATCCAACTACTATCTATATTTGGAAACAAGGGTGATTGAAGGCACACCATTTAGTTCTCATTGGAAGAGAAGGTGAATATTGGTATGATTATGTTGGTACTTCTATTTGTAGTCATGTTCAGATTAGAAAAGGGGTTGAGGATGAACTTGTTTGAATGAAAAAACCTATTAAGTGGGAATACACACTACTAAACTTGAATATAAATATATTGTATCTTATGATGGACTAGATAATCAATTATGGTGGTGTAAACCCATTTAAAAATTTAATTATCTATTAAAAACTAGAACCTTCATGTGGTTGGCTCTTAATAATAAAACTTTAACATGGGATATTCTATTATGAATAGGTATAAATATATGATTTTGAGACCATTAAATACTTAATTATTGGTTGTCCATACATGCTATATGTGTGGGATGATTTGGGTGTTTTGATTAGGAGACTTGGTGCTTGGCATGGGGAATAACTTAAAGAATGTATGTAGAACTAGTTTAAAATAAAGGATTTAAATATCTTCAAAGCTTTACCCTTTATGTTGGAATCGGGTATTTGGTTGGTTATGAATGCAGATATATTTAATAATAACTTTAATCTTCCTTTTCATACATATATTTAGATTCATAATATTTTTAAAGATCTAAAAGAAGTAATGAAATTCAAGGTTCCTAGATAGATTTCTCTAGTGGTGATCTATTATTCTATGCCTTATGAGTTATTTAATGGGTTAAGCTAAGGAATAATAGTTAAATGTGGTATTGGTGGTGTTTTATACATCAAAAATAATCAATTTTTTTAGTTCAAAATGGGTTTAGGAATAGTAACAAATAATTTTTATGAATTGCTTGCTCTCAAGTTACTCCTTAAGATTGCTTGGGACTTTAATTTTTTGAGGTTAAAAGTGGTTGGTGACTCTTAGGTGGTTATAAATAGGATGTTGAAGGTGAATATAATGGATATACTATCTTTAAATTCAATATTCAAACTTGTAAATCAATTGGTTGAGATATTCACCTTTATTTCATACAAATACATTCGTCATGAATTTAATACCTTTATTGACACATTTTCCAAATAAGGAATTATGTTTAAGTCAAGACAATGGGTGAAGATGGAGAGTAAGGATGGAATATATTATCCTTCTATCTTTAGTAATTTTTATGATCTTTAGGCTCTCGTTCCATGACCATAGGGAAGAGGTTTTTTCACACATGGATTTTGCGATGATATGAATTTGAGATTGGCATTATAATGGGCTTATCATGTTTCTTATCCCATATCTAGTGTTGGTTTTTTTATACTCTACTAAATGTTAAAATGTTAGCCTTGTATTAAACATATGCTTGATACTAAAAAAGTTTATGATGCTTAATCTAGTTCTAAGGTTTTCTATTGGATGAGAGTTTTGATGTTGAGACTGTGTTAGATAGTAATGGGAATTATGGTGTAACACATGATGCTCACAATCTTAAAATTCTTATCCTCATGGATTTATTAGTTTTTTTTTTCCAATATATTTTGGGGGCATACATTTTAGGATTAATTTTTAACTCACCTTTATCAAATCTAATCCTAATATTTTTCTTCATACATAGGGGAAGTATTGTGATATTGGGCCTTATTTGGTCATCTATGGTAATATTTATGATCTTATCTAGGTATTTTTACTTGTGTCATGTTGGCCTTATTTTTAGTTGTTGTATGTGCCCTTTGGGGATTTATTTTTGGCTCTTTGTTATTAATTATTTTTGCATATTCGTGATGTAATTTTTTACAATAAATAAAGTTATGATTTTTTCTTTGAAAAAAAAAGGTTCATAATAAATAATCCTTGAGTAAGGGGTATCCTATGATGTTAATTAAACTTTTAAAAGGTTCTCTTTTTTTATTGTTTCTATTTTATTAGTTGAACCCTTTGGTATTTGTATTTTTTTTAATTTTACATGTAATATTTTCCATATAAAATAACCCCATTTTACTATAAAATATTGTATTGATCATTTTATGATTTAATACTACGTTAGACACTAGTTAAGATTTAGTTTAAAAATATTAAATTTATAAATTTTATTTAAAATAAAATATATTATAATTAAAATTTAATTTTTATAGATCATAATGTCCACTTGAAAAATACTCGATAATTTTATATTATTTTTAAAATTGGGATTGGAAGGTTCAACCATTTCAATATTTTGTTCCCATTCATCTTCACAAAAAAAATAAAGTGTAGTATCATAAAAAGGATGAGTTCAAGGGACACTAAGCTAAATCATATTAATTAATTTTTTTAATTTGAACAAAATACATCATTATGATATTAAACACAAATTTAATTGTAGGAATTAAAGTAATCTAAATGCTTTGAATTTGAAAAATATATTTTGTAGTTAAATACCTAAATTTTTATTTAATTGTGTGTTTTTGGAGGCTAAAAATAATTGAAAATAAGTCCAAAAGGATTCCAGAAGAAAACCCAAAATAATAGAGCTAATCTGATAATGTGTATAAAATAACTAGGATCATACATGTTTGATCTTGGTATGACTAAGCTAATTGGGGCTAAATATTGGTAGGATGAATCCAATACTAGTCATTGTGGCCAATATTAATCAAATGACTTCAAATTGTAATGAAATTTTATGTGCACCTTCATCTACACCTTATTGTCAATAACTTGTCATATTTTTTAATTAATTTATGTATATTTCATAATTATTTATCCTTATTCACAATCTAATTGGACCAAAACACCTTGAAAGAACAAAAAAATGGGATTAATTATGAGGGGCATGCCTCAATCAAGCCCATATTCTTGAACAAGTTGGAAAATCAACACTCATGCAGTCCAATAATGAATCTAGTATATTATGAAGTTCTTGACCCTTATCCATATGTATGAGATTTAAGTGACTAGTAGATTCTATATACTCTTTTAATAATACTTTAATTTATATTTTGGTAAAAGTAGTACTACTCTAATAATTCAATAAATGGCTTATTAATAGTTATTAGAGTATTTTATTCTATAACAACTTTTGAATTATTTTCCTCCTATAAATTCATCAACCCACTCATGTACTTATATATTTATTAAATTAAAATTAAGACCTTATTGATGTCTAACCTGGTAATTAAAATTTTAGAAAGATGATAAATGAGACTCGAGAGACCAAATAAATTGGTAACAGGGGGTCAAGGGACCCATAAAAAATGTGACCAAGATCACACTAGTCTAGTCCTAGTCAAACCAAGATCATACTAGTATAATCATAGTTAAAGAGATTTAGAAACTATAAGATAATGTTTTGGATAATATGGAAGCATATATGGTTGTATTGAGGCAAAAAAATAGTTAATTTTTAGGTTTCCAATCATTTTAAACTGAATGGTGGTATTATCATTGACTCAAATTAGTCATTAGTAATTTTTCAAGGACAACATAAGACAAAGGAAGGTTATATGAGGCCAAACATATGGGTAAACATATTAATAAGATCCTAATTTGAATTAAAGGTTCAGGTGCACATAAACACACTAATACCATATAAAACTAATCTCATACCAAAACCAAGTGTCTGTATAATTCCCCACTTTAATTTAATGTGTGTGTGTAAATATCAAAGTAAGACGAAAAAAGTGTACACAAGAGTTATTAAATAATATGTTGTGGTTAAAACCTATAAATTTTGATTGAATTTAATATTATATATTATAATTGTATGAAATTCAAAATGAGGAGAGTGATTACCTTATCATTAATTTCAGCTTTTGTGACATATGAATAAATGAGGCCTTTTATCTTCATAATTTTCATGAGCATTATAACTACCAATAAGGGTCCTAGAGTGATCATCCACACTCTTTTGTCTATAATAATAATAATATATAAATTACTTTCAAACATACAAGAATCATTTTCAATTAGATCAATGTCTATACAAATTGATAATTAAAGAAATATTAAAACCATTGACTAGAATAAAAGAGTAGGAATGGATACACCTAGTGGTGTGTGAGCTATAATTTCATCTTTGTACAATATAAATTGTATCTAGTGACTTCCTTTATATTAAAATCCATAAGAATAATTTTTCATGACTACCTCTAACTATGCAAGAATAAAATCATATAGTGTGTGTGGTGCATACCATCCTATGGCTAAAACTAGAATAAGTGGATAATATGCCCCTCTTTTGAGTGTGGAATGTACCTACATATCAATCATCTTAGAATAAATGGATTACATGAACCATGTGTAAGATGGTGTTTCCATTAAATCACATTTATATCACATTTTGGTATTATATATAAATATATCATCATTCAAGCTCATTTATCACACATTGTGATTTAATCAAAAAAGGATGATATTGAACCCTGAGGCACATATTTATAAGTAATATAAGAAAAAATATAAATAGGTTTCACCTAAAAGGGTAAGGATTAAGAAAATGAGGGTTCATTTTTTTTGCCCCATTGTATAAATGTTGAAGGCGCCAATAATATTATAACCCCAAATATGGATAATATATATTCAATGAAAGCACAAATAATAATATGCCCCAATGTAGACAAGATATAAGTAGTGAAATCATAGGAATATCATGCCCCTAATTGATAATATATAATAAATGAAGCACAATAATAGTATTACCTAATAGAGGCATGGTAGGAACCATATCAACACAGGAAACATGCATATAGGTAATTAAAAACAATGTTTCTGATATTGATCATGTCACCCATAATATTAAAAATAGAGTAACTAGATAAAAAAGATAAGCACAATAAGAACATAGAAATAAAACCACATTCATAGTAAATAGGGCCTAAATATTATTATGCATAGATTATACGAGTCAAACAATGACACATATGAATAATCTAGAGAAAATGGAGCACATACAACAAACATGTGACATGAAGTATACAACTAAATAATAGACTATAGGGAAAACAAGAGTGGTACACAAAATAACAAGAAAAAGTATTTATAACATGAATATCAAGTAGAGGGAAAACAAGAGGGTCATGTTAGATAGTGAGTAATATAATAACCACATGAAGCAATCTAGAATGAACACAAAAAATTTAGAAGTGAAGTACACAAAATGTATGTGTTGGTAAATGTTTAAAAATTACATGGATATTTTTCATGATAGTTATGTGTAAGGTTGGTGTTGCATAAGGTGTTTCAGCAAGCACTAATTTCACATGATGTTGTGTAAGTTGATTGTGCAAGTTGGCATGGATATGTAGTCTTGAATGGATATTTTCTATAGTTTATATAAAAGGTTTGTAGTGTGTATAAAATGATTTAGAGAGACATAGTGCTTTCTATTTAGTAACATTTTACTTTAGAAGGTTTTGAAGTGGTTTACAGTGATAGATTCACAATAGGGTGTTACAAGGAGGTGTGAAACACTAAAGTAATATAAAAATGTGAGGATTTACTAAACATATTTATTTTTATATCTATTAAGTTGAAGGTGTGTGAATATCATCTTTTAATAACTCTGACATGAATTTGTTAATTATAATTACACAATGATTACTTTTTTTAATAGTTTGTGACTATATATTCCCCCACTAGTGGGCATTACAAATAGAGGTGTTGGATATAATCATGGTTCTTCTCAGATTATAAGTTGAATCTTGAGAATCATGTGATGAACTCATACATAGTGAAATGTATAGAGTGAATGTGATATTAAATGATTAACTACATGGTTTATGGTGTTACACGATTTAGTGTTTTATATATGTAAATAATTTAATGGATGTTAAATGCACATGATCAATTGTGTGGATTTTAATATACAATGAAATGATGTAAGTAAAGGTTACATAACCTTTCAACTTTTTATAGTATTGAAAATAATATTTTGTTAATGTTATATTTATTATGCTAGGTTTTTTACCTAAAAATGTTTTCCTAGGTGAAATATTTCATGTTCTATTTGTTTTTTATTTTCTTGTACGTTTAATATTCATATAACATATCTCTCCTTTGTTTTAGTTTACCATATATAGGCCTTAACCCAAATTTTTGATATTAAAGCTCTATTTTAGCTTTTTGTAAGTTGGGATAACCTCCCATAAATATTTTTCTTGAGCGGTAGTTCTATGTAGAAGAATCTTGTGCATGAAAAATTACTATAAGCACAAGAATAGAGATTGAAATTTTCAGTGGTCAACATTTTGAGTTATGGAAACTCAAAATTGAAAATCTCTTGCTAGATAAAGATTTGTGGGTTGTTGAAGCATATGCACCATCCACAAGAATGAAACTATAAGAATGGGAATTTTTTTATAAGAAAGATAGAATATCTATGAGATTATGTTTGTCTGATTTAGTGATATTAATATTTTTAGCTGAAAATATTGTAATTTTTTTGGGATAAGTTGGGAATATTTTAATAGACCAAGTACCTAGTAAAAAAAATTATTGTGATATAATTTTTATTCATTATGAATGAATCATGGTGACTTGGTTGTATATTACCCAAATGCTTTCACCACCATGTTGATTTATTTATAATTTATGGATATAAAAATATATGATGAAGATAATGTGTATCACATTGTTGTTCTCATTTTTAGACTCATGGGACAATCTAGTGATACTTATCAATATTACTACATCGGAGATAAAATTAGAAGATGTAGTTGTAGCTTTGATATCAAATAAGATGAAATGCAAGATATTGAAATCTATAATGTGTAGGATGATTTGTCTATGAAAGGTCACCCATAATAAATAAGAAAACAAAAAATTAGGGATAATCGCTTGAGTTTTATAGGTATAATAAGACTTCTAATAGATCCTTTAAGAAGTGTTCAGACTATGAAAAAGTAAGGGAATTTTAAGAATGATTGTAGAGTGAGAAATGTGTAAAATTACAAACCACTAGATGGTGTGAAGTACTTGGTTAAAAAATTCTCCAATGATGGATATGGATATGTATATCTCATATCTTAATCTTGCATGCATGTAACTATGCATGACTCATTGATTCAGTTGCCTCTTATCATACAACTATTTTAGGGATTAAAAATATGAATAAAAATAATATGATGGTGCTTATGTCTTTTTAGGAGACAACATGAACAAAAATATCATGGGAAGATGAAGAGTAAAGCTAAATTTTAGACATGGGAGGATCAAGACTCTCCTTGGTGTTTTTAATATTCCCATCCTTGTGAGGAATTTAATCCCTATGATAAAATTGAATGTCCAAGTCACATTTAGTAGATATGGGTACAAGATGGTGTGTGGAACCATGGTGTTTAAAGGGACATGCACATAAGTACTCTATTCAGTTTTGATGTGATCCAATGATTAACACATCTAACAGCTTAGTTGTTCTTAACACTGAGGCTGAAACAAGAACTTATACATTGATTCCAGTGGAGAATAAAATGGTATGCCATCAAAGGTGATTTGAAAAAAAAATATACATAATGTATAATAAATATATGGTGGAAGGTATGGATAATTATCCCATGTACTTATAATTTTGTGAACATTATATCTATGTTAAGCAGAGACAGGTGAAGTTCCGTATGAATTTTATGTGGGAAAGTGTAATGTTATAGGTGATACATAGTGATGCTTTTTTAAAAGTGGTATTCCCATCATTAAATAAGAATTTAATGTTTTCTTCATAGTTTACTTTTATCACAAAACCTAGATACATTTTCTCTAGAATAAATTTTAAGTTCTCAATAAATTCAAGGAGATAAAATTCCTTGTGGAGAAACATATAAAGAAAGATATAAAAGGGTTGTGTATGGAAAATATGGGTGAATACTACTCAAATAAGTTTGAGTAATTTTTCAAATAATAAAAAATTAATCCATGCACATCATAGTAGAATGGAGTTGTAAAATAAATGAATAAAATACTAATGGACATGGCTTGGAGAATGTTTCGTGGTGACCCTTGGATCAATATTTTTGGGATAAATTAGTGGCTACTAATTTTTAACTATTAAAAAAACCACCCACATCAATGTCAGTTGACAAAACTCTATAATAAGTATGGACTGGTAAGAATCCATGTTTATAACACTTATAAATCTTTAGTTGTAAAGCTTAATTCCATATTATAAAGTATAAAATATTGAATCTTGACTATAATTTTGTAAATAATATCTCTAATGGATATGTATTTGGTGTCAAAGTGTAAAATTTGTGTAATCTAAAGATAAATAATATGGTCTATAGCTGAAAATAGTCTTTAAGGTGGTGTGCAAGGCTGATATTTAAGAAGAAAAAAGAAGCATCTTTAGGAAGAAATAGAAAATATTCAAGTTGATGTAGATTCTAAAGAGCATGTATCTAAATATGATGTAATGGATGAAGAGTCGTAATAATCTCAAGAAGAAGATGATACTTATAAATCTTTAGTTGTAAAGCTTAATTCCATATTATAAAGTATAAAATATTGAATCTTGACTATAATTCTATAAATAATATCTCTAATGGATATGTATTTGGTGTCAAAGTGTAAAATTTTTTTAATATAAAGATAAATAATATGGTCTATAGTTAAAAATGGTCTTTAAAGTGGTGTGCAAGGTTGATATTTAAGAATTAAAAAAGAAGCATCTATAGGAAGAAATAGAAAATATCCAAGTTGATGTAAATTCTAAAGAGCCTATATCTAAATATGGTGTAATGGATGAAGAGTCGTAATAATCTCAAGAACAGGATGATCTTATGAATCTTTATCTAAGAATATCAAATGGGTGCACATAATTCCCAAAAGCATAACCTACTAGACTTTAATTTTTAATTCCTATTATTTATGGTTGATGGTGAAGACACAAAGAAATTAAAGGAAGATCTTAGATTCCATGAGATAAAATCTTGGAATAAATCCATGGTAGAAGTGGAGTATTTGGACAAGAATGATACTTGGGACTTGGAAAAGTTTCCTCCTAGACAAAAAGATATGGGATAGAAGTGGGTTTTCAAGAATAAGCAAAATTCACAAGGAAAATTGGATAATAACAAGTCTCACCTAGTATAAAATGGATTCTTTCTTATACATGGAATTGAATATGGTAAGACATTTTCTCTTATTTTTGGAATGACTTCCATTATATTTATTTTATCTATTGATGTTTTGTTTGATCTTGAGATAGATAAAATGGATTAAGATAAAAAATTTACATGGAGTTCTTGAAGAAGAAATATGTATGTCATATCCAATAAAAATTAAGATGAAAATATAATAGGACTTGGTCTTAATATTGAATAAGTCTTTACATGGATTTAAACAATCATCTAGGATGTGGAATCATAATTTTTCCAATTATGTGGTTGGACTTGGGCTTAGATGCAATGACTTTTATCCTTAATTTTATTTCTAGGAAGAGGGTGATAAATTTTTCATCATATTTATATATGTGTATGATATGTTGTAGATCAAAAATGATAAGAGCATGATCAAGTAGGTGAATTATCAACTGTCTCTGTAGTTTGACATGAAATATATTTGTGCCATAATATTTATATTAGAAATTGAAATCAAATAATATTTATTTAAAATAATATTTTGTTAGACCAAAGTAATTATTTTGAGATAATAATTAAAATCTTTAGGATGCAATAATACAAGCCTATGTGCACACCTTTTCTTTAATGTGAAAAATTATTTATTACACAATGTCCCAATTGATGTAGAGCCTAAAGCCTAAAAATCTTACCTCATTAACCTATCTTTGATCCTTGAATTTTATCCTTCCTCTTACCTCTAATCTTAATGATTTATTTAATCTCTAATTTGTTTTTAACTTGCATGTACCTTGATTGTCCTTCAACCTTCTTAAATAAATTTACCCAAACTCTACTTAGGAGCCTTATTTGAACTTAATCATCTTAATATGTTCTTAAATATATATTATCTAGTCACCATCATCATCACCTGATAATCAAAACCTCACTCACCCTTTTCTAACACTTGGCTCTCTCCTTGATGAAGGTACTTAGGCCTAAAAGCCTAAAATAGGGATCTAGGGATCTTGAAACCACAACTAAGGTGAATATATTCATTCATCTATCTCTATCAACTCCTTTTACATGTCCAAACCAATATCCTAAACCTCAAAAAAAAACTCTTCATACAATACACTTTTCCTCTCTTGAAGGTTCAATCCTTGTAGCCCTATTTTTATACAAATCCAGTGGGTTTGACCAGTAAAAATGGGTTAATGATTATATAAAAATATATTTTCATACCATTTATCTTATTTTTAATTAAAATAAAATTTAATGGCTTAACTCTTAATGAATCTTATCCAAATATGCACACTCTTCTTCTAAGTAGGTCTCTGCCAAGCCTAATCAAACACATAGGCTTGGAATATGTACAATAAAATCATTTAAAATATCAACACATATTGATTACTTTTTATCACATCAAAACACTTTATATTACAATTTTTTATACTTTTTGAAGGGTTAGAATTTAAATTATTCAGGTTTCCATGTCTAAACCCTAGGTTTTGTTTTATCGGGCCTGTACAAGGCTGAGGGCATATAAAATAGGCTATAAAGAATTTTAATACACCTCAAAAAATTATAAAACATATATCAGGTCTTCCATAACATTATTAACCTTGTATTATAATTATTTTACCATGATAAATCACCAAATTTTCACAAAACGCAAAAACATAGAGTTTTGGGTTTTCTTATAAGACTGTGTAGGCTGAGAGGCTACAAAAGGATATTTTTTTGAATCTAAAACAATATCCATCACTTTTAACACATGTATGAATTCTAACCCAATTTATATAACCTTATCTAATGGTCATTTTTTCATAATTACTGACTAAAATGCATCAACATGCAAATACATAGAATTATGAGTACTTCAAGGGACTATGTGATTGTTTACATTGTACCTTTCACTTATCAAGAATTTATGAGCCTCCCATTGAATATTTTTAAAAATACAATCCTTATAATTATTTTTTGACTCAAAATAATACAAACATTCTCACACAACCATCAAATATACATCCTTTTATAGACATTCTTGACTGTGCAAACATAGAATTATCAAGATTTGTATTGGTTATCTTCCACCTATAGATTAAAAATTAAAATTAAAAAATAAATAAGAAACAAATAAAATGTAAATGGTAACATAAAAATATTCCAAAAATAATTCACAATAATTTCTAAGATCTTTATTTTATTCATTCATATTCTTGCTCCCAAACTGTCATACACAGAATTGTAAAGGAAGGAAGAGTTCTTTTATCTCCTTGATATTTATTATTCTTTATTACTTTACTTATATATTATTTGAGGTTATATTCCCTCTCCTATAATAATTAACTCTCTCTAACCCTCTTACATGCAATCCATATTTATAATTTTTCCAAACATGTAAACTAACTCTCTCATCTTTCCAACCTCACGTTGTATGGCAGTTACAAACATACTATTCTAAGCCCATATTTCCCTTTTCCATTATATTCACATGGAGACATACTAATATCATTCCTATGACCTTATATTTAAAAACATTTACATAACTCACAAGACCCAAATAACACTTTAGTCCTAATCACAACATTCAAATTTTTAAATTGAGCTTTTTGGTGAGAAAACTAAAAAGACTTAGAAATACATAACCTAAAATACCTTTAATCACTCTAATACATTCTATGGGATCCAATAATACCCCTCACATTTAACCAAGGCCAAAAATGGTCAAAATAAACCTCTTAAACATATTTACATTGTTTTTACCTTGTGATGCTCTGCATCATACTCCCCAGGTGGGATAAATTTGAGTTTCATCTCAAATGATGGACTTCTTTCTCATTTTCCAATTATGGTGTACCCTTTAAATTTTTATTATTTTATTTTTAGTTTGATCATCAATAACTGGTTTTTTTTTCCTTTGTATCTCTCTTTCATATTTATCCTTTTGTTTCTCTATCTTTTCTTGTACCTTCTCCTTTGTATCTCCTTTTCAACTATAAGACTCAAAAAGTCTACTTCACTTGTATATACCTCATGGATATAATCTATCTCCACAACATATTAAATATCTTATTTAGATGTACATGTACAATTATGATCATCTATATACTTTGAGTGTACACTTTGAGGCTAATTTTTCTCTTCACCAGCTTCTTAGTTCATGAACCTACTCATTGGTTCAAAGGCTTCACTCTTCTCAAAAACTTCTTGACATATATATAAAACATAAAGATCAATATTAGATACAAAAACTTGAGTCTGTATAACCCCTTAATTTTCTTTTTGTTGTTCTTCTTCTTTTTCTTGGTGGGGTTTTCCAAGCATCTTGTTCTAAAACACATCTTTGTTCAAATTTACCTTGTAATTCTTATACATTATTTGATGACTCGTCTTCTTTGCCATGTATTCTCCCTTGTCTTCATGTTCTAATGGATCATTTTTATTTATGCTTATTATAACTTTGATTGTACCTTCTTCCACTTTTCCATTACTAGATATTGAATTTTGATTGTGGGTCTTTACATGGACTCTTTGCTCATCTTGATACATCATAGTCTTCCTCATATCAAGTTTACATTGATTCAATACATCTTGGAAAAAATTTCCAGTCTTCTCTTCATTATTATGCTCAATAAACTCATAAACAACCTTATAAATCAAATAGCTCACCTTCTCACCATGGTTTTCTTCATGCCTTAATGGGTTCTCTTGATGGAATAACTTACTCATCTTCATGGCATGTTCTTGTATGCCATATTTTTTATTTCACTTGTCATATACCTCTTTTTTCTCATGTACTTGGAGTTATCTTTCACTATTGGGATTTTCCTCATTACTTTCCTTCATTTATCTTAATTTATTAACTATCCACTCTTTCTTATCATTATTTGAAATTATGATAAATTTTGACACATACCTATCCATACTTGATTTTATTTTTTCATATGCTTTGAAATATCTCTTACAAGTTAGTACTTGCCTTGAAACTTACTTGTATTGGTCTTGAAAACTCCTTCCATCTTATTCATCTCTTTTGATGACTTCATAAACTTCATTCCATCTGTATTATGACTTATTTTTCATGTTATACATCTGATATTTGCCTATTTTCCTCTCATGATCATCATATGACCTTATTTACTCTTTTATGGATTGAAATACTTCATTAGACATTGTCTTCTCTATATTTTAACTTATTTATTTCACTTGAACTAAAAATATATCACATGTTCCTTTGTTTAAATCATCATCATAGATAAATCCTTGCTTGGGATTTGTATTCTTCATATCATCAACTGGTCTTTGAATCCATTTGGGTATTATATACCCATTATCTATCATTGGTTTTAAGAGATCCACCTTATTATTCCTTTCACCATCTTATGTTCTTGAATTCATCCTCTTAGCAGCACTATGTATCTCAAAATTTGAAATACCATTTTCCCTCTTATTAAACTGATGCTTAGATGTACTCTCCTTCATATCTTGGTTTCTTAAAATCTCTTCCTTTTATACATAATTGAAATCAAAATTTGAACTGATATTTACCTTTTCTATTCCCTACTACATTGGTAAACTTCTCAAAATTTAATTGTTTGTAATTATTTATTTTTATGTACTTTCTTTCATTCTTCTAAAACATCCTTCAAGGAATCATGTAACTCTAATTCATATTTTTTCTTCGATTATTTGTTACATTGCTTTGCCATCATCTTCTTCATGAACTATTATAAGCCCTCTCATTCTTTCTTCATTTTTCTTTATAGGTGATTTAATTATGCCATTTATTGCAAGCTTCAAGGTCTTTCTCTTAAACTTCACAAGGTTGTCCTTCATACCTACATATACAGCTTAAACACAAAGTTATATAATAAAATAAGAGACCATAATGTCTCCATGAGTGTCTTCTTCATGAACACTCTCTTCTTCCCCTTACTCTCTTCCTCAAGTGCTTCTATTAGCACTTCTTTCTCCATTATATCTTCCTTTATGTTATCTACAATGAGAAATATCTTAACCAACTCCATTTTAGGTTACTCAATTGGAAACTCTCTTTTTTTCAAACCTCCATGGGTATTTATCTTCTTGTTCTTCTCTTTTTATATGAATGCAATTCTTCTTTGCCTCTCCATGAGTGGATTTATAGACCACTTGACCTTATTTATCATGCTCCATCCAAACCATTGGCTTTCTTATTCTTTCATGAGATTCACCATGAACTCTATTCTCTCTATGATTTTTTATGACTCGTTTCTTATCTCCTCTATCTCCTTTTTGACATTCATCTCTTTTCTCTTTGGGTCTCCTTTAACCTTATTTTTCTTGTATAATTTTATCTCAGCCATGTCCTACTTTTTATTTTTCTTTTCCATATTCATCTCAATTTCTATTTACTCTTTAGGTCGCATCTAGACCTAGATCACTTAGTAAATTATCTTACTTTCTCCTTATGACCTCATTTGGGTCTCTCCTTATTTTAGTCCTTTGCCTAGGACCTTTATGGAAACTTCTTGGATCACCATATTCCTTTTTTTGACAAGCCTCAAGAGGATATACCTGTACTTACTTCAAATTTTAAATAATTCTTCACAATATCTACACATTATTCATATAACATAAACATAATGTGAGACAACTTATCAAATTAAATGTACCTTTTGGCTTAAAAGTTGTATGTATTATTTCCTAGAAAAATATTTTTTTCTCTAAATCCACTTGATGTATATCCTAAAGCCTACAACCTCTTAAATCATTAAATGGATTTGACCCTTGAATTTTATCCTTCTTTTGACCTTTTATCTCTAATTTTCTTTCAACTTGTAGGTATCTTGATTGTCCTTCAACTTTCTTGAACAAACTTGCTCAAACTCTACTCATGAGCCTTATTTTAACTTAATCCTCTTAATATATTATTAAACATATATTAATATGGTCACCATCATCGTCACCTTATAATTAAAACCTGACTCACCCCTTTCTTACACTTGGCTCTCTCTTTGATGTATGTACTTAGGCCTAAAAACCTAAAACAAGGATATAGGGATATTAACTCCAAAAATTAGGTGAAAATATTAATTAATATACCTTTCTCAACTCCTTTTACATTTCCAAATTAATATCCTAAACCTCAAACAAAAACTCTTCCTACAATACACTTTTCCTCTCTTGAAGGTTCAATCCTTATAACTCTATTTTTATGAAAATCCAATGGGTTTAAAAAATAAAAATGGTTTCATGATGATATAAAAATATATTTAGACACCATTTATCCTCTTTTTACTTCACCTAAAATCTCATGTCTCATCTCTCAATGCATCTTATCCAACTCCACACACTCTTCTTTCAATTAGGTCTCTCATAGGCCTAGTCAAACACATAGGCTTAGAATCCATATAGTATGGTCCTATACTATATTAAAACAAATTTATTATTTTTTATAACATAAAAACACCATATATGAGAAAATGTTCATAACTATTTGGGGGCTAGAATTCAAATTATTCAGGTTTTCATGTCTAAACCCTAGGTTTTGTCTTATTATGCTTGTACAAGGCCAAGGACATATAAAATTGGTTGAAGAGTTTTAAGACACATAAAAAAAATACCACATTTAATATGTCATCCATGAAATTTTTAACCCTCTCCCATAATTATTTTACCATGATCAATCACTAGATGTTCATAAAAGGCAAAAACATAAAGTTCTAGGTTTTCTTATAAGACGGTGTAGGTTGAGAAGCTACAAAAGGAGTTATTTGAATATAAATAAATTTTAATGCATGGATTAAGTTTGATAAATTTTATTTCACCTTTTACAATTATCATTTATTCATAATTACTTACTAAAAGACACCAACATGCAAATACATAGAATGTTAAGTACTTCAAGGGAATATGTGACTACTTACCTTGTGCCTTTCACTTATCAAGAATATTTGAGCCTCCCATTGAATTTTTTTTTAAAATTAAAATCCTTATATTTATTTTTGGACTCAAAAAAATACAAATAGACTCACACAACCATCAAATATACATCCTTTTTTAGACATTATTGACTATGCACATTCAAACTTCTCAAGATTTGTATTGGTTATCTTCCACTTGTATATTAACAATGAAACTTAAAAAATACAAAATATAAAAAAAAAATATGAATGGTCATATACTATTATTCCAAAATAAATTCACAATAATTTATGAGATTTTTATTTTTTTTATTCATATTCTTATTCCCAAACTATCATACATAGAATTTGTAAGGGAAGTGAGAGTTATTTTATCTCCTTAATCTTTATTATTATTTATTAATCTCATTTTATGTTATTCTAGGTTATCTTCCCTATCCTATACTACTACACTATATCTAACCCTCTTACATGCAATCCATATTTATGATTTTTCCAAACATGTAAACTAACTCTCTCATCTTGTCAACCTCATGTTCCAAGATGGTTATAAACATACTATTCTTGGCTCATATTGTCATTTTCAATTTTATTCACATGAAAACACAATCATACCATTCCTAATACCTTAAATAATTAGTTTAAAAAAATTCATAACTCACAAGACCCAAATATCACTCTAGGCCTAATCACAACATTCAAATTTTTAAATTGAGCTTTTTGGTGGGAAAACCAAAAAGACCTAGAAATGCATAACCTCAAAGACCTTTAATCACTCCAAGATATTATAGGGGACATAATAAGACCCCTCACATTGATTCAAGGACAAAAATGGTCAAAATAAACCTCTTAAAAATATTTACATTATTTTCACCTTGTGATGCTCTGCATCACCAAGACATAAGAGGAGTTAGAGGACATGGTTCAAAATATGTATGCAAGTGTAGTGGGAAGCCTGATGTAAGAAATGGTATATAAAATAATTTACAATGTGCATTCATTTGGATTAGTTATCAAATTTATGTCCAATCCATGAAAGCATAATTTTATGGTGGTAAAGAGGACATTCAATTATTTAGGTGGGACTTTTGA
>JARHVA010003052.1:607500-617500 GCA_037957365.1 Torreya grandis
TAAGGTTTGGGTCTCATATGCACAATTCCTAGTAGAATAAAAACTTACCCCTCTAATTGGAGATTTGATCAGCATCTTCTAGGCCAAGAAATTCATTTCCATCAAGAAAAAGACTTCTAAATAATTATACATGATGTCTTACCTCCTTGATGCCATTCTCACTTCAATCACCTTCCCTGACATTAAGAATTGGTCCCCAAAGGGTAGGACAACTATCTCACACCACTACTCCAAATTGCACATCTTCAAGTATTAAAATCACATGTAGTTTATCTATGATTGCATTTTCAAGGAACTTACAGAGTCCTATAGCTCAGGATGGGAAAAGGACCCTTCAGTGGAGCCCAAGGAAGATAAATGGAAAGATCTTGTCCTAGTGGCCTCCCATGAAAAGAGGAAGGTATAATTGTCCTTGGTCATAGTAGAACCAAGGAAGAAACCTAGATTGACCTTCACTCATCCCACTAGTAAATTCAATCTCTTTAGTGATGAATTTCCAATCCATAAACTAGTCATTCCCAACTAGTTCATTTATAGGAAATTGTAAAATATCCCATCTTTCTCCCACTCATGGGCCATAACAAAGGTTGGTATGGATGTACATGATGATATTAAGCCCTAGATAAAATTTATAATGAAGGAACAAGAAGAGACAAGAAGCATGGTCTCCCAAGGCTCAAAAAGTAAGAAGATGGATGCTCTAAGAGCATCTACTAGCTCAAGAGTGGAGTTTTTAGAACCTCCCTAATTTAAAGAACCAATTACCATAGTTCATTTCAATCTTGAGATAGCAAGTTTAGAAAGGATAACAACTAGGATGGCCATGGTTATGATAGAAGAATTCACCTTTCAAAAGGTGGAACCTTTTATAGGTTTGACCCTTATTTTAGGACAATAGCTTGGTGAATCTTTAATACATGAAGAAGATATGGAAATATTGATGGAAGCACATTCACAACAAGACAAGGCTAGAGTTTGAGGTCTAAAATAAAGGATTCAAAATTTAGAAAGGGAGAAGGAGAACTTGCAAACTCAAGAAATCATATCAGTACCATATGCCATGATCAATATGCTTGATGAGTCATTATATGACATGTTTGAGGTATTAAATTCAATGAAGATGAGGTAGAGTGCACTAGAAGACCAAGATACGACCTAATCACGTAATGGTAGGCCTTAGAGGATAAGATTGCCCAGCTCCTCAACATTTAAGCAAAGAAGTAGATCCCAAACTTTAGAACATTAAGTATGGGACACCTAGGCATAATCATGGGGATTGTTATTGATAAAGTTCAAAAATTTAGTACCTAGAATACCAAAGTGATGAGGCTTCTAAAATATGATAAAGGGATCATTGGTAGAATTAAGCAACTTCTTGGGACCATATTGTCAAAACCTACAACTCATGCTCTGAATTTTCTAAATTCTAAAATAAGTGTTCTTTAAACACTAAGGGCACCTATGGTACATTTATAATCATCAACAAGATAGCTCATGTTGGTTCTAGAAGGAGGGCCAATCTCTAAATATTTGGTGATCTTAGTTTGGTTCACCTAAAGATCACTATATCTTTGTGTTTTGAGTAAATTATTTTCTTGGGATATATAAAGATCATTGACCTTTGGTGTTTTTAGCTCACCTTTATGCTTCCTTTGATGTTCTTTTAGAATTGGTGTTTGTCTCTAGTAAATTTGGATTTAACTTTGAAAATCTATAATATTTAAGGTTAGAACAGTTCATTTTGATCAAAAGTGGGCATATCTTTCATAGATCTGAGTTCCTTTAGTCTTAAACTTGTAAAGATAGACCATATTCATGTAGTTGAATGCATCTTTGAGAAAATTCAGTTAAAGATCAATGTCCTTTATAATTTATTTTGTCGCCTTTATAAAATAAGCTCAATATGTAGGTCTAACTCTTGTTCATTATAGAAGTTAACTTGACACGTCATATTTTAGGTAGGATATTCAAATTTTAAGTTGGAATTACCTAGGATCAAGATAAGATCACACTTTAAAACTAGAGAACCTTTACTTGAATTTAAGGTTCATATAAAGGCTAGACATGATAAAGGTACACATAAGAGATCTAAATCTCTTCCAACTTCATCGATTCAAGGTACCTATTTCTTCAATCATCATCTAGGTATATCATGGTTAGGGGATTCCTCAATTAATGTGTCAAGGGTGGTTCGTGATCTTCCAAGAAACCCTAAGAAATATCTACCTACATTTAGTCCAATAAGTGTAGTGACTACTGAGGAACATATAAAATCCTTTAAGGTTTCCTTAAGATTACTTATTGTTGTAGATGAATATGCGGTATGTGGGTCATTTTCATTTACTTTAAAAGATGTTTCTTATGAATGGTTCTTAAATTTTCTTGATAACTATATCACAAGTTGGAATGATTTTAACAATGTCTTTATTGATCAATTTAGTAAAATTATTAGTCTTTATTTTATTTACCACCAATTGACTACTATTATAAGGGATGCTAGTGAGCCCATTAGGTCCTTCAATGCTAGATTTAAAAAGATGTATAGTATGACCATGGAGCTCTACAAGCCCAATGATGTCTTAGCCCTAGAAATCTACAAAGATGTAATAGATCCTGTGACCTCTATGTTCCTAAAAAGATCTATCTCAGTTATAGCTTCATTAGCCCAAGCCTATTCTGAATCAATGATCATTAATGATCAAATTCAACCCCAAGGGGAAATGGATTATTTATTTCATGAACCCACACCTACCTGTGATGAACTTGTTCCCCAATAATAACCAAAATTTCTTAGCCTTAAACTAGATACTGAATCTGACCCAATTACCATTATAATATAGACATTAATCTTACTGACATTATATTACCAAACTATTGTAAGGTACATTACACTGCCAAGCATGGGGAAATTCACTGTATAGAATCATACAAAGCCTTTGAGGCCTTTTAGGAAGATTTGACACATTGAAGTGGTCTTTAACAAAGAAATTAGTGCAAGCACCTATGGATCTAAGCCATCTGATCAAGCCTTCATGGTGGACACCTTTGATTTCCCCTTTCAAGAGAAAAATGAACCTAATGAGGTCCCTAAGGAGATCCAAGCCTTTCAGCAGTTCCTAAAGAAGACCTATCCCTTGAGGAATAGAGAGTAAAGGCATACCCTAACTACCTCAACACCTCAAAACAACTTTGTAACTCCTCCTAACACCTCTTCAAGCAATAATACGAAGCCACCAAAAGGGAGTAATTCTAAACCCAATGTTGATATTCCTAGTCCTTTTATCAAAACTGATTATAACATAGTTGAGGACATGAAGAAGATAAAGGCTAATATAACATTGCATTAACTCACACAGATTATATAGCAAAGGGATCTCTTAATGAAATCCTTGTCTAGAAAACACAATCCCTTTAAGACTAATCATACCAATGTAATAGTCCATAAAACCAAAGTTGAGTCTCCTCCTTTCTTGCTCACTATTAGGATGTTTGGTAAAAACTTGCATAATTACTTATTATATTTAGGAGCATATACTAATATCATGCCTACAATAATATGTAAGAAACTTAGTTTAACACCTAAAAATTTTGATAGAGTTTTCCCCCAATTAGACAAATCTAGGGTCAAATTTGTAGGAGAATTATTAAATGTTCATATGTAACTAGCTTATGAGCCTACGGTGCAATAATTCATTGATATTCAAGTGGTTGAAATACCTAATGTTTATGTAATCTTATTGAGTATGGAATGGACTAAGTCTTTGAATGGTTACATGTCTACAAATTTCTTAAATCTATGGTTACTTTGGAAAGGGGTCCCCAATCAGATCAGAGTTGAGAGAGAACCAAGAATGAAGCATATGATAACTAAATACAATTTTGTGAATGAGAGAGTCAACATAATAAACTTAGACTTGGGGGTTTTCGTCCTATAGGATGACAAGGTATGTGGTACCAAGGATGCTTATGGTGTTCCTAGATTATAGAAATTGTACGTTGATGGTGTTAGGTGTAATGCTAGATTAGGTGTTGGTATTATTTTGATTGACCCCACTAAAAAATGGTACCATGCTTATTATAGAATCCAATTCCATTGTACTAACAATCTTGTTGAATATGAGACCCTTATCCTTAGTTTACAAATTTCTATAAAAAACAAGGTCAAAGAATTTCTAGTTTATGGGGATTCAGAACTAGTAGTTAACTAGGTTAGAAGTAAATACCAATGTAAAATTTCATATTTAAAAAGGTATAAATTTAGATTTTGGGATCTGATTGAATACATTGATGCCTTTGGCATCTCTTCCATCCCAAGGGAAGAAAATTAAATAGCTGATCAATTGGCATATGTTGCAGCTAACCTCATGTCCAATCATGATTCCCCTAATTTTAGCATTGAACTGATCCCTTATCCTTTAGTACCAGACAATATCAACCACTTCCAAGTTTTCAATGATGATCATTAAATATTGGATTTCATGACTAATTTTGGATCATTTTATGATCATATCATTGATGAAGCTAATGGAATTACATCTGGGGAAGATAAATTTAATGGTAAAGTCATTCAGCTAAGTGACAATAAAATCCCAAAGGGAATTATTGCTTTATAGAGACTATTTGATAAGGATAAATTTGATGAGGATTCTCAAGGTAAATGGGAAGGACTATAATGCTATTGATTTATGCCTTCGTGACTAGCCCCAGTTGGTAAATGTTGGAGATTCCTACACAAACATTGAAAACAAGAAAGCTAAGGAACTTCTTGCTCAATATAAGGATGTTATAACATGGTCTTATGATAACCTAAAAATATTTGATCTGAGGGTCATCACACATACTATACCCCTTAAAGAGAGTTGTAAACCCTTCAAATAGAAATAAAGGCCTATGAACCTGATCTTATAACCCATGATCTTTAAAGATGTAAAGAGACTTCTCGATGTTACGATAGTCTTTCCCATCAGGCACTCTACCTACGTGGCTAATTTGGTGTCAGTCAAGAAGAATAATGGTGAGATTAGGCTTTGTATAGACTTTATAAATTTGAACAAAGCATCAAAGAAAGATAACTACCCCCTTTCTTCCCTAGACCAAGTAATTCAAGTTGTTTCAGGATTAGTTATGATATCCTTTCTTGATGGTTTTTTAGGTTACAACCAAGTATTGGTTGATAGAGAGGACATAATGAAGATAGCCTTCACAACAAAATAAGTAACCTTCAACTAAAAAAGAATGCCCTTCTAACTCATCAATGTTGGAGCCACCTTCCAAAGAGCTATGGACCATGACTTCCAAGGCCTAATTGATAAGTGCATTATTATATACATGCATGGTCTAATAGTTTTTTTCTAAAAATAAGGAAGATCACTCCATGCATTTACATCAAGTTTTTGAAAGATGTAGAAGGTATGGCATCTCTTTGAACCCTAAGAAGAGTATATTTTGTGTGACTGAAGGGAAATTATTAGGTTATGTTATAACTAAGGATGATATCTCTATAGATTCTAAAAGAGTGGATGCCATATCTAGAATAGAACCTCCAAATAGTAAAAAAGAGCTAAAGTCATTTTTTGGTAATATTAATTTTGTAAGAAAGTTCATTTTTGTTTTTGCAAAAATATTAAAACCACTGAATGACATGCTAAAGAAGGATGCCAAGGTTACATGGAATGAATATTATATAAAATTATTCAATGACATCAAAAAAGCCATCATTCAAGCTTCATTCCTTATAAATCCTAATTTTTCAAGGGACTTCTACCTCTATTCCTTTGCATCTGACCACACTATGGTAGTAGAGTTAACTCAAAAAATTGAAGGGTGTGACCACCCAATTGCCTTTATGAGTACCAATTTTAAGAATGTTGAGTTAAATTATTCATTGATTAATAAATAGGCATATGCATTAGTCAATATAGTTAATAAATTTAGGCATTACATCCTTAGAAATAAGGTACATGCCATCTTATTAGACCCTACCACTAAACTTATGTTAAGTCATAATGAATTGGGGGAATGTAGAGGTGAATGGATGTCAATATTGCAATAATATGACCTAGAGATGAAAATGGCAAAGTTATTAATGTACCAAGGTTTGGTTCAAATGATTATTAATGGTAACCCTAGACTAAGTATTATGTAGGTGGATCAACAAAACTTTCAATCTAGTGAGTGGTATGACCCAATCATACATTTGTTAATAAATGTTACTTGTCCTATAGGTTTATCTAGGGAGAAAAATAGGGCCTTGATGCTAAAGGTAGCCCACTACTTGATCAATAATGGAATCTTGTATATAAGGAACCTTGAAGAAATCTAATTGAGATGTGTCTCACAAGAAGAAGCCACCCAAATAATGAGCACCTTTCATGAAAAGCTAGGTAATGGACATCCATCTAGGAAAACCACAATCCATAAAATTCTTAGGGTTGGCTATTATTGGACAACTATTTTTAAGGATTCTCACAATCATATAAGGGAATGTCATTCATGCCAAATATTTAGCACTAAGGAGACAAAGGAAATAATGCCTCTACAACCAGTCATGATTTTCCAAAGATTAAATACTTGACCAAATCCTAAAACTTGGCTATCCTAGTTCCCAACCTTGTTGAAAGCATAAAGACCTAAGAAAATACAAAAATACAATGTAAAATCCAAAGCTTTTATGTAAAGGTGATTATGTCAAGATCCATCAGGGTTATGGATGCCTGACTAGTAATGGAACAAGGCTATTGGTGGAGCCAAAGGCATCTCTATTGGGGCTCTAGATTCTAGCTGGTAGTAGAGCAATGCCCAAGCCTTCCCTAAATTTAAACATGGTTCATAATGAACATTTCATTATACTATAAGTCAATGTAAGTGATTAAGGACATGAAACTAGAAGCAGTTTCTTAAATCCCATGGCAAATAGTAAGTGGAATCAAAGCACACACATAGTTTGAGTATGTCCTAGTATTTGACCTTAAGTCTATAAGTACAAGGTTTGTTTCAACCATAATCTGATCTAGATGGTGGTTTTAGTCAAGTGAAGTGGATGACCTAATTATTAGTCTAACCAGAGTCTCTAGGTTTTAACATATTTCTATGTTTCCCCCATGAGTCACCATTTTTTGGGACCAAAATACCCCCTTTTTTTGAATTGGGACCCTTGAGAGACCCTCATAATAAAGCATGGAAATCTCAACATGTCAAGATTTTTTTATAGAATTTGAATATCATTCACTTTGTTAAGAAACAAGCATATATAGTCTTGATTTACTTTATTTGGACTAACCTTGCTAATAAATTTCATTTGAGCATGAGTTGTAGGTTCCATGGCATATGTTCCTAAGGAGTGTGCATTCCAAAACCCTAAAAAACCCTTGGTTCAAATTCAAATAAAGGAAAAAACCCAAATTGGTGGGAATCATTTTTTATGGACTTAAATTCATGCACATATCCTAGGCTTAGTCATGTTTTTTAACAACTTGACTAATAAACTTTACCCCCTTTCATTATTTTTTCCCCTTTTTTCAAGTTCCTTATTAGCCTAACATAATGTCATTATACAAGGTCCTTTTCTATTCCCTAACTTAGCCTAAGACTTTAATACTAAGGCCTTGATGTATTCATTAATACCATATCAACCTTATCTTAACATCTTAGGCCTAAGTTTTTATCATCCCTATGGCCCCAACTTAAATTCTTTGCATCTCTCAAAATCCTATGATTGTCACTTTATCATGACATTTTATCAAACAAATTGAAGGTAACTATGAACTTTGATTTAAATAACCCACATCTTAGATGATCTAATAATCTGTGATCACTCATAAGGACTCAATCAGATGGAGTGAAGCATACTTGAAAAGTCAAAAGAATAAAATAATGCTAAAAGATGGACACATGGCACCATTACATTTGAGGACTAAAATAAAAAGGGACCTAATTGATGCTACAACCAATTGAGAGTAAGTCTCCAGATCATGATTATATAGTTCATGTTTTATCATGACATTTGATTGAATGGATCGAATTAACACCCAAAGCCTGGAAAGCCCCATTAAAATGCCAAGTGGCATCCTCACATTTGGCCTTGAAGATTTTAATGAACTTAAAATTGATGTTCACATGACCATCATTTAAACATTCAAAAAGATTAACTTGATGCCCATGTGATCATCAACTTTAAGTCCTTTAAAGTGCAATTTTCACTAGTTTAAACTTGACATCCATGAAACTATTAATGGACACTCATGAAGGTGTATTTAATGCCTATGAGACCATAAATTTTAAACCAATGAAAATTCCTTACTCAGAATTCAAAGGGCATCCCTAAACCTTTAGGGGCTTACCAAGCTAAGGAAAATGTTCAAAATATGCCCAAAATGGATAACCTCAATTTATAGAATGCAAATATATGCAAGAAATATACTTAACCTAAGTCTATGCTTTAAATATCCACATGGAATTTTTCATAATGGACCTTAAATCATAGACTTAGCCTATGTCAAATTCATTTCATTTTGGACCTATTTTGAGCATGGTTTGTAACGCATGGCATAAATATTTTAGCATAATGTATTTCATCATGTTTGATAAACATAATGCATACATTAACCTATAATTTTTATACCTTGACCCCTCTTTAAAATCATAACTTAGACTTAAATCCTTAGCCTAAGGTTTGTCTCATGCTTAAAAAACATGAAGAAAACCTTAGCCTAAGGGATGTAAGCCTAAGTCTTGAATTTTAAGAGTGTTCTAACTTAATGTTTGAGCATGTTTTCATATTAATGATCTTTGATTTATCACTGGATTTTATCTAATGGTGTAAAGGTCCCCAAATACTTTTCAAAAAAACCTTGAGAACCTATAGACCCACCATGTGTCTAATGATTATTTGATAAGGGATTGACATAAGATTTGGAACATGAATAAGATGCGTGAGCATGCCAAGTGTCATGACCACATGTCTTAAGGCCCAAAAACCAATTAAAATAAAAGGGCCTATATTAAAATCAATGTCTCATGCTAATCTAATATTTTTATCCTATGGAGTGAAGGGAAGGAGGTATTTTTAAATACCAATGGCTAGTGTTCAAATGACATTTATGAAAATGTTGTGAAAGATCCAAACCAGTGCCACATAAGCTCCACACAAGTAGAAAAGGACAAAACTAAAGATCTTGTTGCTAAAAAACACAAAGGTATAAAGGTAAAGGTCCAAATCAAATCCATAACATGTATAATCCAAAGCCTAGATATCATCTACCATTAAAGATCCAAACCCTAGACCCTACATAAAGACAACCCAAATGGATCCAATTTATTGTAATTAAATTAAGAGATAGCTAAATTATTTTTATAAGCATAATAGAGACTTCACAAGGATCATCTACAATCTAGCATGAATAATTAACAAGAAATAGAGACCATGGCTACTAGTGACAGCAATTGAAGGAAGAGGCCAAGATTTATTTGATGATAGATAGTGAGGGTTGGGTGTTCAAGGATATATAATTAGACCTCATAGCATTGAACATCCATGGAGTTTTGAATTGGTCTGATCTTTTCCTTTTAATAGAATAATTACAACCCATCTCAAGTGAAGATCAAATAAATGCCACCACCAATGGATGATACAATGTCTTAGTTGTAATCTAGATGGATAGCCTCCACCATACCATGGCAAAACTAGAGGTAATACACTACATTAATGTCCTTGTCCCCATTTTTTAATTTCAAACTTGATGGTGAATAGATTATTAGGGAGGGCAACTCAAAAGAGGTGGCATACATTTCCCTTGTTGCTTTTGAAAAGTACTAAAAGCTCCCTCTTCCCCATGTGGACCTTCCCAAAATGAGAGAATGGGCAATATCCATGACCTAGACTCCATCTTAAGACCCTGGATCCGTTAAGTGCCTTGCATATTTAGAACCCTTGATGTCAAAATCCCTATCATTCAGATCAAAGAGGGCATTAGGTTGATTATGATCTTGATTAATAGATATT